>LQNS02278178.1:4805865-4827400 GCA_001587735.2 Parhyale hawaiensis | reverse complement strand
TCGCTGAGAATGTCGAAAGCTTGGTAAAAATAAAATTCATAATCCAGAAGAAGTATTATTTTACGTTAATTAAAGATTATTTACTGCAATTCAGAAAAGTGACCAATCAAACTATTTCCACGTTTTTGAAGAAAATATTAAGAGTTTGCCGTACCTGTTAATATATTCATCCATTTCTTCATATGACATGAATCTGACGAAGAAATAATACCTACAACTCACTTGGTAAAATTGACCAATTTCAGTAGACCACCAGCGCTTCGTGTCGTCGGAGAAGAAGTCAGGGAAAGCCACTTTCTCCCTCGGCCACACGTTGCCCAGGGCGAAATCGTTTCCTTCAATGGGTTGGTCCTCAGGAACCAAGTCAGGGGTCATCCACTGGCGACATCAATGCTCATTATTTTAGAGAAGAAAAACTTCAGAAAAAATATTGGCTGATGATAATTTTTTCTACCCTAACTAGCACAAAAAACTCTGAATATGACATTATCGAATGCTCTGAAAAAAGTCATTTGGATTGAGAGCTAAACATAGATGTTAGAGTGTTGAGCTCGCCTGCACTCGTACCGGGAATCGCTTCTTCACCAGACAGGGAAATTCTTGCTATGATTGGCGGTCCGAGTGGGCACATGCGGTGTTTCTGAGTTGCTGCTGTTGCTGGGATACTGACCCTAACGAGAAATATGGACGGTCGGAGGATTGAAGTAGCTACAGACACATTCCGCCTTTGAAGTTATAGTACTGACAATCTATGTACAGTCGACTACAGCCGTGCATTTCCCTGAAGTCGGTGGTCTTCAATCTGTTGTGCATGTGGGTTTACTAGTTCGAGTGTCCCGTCAAGTTGACTGCAACTTTCACCTTTACTCTACAGCCAGTTTGTAATTGAGACTGATAGCATGAAGTCGTGTAATAATTTCATGACGTTAAGACTGCTGTCAACAAATGCTGCTTGGATAGTTTCTTTTGCATTTCACTGATAATCGAAAAATTCAAGCAACTTATTATTTAAATCATTGAAAAAATGTTGCACTGCTGATGAAACAGGTACCAACCTTCAGGTAAACATCGTCCATCCTGCCGGAAACGTAAGGAGGGTTGCCGGAAGTGTTAACTGCTATACCAGGATCCTGAACAAAAAGATAGATTTTCCTAAAATTATTTCTTTTTAAACATAAACTTCGAATATTTTTTATCTGTAAGATAATAAGGAAGATGTACACTATGTTTCCCATCACCAGTATTGTCATTTTGGCGTTATGTACGGATAAAAAAATACCAAATAACATCACTGACCATCAAACAACAGACGGTATTGATACTGAGCCATAAGCTTTCTTAACTAAGAAGCCAAGGTCTTTCTTCAATATTTTCTTTTGGACCAAGTGAATGACAGAGCATGAGAGTAATAATTTTTTTTAGGTTGGTAGAGCAATTTACTTAGACTACATTAACACCAATTTTTTAGCAGTATCTTGAACAGGGCTTAGGCATGAGCGATGTGTGTATTGACAAATCGTGCAACGGCTCCTGCGCAAAATAAAACTTCTTCGATAAAATTTTGTCTCCCAGGTAGACCAATGATAAAAACCCTGTAAGCAATCAAATTTGGTCGTTCGAGCAACTGCTTACATACATGAGCGCTAAATAAGTATTAGCACAAATTCTTTACAGATACATTTTAACTATGGCATATTAATGATCAAACAGTACAATAATGACCCATGGGTATTTATCTGTTTAACTAGTGGCCCGTGCCTTCATTATAAATGACGGCAAAAAATTAACACTTCACCAAAACCCCCGCCGTCTTTGGGGTTTCGTCATTTTTCCCCTATCTAATACTGAAGAAAAAGATTCCATGGTACCCAACTTTTTTTACATTTTGAAGTTTGAATTTTCTCCTATCTTATTCCCATAGATCGTGACAGGAAAGATATAAATATATAAATAAATGAATGAATAAATAAATAAATAAAAACACTACGTGAATTATTATATAGTACTGATAGTCTACTTTCTGTGACGCTTGAAGAACATACATATATAAGTAAAACTAGGCCAGGTTTGACGCTGTAACCAACCTGTCACGTCTGGTGAAAACCGATACGAGAAAGACTTGACTAGGTTGCAGTTCTTGGCAAAAGTATGGTAACTTCCTATATAAATTCACTTCTTCTTTCATTGTCATCGCTGAAATCCAAGTAATGAAGATATCTTTTAGCACTCACCTACATCTTGATTTTTTTACTATTCTACGAAGACTAGGGAAAAACATGTGGATCTCATGGCAGCGATTATTTTCATTAATTTTATGTTTTCCTCTTTGAACCACCTTATTGCTGAATAAAAATATTTTAATTAACATGATATTGTGGCTTATCATAGATGGGAAAACGAAATTTATATTAGTAATGACATCCTGCTGAAAAAAATAAAGTTTACGGCCTGTTACAAAAAAAAATTATAGTTGCGCTACTTAGCAAAATTTAGGCCGATAATGCTCGTCTCATTGTTTACTTTCAGTTAGCAATTTAGTTCAAGTGAAGCTTTCAAAAGCAAATCAAAAACAAAATCTTGAACAATAAAAAAGGTTTTTTGTTAGAATTTTGGTGGCGAAAACGTTAGTAATGATAACGATAGTAACAAAAGTTGTCCCGACTACAAGACATTTCAAGTATCATTCTGACTCGAAGTGGGCATAGTTAGGGAAAACGCCATATTCACGCCTAGACAACATCGTTTTTACTGTCCTATAACGTCCTCTAATATATTAAAAGAACAATCCAAAGAATTATATGGACAGATGTTCATAAACACCGTTTATTGTAGCCCGTTCTTTGACTCTGACCGGATATTTGTTTATATGAATTTTGCTGAAAATAATTTCTTTTTAAATGCAAAACTCGAATAGTTTTGCATCCATACGATAACAAAGAAAATACTCTGTTTCACCAGGTATCAGTATATGTATGCGTTTCATAAAGAGTTTATATGTATTCTCGTATGCATAAGCTTACCCAGGATTTTGCCTTGGTAAAGCCCGACACAGTCGTATGGGCTGTCTTCCTCGGCGAGGTCGTAAATGATATCTTCCAGGAATAATATGGAACACATACTATCGTAATGACGCTCATCTCTTCTGAAATGAGTCAACTTCTCCTATGAAAATAATTTTTTAACCATCCCAAGGGGAGGGGCTGCACTTTAGATAAGAAATTGACCTTTTTCATAACCAAGATGACGACAGCTCGAATAGGGCCATTTTATTTTAGACGATATAATATATAACCTCACCGAGGCAGAAAGCCCATACTACTGTACCAGGTTCTACCATGACAAATTCCTAGATGCGCCTATCCTCGTATGTATATTTAGAATCCCTCCATGCACTCACCAAAATGAGAACCATCTTCACATTGTCATCATGCAGCTCCTGAGCCAGCGCAGGCAGGTCACTGAAGTCGACTTGGTCATAGGAGAAGTCGTGGTAGGCATCCATGTAGTCAATGTCCACAGTCTGCACGTCCTGTTTGGAAAAATGAAAAATGAAACCATACAGTAACAAATATTTTATTTCACTTGCTATCTTGCTATCTTGCTATACTGTTGTGTTAAATAAAATGTAGCTGGCTATTTAGATTGTCTGAAATTTTCTATGTTAGTGCACTTTATACACTATGATCGTTAAGCATAATTAGCCGATTATCGTTCTTGACTAAGGACTTCTGGAGCGTTCTGAAACGTCTACTTCATTTACAGAAAGTAAATATTCGATAAATTACGAATAAAACGGACTGCTGAAAGGGCTTAGGGTTCACTTCCAAGCATGTAAAACAATAATTTACTCCTGTGGATGGTATCTGTCTGGAAATACCAAAAAAGTCACACAGTTATGTCTAAAAAGAAGGCTTTCAAAAAATTGATACGTAAGTTTAAGGTCGAGAAAATTCCATACGATTAGAAGTACTAAAAATGTCATGTATCCACTTCATAAATTATTCGTTACATTCCAATGCTTTGAACTTTTTGAACGACCAAACTGGAAATTGGATTCCATGGGTGACGTCACCGGTCGCTTGGCGAGGCAGATCTGTCAGAAGGAGCGCAACTGAATGGAAGTTTGGGCGAAGCGATTTCTTGAACTTGATTAAACTGACTATAAACTACGCTGGACTTGACGGCCCACTTAAAATCTCATGTAGGTGCTATGGCTGATGGACGATACTGCAAGCATTTTTTTTCTTATTGTTGGCATCTCAGTCCAAAACTGAACTGTCCGTGGTGACGCAGAAAAAATAATGCGTTCATCAGCAAGAAACACAAACGTGGCGACGATCATTGAATTTTGGAGCACCAAAATGACTTTAAATAACTTAAAATAATTTTGTCGCTTGCCACTGGCAAGTGTTCGTGCGTGCGTTCTTCTTGTCAATAGATGCGCTTTTTGCGTCACAATGCATGAACAGTTTATTTTTGCTTCAAGGTCGCTATGTTCAGTGATAAATATTTTGTAAAATTTCATCAACTACCAGTAGGATCAAGGCTAGTAAGAATGTCTGCTAGCGCAGCGATTCTAAACAGCATTGCGCCGAATGTCAAATATTTTGTCTCAGCATTTCTGCCGGAAGGTCGTGAGTGACGGCGAACTCGCGTAAGTGAGTTTTGTGTCTCAAATTTATAAAGCACGTGCATCCCCAACCCTACACGGCTCGGCTGAACGAATTCGTTCAGCCGTGCGGCACCGGGCAAGAGACGAAAAGCGAAAAAAAGAGGAAGGCAGAAAAAAAAGAGAAGCGCCCGTGAATTGCGTAGTAAGACGAGTAACTTTCTTACTTGAACACCAAAACGAGCCGTACCTGAGGGATGCCAGCGGCCACTGTCCTGGCTCGAACCTCCCGAATTTCTTCAGTGGATTTGTATCCATAGCGGCTCAGCTGGAACCCCAGCGCCCAGTAAGGAGGGAAAAGGGGATTGCCCACCAACTGTAAATAATCGAAAAATCATATACTAATTCAAGGCATCCCAGTAAGCAACCGATTTCATTTTATAATTATAGCTCTCTCACAGCGGATACCTCCGCCAAACATTAAAATTCATTATTTTTTTTACTTCTGCGTACGCATGGTTTGATGCTTCAGCAGGAACCCAACCATGACACCACTGTACTCACTCATAGGCCCTCAAGGACACGAACTAAAATGTGCTTTGAAAGAATGACAACTCTGTATTGCAGACCATCATACAAATAACCTGAGTAATTAATTATTTTTATTATATTTAGCTTTCTACATAGAATTTATAACCTACCGTCAGTTATGAGAACTAAATAGGTAATAAACAGAGGTACCGTGTTGAGCTGCATGTTGCAGGCCTCAGGTGTGGGGCCCGAGAAGATGTGCAGGTCGATGATGCCGCCGATGGACCGCAGGGTGAGTGCAGGTGTGCCGTCGTACAGCAGGAATGTTGAGTACTCTGTGTACCAACAGTACAGTAACGAATAATTGTACAGTGATGCAGTAACTGTCTATTATGTAGGATCAAAAATGAATTGTAAAGAACAGTAGTGTAACCTTTATAAAATTTTAGGAGAGAGTAAAAACCTAGAAACACCTTGTCTTTCATTGAAGAAACAATTGGTGTTTTCTGTCATGATAACATTTTGGTCTTCGGGGCTTTCAGATTAGCATGTCATTGTACAGGCTCGTCTTTTTAAGTCATGAACTCTCGTTGACAATTCTAATGCACTTTGCAGTAGCTAATAACAAGCCGGTCACGTACACAAAAATTCCTTTGCAGAATAGCAAAATTGGTTTAGTGTATCGTAAAGCACTGTGTATGTATCAAGTACCGTTCTGCTATATTATAGTTAACAATTTTGCATTACGATATAATTGGATCGTGAGGCTCTTGTCCAGTTATTCCCGTTACTCATACGGAGGGACAAAACTCAAAAATTATTGTCAGCTGTATTTCGACGTAAAGAGCGGAATCTGTTTAGTCAATATAAACTTATGATTCTTTATTCGTTCCCGAAATTTAATTTTACAGAAAAAAATAACAACAACTAATAAATGATAATAAATTAGAACTTTCAATAAGATGGGTACACTGAGCATATCAAAGCAATATACATACAAGAATCCAGGTTACTGGGGTTACGACGCTGTGCATAAAGAATAATATTACAAAAAATATGCTTTATGTATATCAAAAGCATTACGAGAATCGAATGCCAGTTTTTAAAAAGTAGAAAAAAAGTTTCTTTTGCTATATTTTCATATAATTCGGCACTAATAGCTTAAAAAATCATCGTGTAGTAGACATAACCCAATCTAGGTCCCTCACCCATTGCATTTGAGTTGAGGAAGAGCACAGAGTGAGTGTTGCCGTCGTCGTCCTCTACGTTGACGTAGTAGGGGTAGGCCCCGTAGTGGTTGGTTGGAGGTTCATCCTACGGAATTAGCAATAAACAAAAAAAAAAAAAAAAACAATCAAACGCAGCTCAGTTTTATGAGACATATATAACATATGTTAAAAAAACATTTGCTCGCAGTGTGGTTACATCATCAAGGCATTTTAGCACAAGTGATATAAATTTTATGAATAAAATGTCTGAAGCTTACACTACCAAGCATGTTCTTACAAAAGAAACTCCATCACTCCTGGCGAACATCGGGTACGTTGTGCGGGGATCGAACACGTGGTCGATGGACGGATGAACGTTCTCGCCAAACCCGTACAGGTAGTCGGACGGCAGCCGAACAGTAAACTGGATGAACTGATCTTCGAACGTGATCGGGCCGATTTGACGGAAACTGGAAGAGATATGGAGGTTTTTGCATCAAAATCATCTCTGTCACATAGGTGTTACATAGGTGTTACATAGGTGTTACATAGGTGTTACATAGGTGTTACATAGGTGTTACATAGGTGTTAGATAGGTGTTACATAGGTGTTACATAGGTGTTACATAGGTGTTACATAGGTGTTACATAGGTGTTACAACCATGAACGAAAGAAATCGCAGTACTTCTTCAAGCGATGTTATATTTTTCACATGTTTTATGATATCTTATAAGTAACGGGCGAAAGGGCTCCGATGGAGAACAGAAGTGAAGAAATATGAATTGGGGCCACGCTAATGAGCCCCTGAAATTGAAAATAAATTAGGAAACTGTAAGGTAAAGTCAATTTTACTGTACACACCGACTGGGAATTACACATACACTGATAACAGATAGACTCGTTCATGCTGCAGGTAACTTCTAGCCCGAAGGACCATAGCTACGGTGTTAAACTTGGAAGGCTTGTGCGACAACTGAGACCCTCTCCCTTTCGACCGTCCCCAATTTTGTTTAAGGAAGTGTTCGGGTAATGAAATATGAACGTCAGAAGAGCTGACGGTGCACTTCAAAATATCAAAGCCTTCACTGCCCTAGTGAGGACGCGAACACCCGCAACCGAGTACGAAGAAAAGACGTGCTGTGCTTGACATGAATACTCATAATTTGATATACTGTATATACAGCTGCCATGAAGGAAGTGACCTTTCCCAGAAAGAGGAGGATCGAAAGGTCTTAAAATAATATTTTTCTGCCGATGGCGCCACAATTCTTAACCATTTGTGGTCGATTGCAGCCGTAGACCCTTCTGGAGGCAGTCGTCCTATATCTGCAGCACGAATCAATGCGTGAGGGTGTTTCAGTCGAGGTGCGGTCAAGTTGATTTAACTCTATTGGGTAATGCGCAGTCTGGGCAACTAGAACAGCAACCGATCCAAGGGTGGGTGTCATATTTCTGCGGCACGGAGAGGGTGGACACCGCGAGCCTAAAGGCCTTTCTACACGATGGGGCATGTGCTGGGACACGTCCGATTTTGCTCTCTTTTTCGCTCTCTAGCTGCTAGAGAGCAGGGCATGCCCTACTTGTCAGCGAACTCAACACAGACGGGTTGAGAGGGGACGTGTCACGTTATGATCTTACGGGGGGGGGGGGCGGAGAGGGGGAGTTCAATAACAAAACTTGGACACGTTGATGTTCAAGTATTTTAATCGTCCGCACTCTCCTGTCGGGTGCTGCCCCACTTCGTGTGGAAGCAGAGGCGGACACGGTCACTGTCCCACAGCCGTGTCCCTGAGGCATGTCCTGGGACACGCCCCGTCTTGTGGAGAGGCCATAAGAAGAAGCTTATCTTTGTATATGAGTTTATAAAATGAATAAAGAAGCAAGGTAACCATATAATGTACAGGAAATGAACTAGAGACACTAAGTCTTACCAGACAAGGGTTATCTAAACCTTTCATTGCTTCTGCATGGAGTGACATTGAAATACATTGTTTCTCTAACTTTCGATAAAGTACCTTTGCTCCATCTTTTGTTTTCTTTTTTGAGGGGGGGGGGGCAGTTTGTATTTTCCCTCGCGCCCAGGTAAGTTGTTGAAAACTCCTTTAAGAAGCAGCAAAGAAGCAGGTGATGGTGACCAGTACAGGCAGAAGTGGACGGCCGACTTGTGTGTGGTCTATGAAAAGCTGAATAACCCCTTTTTTCGAAAGCAAAGACGATCGTAATGACCTATCGGGTCACGGGCCGCCTAGTATATGTCCTTATAAAACTCTGATAACTATAATCTTATTTGAATGTCCCTGTGCACAGAATCTTTGCTATAAGATAAAAAAAATTCAAGCGCTGAAGATTTATTATAACTGTATCGAGGATAAGGGGATGAGCCTGTGCTCGGCTGCATAGGCGAGTATGCTAATTAAGTACAGTAGAAAAGTGATAAGAGTAATCAACTGGACGAGCTAGACTACGTTATATCTATATATCTATATATATCTATGCATACAGGGCGTTCAGAATCAAGGGGTTCAACTTTTACAGTAGAAAGGGACACCAAAAATAAACTTTTTCATGAATACCGAAATTTTCTGAATTCGTTTGTTTTTCGGGATACGAAGCATTAAATTTTTAACTTAAGACAGTTTCAGATCCGATTTCAAACAAACGTTATAGGGAAAAATGAAAGAATATCCATTAAACGAACGTACTAAATTAATTATCGAAAGTAATTTACACTAACTGTTCAAAAGGTCCACCATTTACTTCAGTGCAGACCTGACACCTCCTCTGAAAGGAATGCAACACACCAAACTAAATTCTTTGATCTTCAGCGATGTTGCCTTCTGCCACTGCGATCATAGCGACAACCCAGGTAGCAAACTTTGTTATATTAATATTAGAATAATATTATAATAATATTAATAATGTCATTATAACATTATTCTAATATTAATATAACAAAGTTTGCTACTCGGGAAGATCCATTTCTGACTCCACAGGTGTTTCATACACCAAAGTTTTCATGTGGCACCGGAAGAAGAAATCCGACGGATTGAGGTCTGGAGATTTTGCAGGCCATGCTACTGAACAATTTCACCCTATCCACTTGTTCGGAAACGTGTCGTTAAGGTACTGGCGAACAGCTTCATGGTGGTGGGCAGGAGCCCCGTCGTGTTGGAACCACATGCAACCGAGTGTTGGCAGATTATAAGGTAAAACTTGAATTAACATGTACAGTTCACACATATCACAGTTCACAAGTTAAGGCTACGCACAGTATCTCTAAAACTAACAAGTTTTGAAGATTTAGGTTATCATGAAAAAGTGTTTGTTTTTGGTGTCCCTATTTATTGTAAAAGTTTGTACCCGTTGTTTCTGAACACCTTGTGTATACTGTATATTAATCCTTGCTTACGGGCACACTAATGAATATTCCTTCGAGAAGCAAAGAAGATTGTTATGTTCGGGTCAGGGGCAGTCTAGTTATATCGATTTCTTAACAGAGCCTGCCCATCGCTAGATTTGAATCGCATTGAAAAATTATAAACGCCACTCAAAATGAGGATGCTCTCAAAATGATCGTCAAGCTTTACTGAACAGCAGATTGTAAGCGAAGAAAGACGAGCTAAGATTCCCCTTGCGTTTAGCCGAGAGATGTGAAAATCTACAGAAACTCAATATTTCAAAGGAAGTGTTTCAACTAAAGTGTCCACCTAAATTTACCCTACATATTTTTTTGGTAATTAAACAAAAATTTTGTATGCTTCATAAATGTTCCATTTCTGCTACAAGGTAATGTTTGTTGACGCTAATAATGTAGTTTATATAGCGATCGCTGATAAGTACTTTAGAAGTTCAATAAAAGATGCTCTGGAGTCTACAATTACTTGTCTCACCTCGCAAGAAGCTCCTCCAGAGATGTAGCTTGCAAGGGGTATCTATAGCAGGTAGTTCCTACAAAAGAAGTAACCTGCGTGGTCTTTTGCACACTAAAACTACAGAAACATGAAAATAAGGTTCTGCGATAATTAATGTGTGTAGATTAATAAGGAAATGTTCTGTCTCTCACATTTCGTTGCCGTTACTCCTGCGCGTAACGTTCAGCACCACAGGGTCACCAGCGCTGCCCATGTACACGTCATAGAGAGGATCCATGCCAGCCTCAGCAGGCAGGTTCAGGGGGATAGGTACCTCGTAGCGGTCGCTGTACGCGTCTGTTAGCTGGTGAAGGTCGTGTAGAAAAATTATAGAATGTTATTTAGTTGGTTGGCCCTAGTTCATCACTTACTGCTAGAGGAGAGATGCACCCAACACCCGCCAGCTCGAGTGAACAGGCGAGCAAGCCCCTAGCTGCAGTGTCACGGTTGAGTCTAAATGCAAGTATGTTTGAAATTGTGTTTAGTGAACAGTTTAAAGTAACATGTAGGTTTTGGTTTGTTTACGTTTAGTGGTAGGCAATAGAAACTCCCCCGCCCTTGTTAACAAATCAGGGATAATTTAAATTAGAGTTTTACCCCGAAAACGACGTAGCGGTGCCACCTCCCCCTCTCTTCGGGACCAGGGTAAGGGTAGCTAAGCTAGAGCAAAGGACTCCCGCTGCTAGATGGGTGGGTAACTAGAGCAAAGGTCTCCCTCAGCTAGATGGGTGGGTAACACTCTAAACGCTTCCATCATTTGCACGACGTAGCATTTAGTGCTACATAATTATTTAATTTCGTTCTTTTCATTCAAAGGAATATCATACGAAATTTATTTTTATTGTAGCTGCACTAACTGGAGTTCGGTTGGATTACTTCCAATTGTTTCCAAAGGTTTAATGCTTAAGAGCGGCGGCTAAAGTACTCATTTACTGATAGAGACAGTGAAGAAAACAAGTGCTTACTCTCGCCAGAAATCAAACGAAAGGATGAACAATTTCTCTTGACTGTATTTTTAATATGGTGACTGCAACTGTCATGAAATTACCAGTTATTGTTTACAGTAGCAGTCATTGTACAAATCTGTTAGCTGGTGATAGGAAATGTATAAGTAATTTCCCACGGGATGGAGACATTCAAGTTACAATGCCACTTTACTTATAGATCAAAATACACTCAATTTCGTAAACACGGTAGGGCAAAAGATCAAAATGTTATCTAGCTTCAGAGCTTTTGAGGTATATTCAGTCATAAATAATATAAATGCAAAACAGAATAACGTACGGGAATAGAAATATCAGCCATTGCCAAGGTAAATAGCATTTGTCATGTAAAGATTCACTGTCAGTCCAGTGTTGACGAGGTAAGCAGATGTGGAAAATCGAAATAATAATTTAAAAACTTATGTTCATATCGGCAGCTTACAGACAGTCCATAGCTGATACGGTTTGTGTCACGACTGTTTGGCTCTCTGTTAAGTGATCTGTTCAAACTGTCCCTGAGCTCTTTGTGAACACCAGTTCCGTGCAACAGCAAGTTTCCACATTTCTGGATCGAACAGATAATTTGGAACTAATATCAAATGCCATTGCAAAGAATTAAGTTTGAGTTTGACAACTTTGAATGTAATAAAAATAAGTTACATGTTCGAATTTTCATTTACTGATTTTACTAACGTTTAATCAATTTATGGAATCAAGTCTTATTTGATGTAGTGTTAATCTCAGCATTAAAAATATCGTGCACGCCAGATATACAGTTTACAAAACATTAGCTCAGAAGAGAATCAAGGACGTCAAACAATAATGGGACATATGTCGCAAGGATTACGCTCTTTTTCTAGCAAGAAAGAACCGGTCAGTCAGAGCAGTTTCGTTAACGTCCACGACTAAACTAGCAAAAACCGTAGAATTACTAGACTGACCGTTTCAAGGGATGTGCGTCATGATCTAAGGATGAAATTTTACGTCAACGTGAACCGGAACATAAATCACATTGTTCTTTCAAGGGTGATTTGGGCCGAGAGATATCCAATGCTTCAGAACCCTATTTGATAAATCATGGTGAAAATGCTCGGACTTCCGTGAACACACAAAAATTATCGAGGACGATTTAATAAATCTTCACTATCTATAGTTACTGCATAAACTCACTGAAATGGAGAAACTGAAATTCATCATTTCACCACTGTGTTCGTCTATTACGAATCATTGCAAGTCAAGGGTTGTTAATGTTTCCTCATTTCATCAAGGTGGACCTTAAAATCAACTCAATGGAATAGCTGAAAAAATAGAAGTGTACAGTAACGAGCAAAAGGATCAGAACGATATTTATGAATTAAAGAAACATACGTTACTTTTTCTTTTCTTATTTTAGCTTATTTTTTAGTACGGGGGAAAGTGCAAACTTTTCACATATCCTAGCTGTACATAATACTCGCTTTAGGTAACTAAAGTTACTAACTATATTGCATGTTTTGTGCTCTTTCTCTCTGCCAGATAAAAAAAAACTAAATTTACAGCTGATGATACATGCTGCTAAGGAAAATAAGTTAATAATAGGTAACAGTGTTAGAGTGGATTTGCCTATACCGTACACGTGATAGGTCCTTTCAAACAAGTTCGTTGGACACATAGGCATTACACGAGGTTGTTTCCTTACCCTGATCTGGACATGGTAGTCCTCATGGTGGATGACTTCAAGGCGCACCTCCCTGATGTCTCCTCCGAACATGGTGACCGAGTCGTTGTTCTTGTACAGCGTGGACTATAGGGAGGATGAACAAAGTCTATGTTAACTATCTACATTAACTGTTCACTGGAAAGTTCAATGAACTTACAGTATGAAACACGGCTTTCTCTCACATTACAGCTATCCTAAAAGCTTATACAGTTGATCCTTTCCGATATTGTCCTTCATCCAAGCAGCGTTCCAAATATTGATATTCCGACGGATAACGTAAGATAAAATCGTCTACAAAGCTCTTCACTTTCCCAATACCCTTACATACATGCAGGAATATTATAGCACTATCACAAAAACGTTCCCAGCAATCGTTACTTAGTTCCTACTATACAGATATAGTTTCGCCTAAACCATACAATAACTGTCCTACATATATGCACATTTATTGAGAAAGAAGTAGCAGCTTTCATCACGTGTCTACTGCAAAATGCTGTGAGATTCAGAAAGAAACTTTAGTCCTGTTCGGAGATTATTAGGCAACAAAACGTTAAAAAAATCAGTTGCACTCACCACAAAGCCCCTGCCAGTGTCGGTGGGGTTAGTGCCGTAATGGTACCCGGCGTTCACGTTGTTCTCCATGTGGCACACTCCCACGTCTGAGTTCCAGGCACAGGCGGAGTACATGCCACATACTTCCTCTGATACTGACTCCGGGTTACCTTGCATATGGTTCAGCACAAACAAGGTAAAATTAAATCAAGAAAGTCTGCTAGGAGAACCAGGAACGAAATAAAGAACGGAAAAGGTACATTTTCTCCACGTGAGTGCAAGTATTATTTTTTTGTGTTAATAAAATTTGAGTCGATCTGCTGTAAGTATCAAATAAAAATGAAACTATTTATTAGCTCTTTCGATCTAGTATGAAGAAAAAGTTTCCATTCTATTCTCATATAATTGGACGTATACAATGTAAATTAGATAATTACGGTATGCGTCAACGGTTGTCATAATCGAACCTACCTAATCTAACGTAAGTTTACATAACTTATCATAAGCAGCATACTCGCAGCCTATATCAAAGTATTACTAGAATAAACTGTGCAGCTGTTACCTAAGGCGCATTTTCCTGTACTCTATGAGCATGATAATTTTCTTTGGCTTATGAACTCACAGTCTGTACTTAGCAAACGTGCTTCTACCAGTATCAGATGTAACAAAACTCACCAGGCACTGGACACTCGATGCTGTCGGAGAAACTTTGGGCAAAACAAATGCCCAGACCAATGACCAACAGTATCACAGTTTTTCCTAAACCTGTCATATCTTCGGCTCGGGCTTGGTGGTGAAGGATCCAAACCCTATAGTGTACCTTCAGGCATTTATACGAACAGCTTCTCTGACACCCAACAGCTGCAGGGAGATAGCTGTGGGTACGGCGATAAGAAACATATGCAATGCGACCCGTGGAGGTAGATGCGGTTTGTATTTTCTAAGAGTTGTAGGGGCTTGCGTAGCGAAAAAATGAAGAAAAGAAAACCAAAAGGAAAGAATGACTTATATTTTTATAATAGCTGATGCTGAGGCTTTTGCCATTTATTGCTAAAACGCAGAGTTGGGTACGAACAAACCAGCGCCTGTGCGTCATCTTTGTGGAGCAATTGCTCCATGCGCCGCTTTCCTGATCTTCTTAGCTCTGCCATATGTGCCATGTCAATGGTCTGTAGAGTTGGGCCATGAGCCATATTATAGATCTTCAAAGTTGTGTCAAGTGCCTTTGCGACAACACGTACTGCGCCTGGTAATAAATGTTATTAAAGTAAATTTTTATTGGTTAGCTCAATTTAAGCAGGATCTCCATTCGTGTATATGAACTTGTACAGGTCTTTGTTGTTGTCTTGGACTCTATCTGCAAATGCCGTCCGGAGCGGGCTTCATAGGGATACGGGGTAGTGGAGGGAGACTGTTTGAGATAGGCAAAAAAAGATGAGACGAGAGAAAGACAGAGATACCGCAGAGTCTTGCCAGATATGCTTGGGGGTGAGACCCGTCGGAAGCGCGTTACACACAAATAGGTGGGAGACTGTTTGCTATCCCGTAGGACAGAACGGACACTACGGAGAGGTCGCAACTCGCATGCACCAGCCTGTGCTTGCAGGCAGCGAAGAGCCCCACGTCCTCGCCCATGTGTCTATCGCGTCGCCGGACTTAGTGTCGCATGAATGCGTCATACCTACATCAAAAATATATTCACACATGCGGCACTAGGCATTCTGCGAAGAAGGCAAGCGACGCTACCCCAAGCATGCTTGTACAGCCAGATCGATGGAGTGGCCATGGGATCCGCACTAGGAGTCACTTTCGCAAACTTCTACATGAGCCACAGTGAGAATACAGTTCTGCAAGACACTGCACTTTGACCCAGCATCTATTGCCGGTATGTCGATGATTGCTATGTGGTGATGCGAAACGAGGTACATCGGCAGCAACTCCGTGCAGCATTTGAAACGGCATCCGTCCTCCATTTCACGTATGAGTTGAGCAGCAATAACAGAATCAACTTTTTTGGCGTTAAAGTCGACGGTAGCGGGAACAAATAATTCACTACAGTCAACAAAAAGCCAACAAATTCAGGATACTACCTGAATGCAATCAGTGAGTGTCCGGGCCGACATAAAACGGGTACACTCTACACTCATCCATAGAGCATTCAAAATTTGCTCAACCTGGAAAGCATTTCACTCATCAATTATGCAGCTCAAGTAAACACTCATCAACAACGGCTACAGTAACTCATTTTTGACGACATTCTGCAAATGCAAAGAAAGGAGCCACCAGAGACAGCAGAAAATCTCAGTGCCACCGAATTATGCTACAAGAACCAAATGTCACCGGCCTACAAAACAGACGAGCGTGTCCTCAGATTCATCATACACAATAACGTTGGGTGCAGGAATCCCGATGATGAAATCAAACTCATCATATACTACAAGAACAAGAAAACCTCCCAGCTTCTGGTGAAAAATAGTCCACCACCGCCTCCAGAACTACTGCAGACAAATGTCGTAAACGAATTTACGTGCAACGTTGGAGATTGTGAACTCCACCCTAAATCGAATATCGACATGATCACCACAACACTGTCAGGGAGACTAACGATGCACCTGCAATCAGGAGGCCCTGCCAATCATTCAAGCAACATTCACAATCGACCGATTACCAGGGAAACGCTCGTGAACAACACTAAAATTCTCCATAAAAATAGTGACAATTACCGTTTGCCAATCGAGGAGCCAATTCTCATCCGACTAAACCAGCCATCCGTAAATTTTCAGTTCACGCTGCAAGTTCTTGGAGAGCATCAACCCCAACGAGACATGGAACGACAAGCAGCCAATATCTAGCACTGCTTGGTCGCCCGTCTCAACCAATCAGATACTACGCTCAAAGCACTCACCGCGCACCGAGGTGACAAGAGGACCTTCGCAAACGCAGTCAGCAGTATCATCATGAGCTCTCTACCTCAAGCATGGAAGATACCGCACCACCTCCAGTCGCACTACCATCTCCTCCTGAATATGACTACAGAAGTAGTCGAAACGTCGAGAACTACTGCACAGCATCGACAATGATGATTGTGTAAAATGTTTTTGAGACCTTGAAAGAGTTAATAAATCTATTATTAACACTGAGTTCTCTGTCCCCTTCAATAAAACTTGCAAATAGAAATATATATACAAATATACTTAAGTATTCAACGAAAACATGATGACCATCTCTCACTTCGTTTACGGATGATAATTACGTACATTTAATTACTATGCATACTTTGCCTCATGCAAATAATATTTATAGGATGTGAATTTCATGAGCAATATATGTCTGTACCGTGCATTACTCATTTGGAAATTTATGTGTAATTACCCACAACTGCTGAGGCCCGTTGTAAGTGTCGTTTGGACCTACCCAGTAGGTAGCTGGAACAGTAGGCATCATATAAATTGCTGCGAAGTCATAAATAGAATTGAGAATGGCCGTAAATGCCAAGCATGATCTCCCTATATTCCATGGATATGATGATATAGAACCATTTGGTACGGAGTTTAAAATTAAAATAACGTCCGTAACCGAAAACCAGATGGAGAGTGCAAAATCCACAAATGTGGACTCAAAGGCGCTGCCTGGACGAGTTCTATTTTAGCATAGCGCACGAATTGGACCCTCTCCCATAGCTAATAAAGTGGTTAGAGAACACTTACAAGAGAGTCTTAAAATGTTAAGAGTAGTTTACGACATTTTCTTTCTAAATCAAGATGTAGGTGGAGATATTTTGTCGTTCGCCACAAGAATTTTGCAAGCCTTCAGTAGCGCATTCTAAAAGAAATGGCCCATAAATGACGTTCATGCTAAAAAAAATACTAGCTACGATTCCACGTCAAATGGGTGTTCCCAAATTCGGCGATGCATTCCCATTGATTGGGACCCAAACACAGTTACCGATGCGACTCCACAGGTTCGCATGATAGAAGACGAGCTACAGAATCGGGCAGCGAGCGTAACAAATATCCCAAGACACCCAGAGATGAGGTTCCTGGACGTCTCATCGCGTAGATATTACGAAAGCGGCAACGTTCGCAAAGATATTAGACAACGTCCATACCAAAGAAAAAACGGAGTGTGCCGCGGTGCAATGCATTATAACTTCCATGAACCCAATTGCGATTGGGAACACAACCGACCATATCTACCAACAGTCACGTGACACGTGACCCAGTTGCAGTACAAAAAAATGTATCTTATCAGTCTCCGGGTATGGAGCCCCCGTAGTGAAATTAAAGGTAGAATATATCTTGATCATGCCTTGACTTATTAACCAAGATATAAAGATACCAGAACAGCTGTGAAATGATCTTAAAACCTGACCTTTTGGTGCTCATAAACTCTTAACTGCTAGAACCATCTCAAGCTACGCATCGTGGCTATCCATGTTACTTCACATGACTGCCTAGGTATATTATACCACTTTATAGTTGCCTACATTACATCCCTTCAAGGCAGCCAATGCTATTCCACTTCATGGCTATCGACGCAACATCACTTCATGGCTGCTAATACAAAATCACTTCAATACTATATCACCTCATGGCTGCCAATGCTGTATCACTTCATGGCTCCCAATGTTATACCACTTCATTTCTGTCAATTCAAGATCACTGCAAGGCTGTCAATATTAGATCGTTTCATGGCTGTCAATGCTAGATTACTTCATGGGTACCTATACTAGATCACTTCATGGCTGCCCGAGGTACATCATTTCATGACTGCCGGTTGCTTTAGCTCACCTTTCATCTCTGCTGTCTGCGCTGATATTCTTGCTTAGCGTGAAAACCAAATAATTTTCATTAACAACTCCATTAGCTGCTTATTTGACATTTCATAACTAATGTGAGTACACTTCTTAATTCAGAAACCTCTGTTCTACAATATACTGTACCTACAGTAGCAGGAGGTCTTGCGTGCTTGACTGGTATACTAAAGGAGCCAGGATCAAGCAACGAGCAGCCGAGCAGTCTTTGTGGCGCCCGGTGCACTGCGTCAGCAAATTGGCTTGGTATGCACAGCGGCTGTGTGGGAATTACTTTGCCCAGAAATGGGTGGGTAGGGGGCGCGTGCTGCTAAACCCTCAGTTGATGGCGCCATCGTTTTTAGCGACCCGTGATCGACTGGAGCTGTACTTACTCCTCTAAGGCACGATGGTTATCTCTGTTGCACTCACCAATGTATGTAGGATTCTCAGTAGAGGATGCAGTCAAATTGACTTTAACTCTACCTTTGGGGAACTGTTTATTTATCTAGCTATCGTGAATCATTCTATTTTACTGCAAAAACCATTGGATGCAATAAACAGCTGATTGACTGTACTAAACTTGAAGCCTTTTATTTTTGAGGATCTGGTACTTTGCAAGTTTTAGAACTATGCACAGGTTTGCCAATATTACTGAATGCAACGGAACTCAGCAAAATATTCTAAATAAAGTATGAAAAAGTATTGGAACAATATATGAAAACATGTCTGCCGCATCACGCAGTCAAGCTCACTTGCGAACAGCCATATTTGCTTCTGGTCAAGTGGCCACTCAATCTTCTTGAGCTCTATGTTAAAGCTAAATTTAAAGATTGTGCTCATTGAAATGAACATGCACATAAAGGCGCTAAACATAGAGCCCTTACTGAAGAAGAAGAAGCAGCTGAAAGGAAAAAGCACGGGGTAAAACTACGAATAAAGTGTGCCATTGCAGCAGATATCGTATAATGACACTGTTACAGGCACCGGGCACCATTTTTAGTGGGCTGTTGTAGACATATTTAGTTTCTATTTCTAACGACACGATGTTAGAGAGAGTTAATTGGTCTCGTGTAAAGAGCTGAGAATTTCGGGAAATTTATAGGATATTTTTCTCACCCATTTGGAAGAAGATAATGACTATTATTCTAACCTCCTACTCGCGTCATAAGAGGCGACTAATATAAGAGCGACTTCGAACTACTAAGTTTGTCATTGATATTGACCACCAGCCACAACGGTGTGAGCCTATGAAATACCTGAAGGTAGTGTTTTGGGGACCCTCATGTACGCTAATGGGCATGAAAGGCCACTGTCCCAGACATACGATTGTCTGACTGGCTGTAGCCGTGTGCCCGGGATTCTACTGTAAAGACCTGTCCCTACTCTTCGGTGGCGCTACCGAAGTTTTCAGTATTTTCTGCTTTTTTGAGCTCCTCCGTGCTGTGATTTAATTGCAGTGCTGGGCTGGTGGAGGCCGTCACAGGCCCATATTGTCAGCCGTCCCCCTCAGACTGGCAGACATGAAGTGTATTTGCCAAGTCTTGTACCACTAGACGGCTGGTGGGTTACCTGACCCACTGTTGCAAATGAACAGGTAAAGAAATCTTGGCAATGCAGTATTTTCTCAGTCTGCAGGCGGGCATAAACTGATAACGGAATCGTTTAGGTAAGTAAAAACAAATGGACGACTTTATTGTATTTAAACTTCGTGCAAGTTTTGCAATATTGGCGGCCTTGGAAGAGCTAGTAAAACAAGATACCTATAGTCATTGTTTACTTGTGATACGAGTCATGGATTTGTGAAGTAATACTCTTAACTGCATCATAATACTATAATAGTGTCCGGTTGTGCTATATGCCACCGTAACAATAAAATAACACAAAGTTTCTGCCGAAATAAAACGCGGTGAAAGTTTTATGTAACTTAGCTGCAAAGGTACAATAGTCATATCAAAAATTGTATGTGATACGTCAACAACTGAAAATTTTGTAGTGAAATACATTTTAAAAGCGGCTGTTGCTGCCTTAAGATCCTCAGAAGTGTATCAAAATACGACGGTGGTGGTTGCATATCCTGGTCCTCAGTGCTCAGCTAACTGAAAAGAATGTCGAAGTCGTCGGTGAGAGGGATGTTGACGGTGAGAACCAGCACCTGAGAGGACTGTGTGTACTCCCAGGTGTCTACGACTTCACCGTTGACGGACACGCCGGTGGGTGGGGCAGGGAAGCCGAGGAAGCGAATGGTGCCGAGGTTGACCCCTGCGGCTGCGTCGCGGTTGAAGTTCACCCTCATGGTCAGCTGGTCCTGTATGAAATAAAAAAATTAAAGGAATTCAAACTAGAGCATTAAAATACTAAGTAAACGCGTTGACAAGCAAATAAAATTTAACGTTTCGGGACGGACAAATCCCATCTTCAGAAAAATCTAGAGAATCTATCTAAAATTATTGTTTATTTATTCGTAGTTAAGGGAGCACAGGTGTGGTCGGGAGGAGGTCTAAAAGGCAAATGAGCGGAGCTGCGTGGAGAGGCCGGATGTCAGCTCTTGTACAGTCGGCCGATGTGAGCCTGCTGGTGAACTGTATGAAGCGGTACAGCTGAGGTCATAATGTTAAGGTTAGGTCTGCTCCTATGGATGTAGAGGGACTCTAGTGTTGTCAGCTCGATAGGATTGGAAGAGGCTATGATTGAGAAGTCTTTCCTGCTGATGGGATGGTTGTTTTGCTCAGCATGTAGGCGGGGGCTGAATGGGATGGTTTTGCTAGTGGTAAACCGGTTCGACTGGATATACCTAAATGTTGATCAATACGGGCTTTGAAATGTTGTCCAGTGTTGTCCAGAGCTTCCCCTAACCTAACTTCATGTAATCCAGACAACGTAATTTTCAATTACTCACAGGCAACACTCCAACCACCCCTCAAATTTCTATTGTCATTTGGCCTCGAATTTTGTTTACCCATATTCAAACCGGACTATTACAGACATTTCGTAGGTTGTGAGAGCCTAGCTAATAGACTGAAATCCCAACCACTGCACCCCAACTTCTCATTTGCCGAAATAAGCAGCAAAATAAAAGAAACTTGTAATAACATTTGCACCTCGTGCACTAAACATAAAGCATTTTCACCAATTTCTTCTAGGACCGATTTATCACTATTATCCAATTTCCAGAAGGAAAATTCCGTTGTCGTGTGCAGACCCGACAAGGGAAGAGGTGTTGCCATCCTAGATAAAAATCAGTATTATC
>LQNS02278178.1:4789215-4804555 GCA_001587735.2 Parhyale hawaiensis | reverse complement strand
GAATGACTTCTCAATCATAGCCTCTTCTAATCCTATCGAGCTGACAACACTAGAGTCCCTCTACATCCATAGGAGCAGACCTAACCTTAACATTATGACCTCAGCTGTACCGCTTCATACAGTTTACCAGTAGGCTCACATCGGCCGACTGTACAAGAGCTGACATCCGGCCTCTCCCCGCAGCTCCGCTCATTTGCCTTTTAGACCTCCTCCCGACCACACCTGTGCTCCCCTAACTACGAATAAATAAACAATAATTTTAGATAGATTCTCTAGATTTTTCTGAAGATGGGATTTGTTCGTCCCGAAACGTTAAATTTTATTTGCTTGTCAACGCGTTTACTTAGTAAATAAAAAAATACGTTACATCACATAAATAACAGCGCAATTAATTGCATTTGTTGTATTGTATGCACTTTAATCGATGATAGTTAAAAGGTGGAACATGAGCTGGGGAGGTACTCATATACTGTAGATCACCACTGTCTTATTGCTACATAAGATAAAAGGACTTAATGCGTCCAATGCCATACGATGATGACAATTGTGCATTACTATGGGTCAGTTAGATAGAATCTAACTGTATGTAAGAAGAAGACACTTCTGTAGTTTAGAGGCTTCCGTTGTAGCGATGCGGTGTTGTATTCGGGGATTGTGTGACCTACTATGGCATCATCTTAATAATGTCCTTTTGATTATTTGTTTCTAGAACGATTGTTCCCCAAATTTATCAGTGCTTGATGCCATTAAAAAGCTTTTGCTGTGTGCTTGGACCCTTACAAATAATAATAATGATAATAATACCTCTTATGATGACGAAGAATTTAAATGGTCTCAATTTGCGCCGCAAATTCGAGTTCATTTCTACATGACGTTGAAATAATCAAAGGTTTCACTGCCCTCCTTGACTTGAGAGCTCACCTCGAGGGGATGCGGCCTCTCCCGGTTTGGAGCTCCTGCTCTAAAATGATTGAATTAGCTGTTTCCTGTGTCTAACCGTGTGCAGTTTGGAAGCCGTTGTCTGATTGCCCCTCAGTGTTTTGTAACGTGGGCATTAGTGTTGAGAAAAAAAAAGACTACCTCCACGCATCGGAAAGATGAAAATTTTATTGTTATTGTCTACAAGCTCTCTTTGATGTAACAAAAAAGCATTTTATTCTGATACTACATGAGTTATAACTTCACTTATAATACCGAATATCAGCATCAGCTTCACTATATACTTTTATTCGTTTGCTTTACAACAAGGGTTCCCCACCTTATCCACACCTGGCACCCCTAAAAATCTTTTAAAGCTGTGTGTTTGCTTCTACCTTTTTTCTAACTTCTCTTTTCTTCTTTATTATATCTATAATTTCATGTTTTCCTAATGTCACCTATTTTTAGCCTCGAAGTTAACATGATGTGTTAGTTGATGCACAATATACCTGTGTGTGAACTGTGAACCTAGTGCTGTCATAGGACGTTGTACAGAATGTAGGTCGTGAACTGTTGTACAGAATCTAGGTCGTGAATAGAACAGTGCTATAATTCTGCTCCCTAATTTGTAAGGCTCATTGAGATGTTTTAGTCTAGTCTCCTCAGCAAGTATTTTGATAGAATTATTTTATGAAAAAAAAAAATTCGTATGAGAAGAAATAAATATTCTTTCTTTTTTTTTCTTGTACGAACAGTAGGTTGTGAAGTAGAGTTGTACAGTCAATTCTGAACCTAGCGAGTAAGACTCCTAGCTTATTGTTTTACACTAGTGTACTGAAGATGTATTGTAATAGAACTATTGTATGAATACCTTTCTACGGGGAGAAATACATGATTTTGATTTGCTTTGTCTACTTTTCAAGTTTGTTAGCAGAAAAGAAAACGTAGAAAACGAATTAGCCATACCAAGCGTTAATGACAAAGAAATTTCCTGGAAGAAAGAAGAAATCATATTCGTACCTGATCAAACATGACGTCAGACATGTAGGTCTCCGACATGACGTGTTCCTGGACGCCATCGTCCCAGAAGACTTCACCCATGGATTGGAGGTTTGCATCCAGTGCTACCAGCAGACCGAAGTCGTTCATGCGACTGGAAAGTGAGATTATTTCCAGTCGCATGTGAGTCAATGATTTTTTTGCAGTGTGATTATAATCGGTGAAAATAGCACGAAAATAGAATTCTGTCCTATAACGATAATTCATCACCTATTATGTACATATTTACTGTACACTGTGCAGAAACAGTTAAAATTATACTATATTTCTGCCGATAACAACTGCTATCGTAACGGAACTAGGCAACATAGGTATTAGAGCAAACAACTGAAGTATAACTTATGTAGTAAAATCAATATGGGTTACTAACTGGTCACTGATAAAAAAAGTGTACGTCGTGCAAAGTCAAAGATATCCATGTCATGAAAATCTAATACTGTACATGCAAACTAACGGTTCGCTCTGACTCAAAACACGTGTGTTTATATGCTGAGCTCCATATTGTTATTTTATTACTGAAAAGACACTCTTGGATGACGATCTAACTGTGACTACAGGCAGTGCGACACAGACAAAAAAGCTTCACAGCCACAGTGCGTAACCAGTATGGCTTCTATCAACACCTTTACATAAGGGAAATTGATTCGAGACTATGTTCCATGAGGAGAGTGCGCTTGCAATTGACACAACTTGAGGTTCAGTAGTGTATGCAGTGCATTATTTACAGTATATCTGCAAGATGAAGCAGAATTTGCACCTTTCGGTAGTTGTCAGTCCAGGCTCCTGGAAGGGCACGACGTAGCCGCCCCTCACGTACACTGGGATGCGCTCGATGGGGGCATCCACGTCCATGGTTGCGGGGCCCACGGCCTCAACCTCTTCTGTGTCCAGGGCGTACCAGGTGCCCTGTGCCAGAGACTGGTACTTAAGTTGCCGTAAAACAACACTAGTGCCGCATACATTTTCTACCTCATGACCAACGACTGGGTGAAAAGTAAGTTCATTAGCTTACAGTTCAAGCAATTACCAACATTTATTGTATCTGGAACATTTGCTATAGACCACTCCAGTATAAGCGGTACAGTTTATAACTTTCATATTAGGGTTACAATTCGTTGAATTGCTTCCGAAGCTGTTATTTTCAGTAGAAGTAGCATTTTAAGTAGCAGCTACTCCTTGTAGAACTTTATGGAATAAGTGACGTATGCGCAAAGTATTCACTACCGTTCTTTTATACTTTAAGACTCATGCCCACCTCAGGGAAGTAGACGCTCCTGCTGACGGCGCCCTCAGTGAGGACGGGGGCCACCATGAGGGCATCGCCCCAGAAGAACTGGTCGCTGATCCTCCTCGCGTCCAAGTCGGCAGGGAACACGTTGAACACTGGCCTGGCTACTGAGCTACCCATCATGTGGGCCTGGGAAGAAGAGCAAAGACAATTGTCAGCAGCTCATCATGGAGTAAAATCACGTACAGTTGCAATTAAGAGTTCGTTGGAAATTCAATTATCGTTATCAATGTGTTGTCTAAAGGCATACGGCTAACAATAGCAAAGACTTGCTGAATAAAAATTATCAGCAATTTTCAGTGGCTGATCACAGAAAATGCATGCCTGAGAAAAATTATCAGTGGTATTATATAGAAAATAATAATTAAAATTTAAAGTCTTTATAGTCTTAGCATAGTAAGAAAATGCATAGCTACGTGATTAAAGTAAGCACGATTCACACACACTTGCATATTTGAACTATGAAAGCAAGGTCAGTAAATACGTCATGGACACGTACGTTGTGGAAGAGAGCGTAGAGATAGGGCAGATATCTGTAGCGTGTCAACAAAGCTTCTCTGGCGATGTCGGTGACTTCCGGCAATGCTGCAGGGTCCTGGTCGTCCGCCTCAATGCTGTTGTGGTTGCGACTGAAGAAAAAAAATGAAGAATATCGTTTAGAAAATTACCTCCTTAAGAAACTTTAAGGACTGCATTGCAAGAACTATTTGATACATTAAGAGCATTGAATTATGATAACAAATTGATATTAAAATTTCAAATACATCAAAACTATTAATGTTTAATGTTTCGAAGGAGACTTGTTTAAATTAGTTTCCATTTTACCGGATGCGGTTTTAAATGGGGAGTAGTTTTTTAAGTGTCTTACTTTCATAATTCACAGCTTGTTGCTAGCTAGGTTAGTGCGTCCATCCGACTTATATCCTTATCAGATCTGGGTTTTCAATTGGAACCTGGGGAGGGGGGAAGGCTTGAGGTCCTTGCCCCAAATAATAATCCCAGCCATCGCTCAGCCCTACCAAATATTGCTACCAAGTATATTATAGCCAACATACACGAATATCATGGCAATTTCAAGCGCCCTTAAAGTCAGTGCACAGAGTAGCAAGCCGTTTGAGAATGGGTGACTCCCTCAGTGATCGATCTCACACAGGCAGACTCCGAGCTGTGAAGACGGAGACCATTAGAAAAGCCTTTGAAAATGATCCAAAGCTCAAAATAGCACTTCTGGCAACAGCAAGGCTGTTAATATGGGGAAAGAGCTTGAGACATGTCAAGAAGCCTCTGTTAACTTCGGCAGTGAAAAAAGCCTCAGGAGGCATGTAGCCGGTTTCTTGAAAACCTCAACAGTTTTGGGAATCGGATTGTCTTTTTTTCGGATGAGAAGACTTTCACGGTTGACCCTGTTGTGAACAAGTAGAATGGTCGCGCTTTTAGCTTCGTTCATGACATCTCTATGTTACGTAATGTGTCTTCGACCAAACACCTGCTTCCTGAGATGATGCTAGGAGTTGTGGCCTCCAATGGAGAAAAGGTGCCTCCAGTGTGGTTCCAAGGTGGCTTCAGATTGACCACTGCCGACTACAAAGATGATCTGGCCACGAAAGTCCTGCCTTGCTTAATGAAAATAACTATAATTGCAGACTAAGTGTTCCAGCAAGACGGTGCATCTACCCATACCGCAAGTGTGACTCGTGTCAAATAATTTTTTTTTTATCAAAGATTTTTGGCCGCCAGAGTCACCGGACCCGAATCCCCTCGACTACAGCGTTTGGATGCATGTCGAGAGCAAGGATTACAAAATTCGTCACAGCAGCCTCGAGAAGCTGAAGTCATCCATTATCGCAAATGGGCCTCCATGAGCTAAGATTAAATCCGTAAAGTTAACAAGGATTTTCGATCACTTCTGAGCCGTCTCATTGCAAATGAAGGAGGTTGCATTGCAGTGATTACACTGTAGTATAGTGACAGTCCTGTTTCATGTATAAAAACTGATATTGATTTTCTTACTCTCATAACCCTATCGTTGTGAAGCTTTGAAATACCAGTATACAGGTGTAACAGAATTTTTTGCAATTACCTGAATGGATAGAAGGCTCCCAACTGACTCCAGCGCTGGCACAGCTCTGTGGTGGTGGTGCCGCCGAAGCCGCAGATGTCAGCTCCGACCATGGGGACACCAAACATGTTGAACTCGAGGATACCTGGATAAAATGATTCATTGGTGAGCGAAAAGCGCTGGATCTCAAAAAATGCTCGGGGGAGACCACCGCAAGCACGACCCTAGTCCCCAATGCAGGAAATATTTTTCCAGTATTGGCGTAGGTTGGTCTCCTCGATAATACTTCAGCTAACGCCCATACCTGCTTACACGATTACTTACCATAGGCGAAACGAAATTATCTCACCATAACTCCTATCGGTTTGTATCGTACAATGATAGATTTTATAAATATTGCTACAAGCAACGTTGAACTTCCCTTCAGGAACTGAATATTTATGAAGAAAGGCAGAATAAAAGAACTGGTAGGATTGCAGGAAGAAACAACAGAGTTGACGTAGCTACTACTTAATTCAATTATGATATTTTTTAAGGTGTTTAATTAAAATATCATAATGACCTTGTTGCTCAAAATGAACCCAAATATAGGTAACTACTGGAGCTTACGGGTAAAATGATAATGCCACAAACAAGTCATGTTTATTATTGCCCTTATCACCATTCGTGTTCTTAAAATTGTAAAAATATCAATTTAGGATCTTTGGAAAAGTCCATCAGTAAATTGTTAAACATGAAGCAGAGTTTTTTTAAAAGAAGAAATTCCAGCTCGTTGAAAGTGCAGTCAGTGGCTTAGACAACTAACTAGAGAACACGTTAAAACTTTGAATACGCCAAAACCCTACGGATATATGTAACATGATTTAAATAATATGTGTTGGGAGCTAACTTCGCCTCATGAGTGTAATTCGACGAGAATCAAACCCAAACGTTTCTTCTGTTAACAATATTACTTCGCTTTACCAGGATGACAAACATATTTTAGATGACATGCAAGAAATGCGTTATTTAGCTCAATGCAATAATAAAAATACTTTAAAATACCACCTATACATTACAACAATAGGTAGCATCTTTTTGATGCATGTATTACGTCAACTCATCAACGTTTCAACTTGTTCCCAACCTAAGAGCAAATCTCAAGCATTGAATCATTCTAATTTAACAGATGGTTGTTGCATTAATTTTTATTCTATCTTGAATAAGTTGTGTGACTTAAGCAAAAATTTACTTCTATCCTGGAACTACTCGACCTAAGCTAAGATAAGATAGTTTTCTTTAGTGCGTAAATCGTAGAAACAACACAAGTCTTACCTCGGATAAGAACATATCGGTATAGATAGGCAAAACGAAAGGTGCCTTGCTAACGGGCTTCCACTGTACTATTATAACTTCAGTAAATTTCTGTGTACTACTTTTAAGTAAATATTCTTGAAACTCAGCTGAATGAATATTCTTAAAAATTCTCAAGCCTCACCAATGACAGACGAGGCCATGTCGCCCCACGTAGCGACGTTGTCCCCAAGCCAATGGTAGGTGTGACGTCCACTGCCTATGAAAGTCGACCGACTGAGGACATACGGCCTCTCCCCAGGGAACACATTCATCAAAGCCCTGTGTAATGGTAAACGAGAGACAGTTAACTTTCTCAAATTTTAGTCACAAATATTTCATGGTCTTCGTTTACTTAAACCGAACTACTTACGCACCGGCCCTTTATGATTGCCGTTGTCAGATAATGAAGATATCCGAGAATACAGGGCAAGGGAAGAAAAAACCATGCCAAGCCAAGGATGTGAGCGAACACGTTCGATTAGGTGCAGCAGACTATCGTGGACTCAGAAACGTCCGCTTATAGTTGGTACATGATAGGGTCTCATAGACAATAGTTTAGAGTGGCTTCTGTAGTAAGGTTCATAGTATTTGTCCAGGGTTATTGTCGAACCAGGTGTGGTACGCAAAGAACTCGTGGCTAAAATAAGTTGGCTTGCCGCAGAAATATTCGTATTCTTTCATGAACGAGAGGATGACTCTTGACCCTGAAATTGCTGAAAACGTCTACACAAATGTATAAAGAATATTACTGCAGGTTTGCAGCTCTGTAGTGCCTCTGCACTAGCAGTCCCATACAGCAGCAACATCTGCCACAGTACATGAAAAGTACAATAATTAAAGAGTACTAACTCACTCGTTAGTGGCAAGGGCTTCGCTGGCTCCGTAGAGGCTGTGGGTGTCGTACTGTAGGAAGGTCTTGCTGCCGTCGCTGCCGGCGGCGGACATGCACATGGTTTTGTCGCACAATTGCGAGATCTGGTTTTCTGGAACTCCAGCAGCCAGCGTAGGGTAAGGAGGGTTCTCCAAGCTGTGATATGCAACACATGAGTCTCGACTTAGCATGCATAAGTCAGCTGCTTCTCGCATCGAGGTTTTGTATGCATCAAATATTGACAGTTGAATCTGATTATTGCACGTTTAGTTGTCAAAGTATACTCATGATACTCACTGGTTGTCAGGACACATCAAGTGTCCCTCCGTGCCGTAATTTGTCTCGAAGTTCGCTATTTCGTTCATGTCGATCCAAAGCCCGTCGAAGTTTACTCTCTAATAGAGAAAACAAGGAGAAATGAGGTACGGATCTAGTTATTTAATATTCAAGGCAAGCACAGATTCAAAACTTTGTCGAGCGCCTAAAAAAGACACAAAGAAAAATTTCAATTTTGTCCCCGCAGACACAGAGCTAGCTGATGTTATAGAATAGCATAAACGAAAGATACCATTGCCCCTCGACAGCATTGCAAAAATGCTACGGAAACTTCAACCTTCCCGCTACCTTAACCAACTCTGCTACTTCAAGCAACTCGTTCTCTATGTGTATGAAGCAAATTCACCGTAGAATAAGCAAAAAATATCAGTACAACTTACTTGGTAAAATCGGCCTATTTCAGTAGACCACCAGCGCTTTGTGTTGTCGGAGAAGAAGTCAGGGAACGCTGCTCTCTCTTGCGGCCACACGTTGCCCAGGGCGAAGTCGTCTCCCTCAATGGGTTGGTCCCCGGGAATCAAGTCAGGGGTTATCCACTGGCAATACCAACACATATTATTGAAGAGAAGAAATAAAAGAACAAATATTGATTACTTCCTTACGCAGTGTTGGATTTTAATATCCTAACGACGCGACACAATATCTCCATATAATGTTATGAAATGCTGTAGCCGGAAATCGTACTATTACGTCTGGTACTAAAAAGGTGGGAAACTTATCAAGACTTTTGAAGTGCCTACGTATTGAGGATAACTTCAGAGCATCAGAGAAGGGGAAAATGGCAGTTTTTGAAAATTATCTGCAGATAGAACGGCACCATGACATGCAGTCATCATAGCGAAAAAGACCAGTTTTATGTAAAGGGAGTCAACGCATTAGAGACACCATTTCTATTTTGTTCGCTGGACATAGCTGCAACTACTGACCTTCCTCGGTGATTTCGCCCAGATCGATACATCCTAGCTCGCCAGTACTAGCAATGCTTACTGGCGTCATGTCAATAGGATAATCAGTAACGACGCATCCCCAAAATTTCGCCAGAAAACCACACCTTGTATTCTGGTGGTCACGCCACCGGACGTCCCAAACAGCATTTTTGGCTTCCCGAAGCTCATTATACAGTAGGTGCTGCCCTCTATTTGTAACTCATTATGTTATACAAAAGTCAGATGAGTTTTTTCATAAACGGTTGGAAAAACATTGTACTACAGATGAAATAGGTACCTACCTTCAGGTAGACGTCGTCAAGCCTGCCGGATACGTAGGGAGGGTTGCCGGAGGTGTTGACAGCTATGCCAGGGTCCTGAAAACGAATTCGGATTCTCTTGAATATTATTTTTTTTATATAACTTGAATATTGCTGCATCAGTAAAACAACAAAGAAAATGGAATTTTCCCATCGCTGGTGTTGTCATGTTGGCAATGCTAAAATTTAAGTCAATAACCATATGAGTATCACCAAAAAATAGACCGTGTTTTCATGGGTTTTTAGCTTCTATAATTTGAAAACCATGGCTTCGTTTCACATATTTTGTTGAATTTGACGAAACTATTTTCCTTCTTGCTCAGCAGGTGATCAGTTTGATTTCATTTCGATGCTATGCATTTAAATGCATTATAACACTATCTTCACTCTTTCTATTAATGATGACAAACAAAACAAGAAAACCATGTAACTGGAAGCTTATCTCCCCTATCATTTAACACAAATAAATTCATTTTAAAATGTTTTATTCCGTGATCGAGACTGCTACGATCTAAAATTTGGCGGTATTATAGCGTGGAAAAGAATTTTGTTTTTCAAAAGCAACATTTTTAGTTTCAGAATAGAAGATGAAAGGAAAAAAAAAACTAAGATTACTACCTAGAATGAGTAAATAAGTATGATTTAAAAAATAATTCGTCGATCGCAGAATTGCAGTCTACGATGGCCGAATTCTAGTCCACAAACGCAAACTTTTTTTAAAATTTGATTTTATGATATGTTTGTGGTCGTAGTTGTTTTTTGTCTGACATATTGAATGCGGAGTAGAAAATGTAAAATTACCTTCTTTCTCCCGCTGCAAGAACGCTAAGTTTTTGGTCTTGGAATGAAACACCCAGCACTGAAGGTAATTTGCAGCCTTATTGTAGATCAAAATACTACACTTTAACCGCATGTTACGTATGGCTGAGGTACGGGCTATATGTATATTAGATTAGATAGGCGGCAGTAGACGAACCAAAAGGCCCATTCCCAAAGAGACACCGGGACCTACACCCCGGCTCTCTATGAGCTATTGCCATATTGAGAAACAGTGCTAGGGTTCGTGCAATATTACATGTATTTTTAGCAGTAATTTGTGTGTGCGAGGTACACTCGCAATAAAACACGTTGCGAAGAACAATGTATGCATGCAGAAGTACGTAGAACTAATTTCCGCACTCGGTCATAGCGGGATCGAATACGACATTCATCTCAACTAATTATTTCTTCGAAAAATGTAACGTATATTTAACAGAGCAGTCAATTATATATCTACCGACGCTACTAACATCGCAGGCAACATGATTTGAACGCGTCATGGGACATGTTCCATTTCACTTGGAAGCTCTCCGATGCGAGGGGTTGATTAATCTTACGGAGTACAAAGATAACGCACTCTGTCGTTGGAGACCGTGGAAGTGGACGTATAAAAGACACACACTACAGAAGTTTTTTTTTCTTTAGTCGCCCCAGCAACATTGTTACGACAATATGCATTAAATATATAAATAGGTGTTAATGTAATATTTAGCCGCCATTACTGTTGTTCTGCTGCACTATATAGTGTAATTACTACTAGCACTAATCTCAAAGAAATTCAATTAAAACAAATCTACACCGCTTGTCCACTCTTCTATGACAAGCGCTTGATATTATCCCAAGTTTATTAGGGCTGATTCTCTAATGAAAAAATGGGCCACTGCTCTAATGACAACGAATTTAAAATCTACGTTGACTAGTCATCTTACCAATGTCATTTTAAGACTAATATGCCCTGCCTAACTAAAACAATTCCTTCCATGCACTCACCAAGATCAGTACAAGCTTGACATTTTCATCATGAAGCTCCTGAGCCAACGCAGGCAGGTCATTGAAGTTGACTTGGTCATAGGAAAAGTCGTGGTAGGAGTCCATGTAGTCAATATCCATAGTCTGCACGTCCTGTTCAGAAACGAATAAAATAAATGATAAGTAACTATGCGTTTACTTCACGTGGCATACATGTAAAATAATGAATGGCGTGACTATCTAGGTAGTGCTACTTCAATTGACATCATCTCAAAACAATGATTTGCTGACCATCATTCTCGCTCGACGTCTTTTAAGGCGATCTACAAGTTTTACTTTATTTGACAGGCAGCAGAAGGTGAAAACTTCCCAACTTTTGGGGACGTTTACATGTTCACCCCTTCAGTTCTACTTCAGTTGACATGCTTGTACCAATGTACAATAATGTGTTGAGTACTGGGAATGCTTCGCCTTCTGGACTGAGCAACGCAAAACGAAAACAATTGTTTCACTAAAGCAATGAAAGCAACACAGGTTCATTATTGGCATATGTATGGCCATAGAGCTCATGAAGATTGAATGCCACCTTGTCCGAAAGGCAACCTTGGCTGTTTGCAGGTGAGCCTGCCTGTGTGATGCGGTAGATAAGATTTCATATGTTGTTCCATTACTTTTTTCAGACTTTGTTTAGGACTTTAGGATATTTTACCTGATTCTTCTGCATTCAGTAATGATGAGTGAACCTGTACATACATGCTTCTAAGACTTTTCAAAGCAACATATTTACAAAATATAAGGGCTCGAAGTGCAATATCGTAAATCAACAGTTTATGACATCCTTTGGTTTTGCTGTGAAGTCGAATGATATTGTGATACAGTAGTTAAATAAACAGTCTCATGTTGAACCAAAGTTTCAGAATTTGATAACATAGTCAGATTCGAAATGAAGTGTAAAATAAGTAGCTACTGGAGTTGTTAATAAAAATTATTTGGCATACGCGCTAGGCAAGAAAATCAATGCAGGCAGCAGAGCTGAAGGCTCAGCTCCAGCTATTGGCAGTCATGAAGTGATGCAGCTCTCACGGCCATCGAGTGATACAGCATTGGTAACTACACAGTTACACAGCATTGACAGCCGTGACGTAATATAGCGACAGCCATGAAGTGATATAGCATTGGCAGCCATGAAGTGATAGCATTGGCAGCCATGAAGTTATAGTATTGGCAGCCATGAAGCGATATCGCACGGGCAGCTATGAAGTGATGTAGCACTGGCAGTCATAAAGTGATGTAACGTATGCAGCCATGAAGTGAAGTAATATAGGTAACCAATGAGTCAGGTAACATAGGCAACCCTGACGTAATGCTACATAGACATCCAAGTAGTGATGTCATGCAGGCAATGTGAAATGATTTAACTTAAGTTGCCATGAAGTGATTTAACTAAGGCAACCATGAATTGATTCAACTTAGGCAAACATGAAGTGATTTAACTTAGGCAACCATGAAGTGATTTAACTTAGGTAATCATGAAGTGGTTTAACAAAGTCATACATTAAGTGATGTACTGTAGGCTGCCATAAAATGATTTAACTTAGGAGATCACGAAGTGGTTTAACATATCTAATATACATAGGCAGCCGTGAAATACCATGGACAGCCACGATGTGTCCAGGCCCACCTGCAACCGGCCCGATTTCAATGGGCAGTCAAGATATAGGGTAGTCTATGGTTCGATGTAATTTCTGATAAAGAGTTCTTAGAAGTAAGGTCATTTACCCATTGCACAATTTGTTCAGTACTTTCTAATACTGAGAAATAATTCAAATACCTAAGTAAAATAGGAACCAGAGGCCAGGAGTGGCCTCCACGACGCTCGCCAGGGCGGGCGGAACTGACGAATGAGCCTGAATGGAATGGAAGGTTGAAAGGCTTCATAAGTTTGATTAAATGAATATTTTAAAAAATCTATGGTTCCAGGAGTGAAATACTTTTAGTACGGTTGCTCACGGAGGAAATAAAACATCAATTACTGTAGGAAAAAAACTATTGAGAACGCAACTGAAATGGCTATTCTAGCGATGATGGGATAAGTAAAAAGATGAACTTTTCAGTACATAGTAAGATTCATAGTAAACTGTCTCACATTACTTAAACTTTATGTTTTGCACAGTCAGGATTGCCTTATTTTCATTTGAATCATATCAATTTTAATCTCTAACATTAAACTATGCAAGAAAATGCTGATTCAGTATCATAAACCCACGTTTGCACTTTGTATTGTACATGCTGAGAGCCATTTTATTTGGTTTTAAATTATGCTATTGGTAGGAAAATTATTTATCAACTTTCACGTTAGAGGAATATGTTCCTTGTTTGAGTCCAGTGCCACACGTACCTGAGGAATGCCAGCGGCCACTGTCCTGGCTCGAACCTCTCGAATTTCTTCAGTGGATTGGTAACCCCAGCGGCTCAACTGGTACCCCAGTGCCCAGTAAGGAGGGAAGACAGGATTGCCCACCAGCTGTCAATAAATAACAAATTAGTAACCTATACACAAAGTCCCAAAAGAAACAGATCGCTTTCACCTGAAAATAATACTAAGATTTATCCCGCTGAAGAGCTGGAACAGGTTTGCTTCGAAAGTGATGTGTACTTATTCACAACGTCATCTAAAATTATGAAAACTTTTCTCTGAAAATAATCTATTTCAAACGACCGAACGAATAGGTTCGGCCTGGACACTAAGCATAAGTAAGGAAAAAGTTATTTATAAAATTCCCCCCTTAGGTGAAAGTATGCGCAGATGCCATTTGAATTTTGAGGGGTGCTTGACCCCTGCCAAGAAGAAGAAATCATTTCGCTGTTTGTCACCTGAACGAAAGAAAGGACAGTGACGCGAAGTATGGATTCAAAAGCGTCGGTAAACCTCTCTTGTTTCTCAAAGTTGACAGTTACAATTACTATGTATCCCTGTGCATTTCATAACCAAATTAGTTACGAAACTATGATTGCTGACTAAAAACCTTGGCAGATTTGGAGCTATGGCTCATGACTGCCGCCTACAATAGCTTGCAATATTTCAGAGTAAAGCCTGCTCTGATAAAAACCTGTTCATAAGCACTGAGAGGCAGGTATTGAAATGTGCTTTCGAAACAATGGAAGCTCTGCGCTGTAGAGCAGAACAGAAATAAACTAATAAACAAAAATTTTTTTCATAGCGTTTAAATTCGTGTGTTTAGAAATAAAGCTTATCTTATAGTTTAAAAACTAAGTAATAGACAAAAGTACCGTGTTGAGCTGCATGTTGCAGGCCTCAGGTGTGGGGCCCGAAAAGATGTGCAGGTCGATGATGCCGCCGATGGACCTCAGGGTGAGGGCTGGTGTGCCGTCGTACAGCAGGAATGTCGAGTACTCTGTGTACAGCCAGTACAGTAACGAATAATTGTACAGTGATGCAGTAGACATCCATTCATAAAATGAAAAGCTTATAATTCGTAAATAGACTGCGGAGAGCAATGTTTCAACCTATGTAGCTTTTATTATATGCCAAAAAATAGACAACTATACTGTATGTTCCACATCAGATTTACCATAATTCCTTTACCAAGTTTGCAATATGGGGTATTCGTGAATAGTATGCAACATAATTGTACAGTTTGTGGAGCTATGGTGCGCTGACCAATCGAGGGCATAATTAAAAAATTATATACCTTCGATGACAATTAGTATATTACCATATGTAGCAATGAACCCTTTCTTTTATAAATTTATCTGCATTTTTTCTCGTATTAATAGCACTATTTGAAGTGTTTTACGTAAGCACGGCTGTATGAAAAAGGGCCAATAACAAGACAAAAAAAAAACTCCTTCTCCAAAATAGCAAAATTGGCACTGCGTGTACCGTGAAGCACTTCGTAATGCACTTATATGTTAGTAATTTGTTATAATGTGGTACAAACTTTACTCTGCTGAATAATTGCGCCATTGGGCCCTTATCCCGTCATTCCTGCCATTCATACAGCAAACACATACCGGTAACTTACAATGTAAGCTCAAAAATCCTCAAGTCAATGATATCAGTGTTTTAACATAAAAAATTACATTTATCTGTTAGCGTACGAACTTAGTAACTATTAATGGCGACACTGCAGTAAATAGTACATTTTAAAGAAAACAATTCTCTACGTTTGTAGTTACTTTTAAATACTAACGACAAAGAATGACTAAATAAGATAAAACAAAAGATTAGAAACTCAAAAATTTTCGGATTTACAAAATAATCTTTCTGAATACATCAAAACCCTAGTTTGACATAGATTAGATTAGATTAGATAGGCGGCAGTAGACGAACCAATAGGCCCATTCCCAAAGAGACACCAGAACATGCGCCCCGGCACTCTATGAGCTATTGCCAGGACAGGAGAAAAGAGAGAGAGA
>LQNS02278178.1:4768184-4788917 GCA_001587735.2 Parhyale hawaiensis | reverse complement strand
ATCGTTGAAGCCGTTCAAATACTTGAATGTTTCTATTAGTTGCCCCCTGAGACGTCTTTGCTCGAGAGAGATCAGACCAAGTTCTTTTAGGCGACATTCATACGACTTATTTCGCACTACGAAGAGTAACGCTATTTCGGAAATATTTCCGCGTGATCAGGAATACAAGGAGCATTTTCACTTTTCACAATATCAAACATATACTGCAACACTTTCATCTCTTTACATGCATACATATTTCCATATTTTTAGGTACAAAGCGACTATCTTGAAATAAATCAGGCAATGAGAACAACACTGTCGCGGTCTCTCACCCATAGCGTTGGAGTTGAGGAAGAGCACAGAGTGAGTGTTGCCGTCGTCGTCCTCAATGTTGACATAGTAGGGGTAGACTCCGTAGTGGTTGGTTGGAGTTTCAGACTATTGAATGAAATTATAATAATAATTAGAGTTAATTGATAACTAAATAATAATTAAAATTTAGTTAACTAAGATCAAATGTAAAAGAGAAGCTGAATTACGCTATACGTAATTTAAACTTGAACGTCCAAGCGCTTTATCCAGTCGCATTAAATTTCTATAATACTCTGAAGCTGCCTTTTGTCGTTGTAATAAAATCGTCAGATAAATAATTCCATTCGATGACCCCGGAGCTCACTGAAACAATAACTTATCAATCGTTCATTGTATTAATGAATAAAAATTCAGACATTGAAAGTCGTGAGTAAATTGCAGTGTCGATAAAGTTAAATTCTCCTTCTTCGACCAAGTTCTTTGTATAAAAAAGCATGTAGGTGACCATTAACAATACAATATTGGGACAGTTCGTAACAACGGTAACATATATTGATTAGTAACTACACCCACTGCAGTGACGATGGTACGAACTGGAGAAGCTTTCCGAAAGCATAGGTTTCAGGAAAGCAACGCTGGGCTAAAAAAAATTTCAAAATGGCCCAGAATCCAGGATTTCTAGAAGATCATCACCAAAATATAATATCTTGCTCCTTGGGACGTTCCTAACTGTTCCTATGAAAGTAATGGAGATCCGTTAATAAATTTTTGGGCAGCTGAAGGACAGAAAAACAGAGAGACATACAAACAGATTGACAGATCATCCCCAAAACTTAAGCATATGTTTTGAGTGGCATCTCTAACACTTCCTGCATGTTTCAGGATGACATGTTCATAAATTTTTTTAGTCATGTTGCAAAGAGACAGAGAAATTTCGGTAAAAACATAACCTTCCTGTCGTAGGTAATAATACAGTTCGGCACAAATGTTAAAAACCTTATGAATTGCTCTGGTGCATAACTTTTACAAAGTGTTCTTACTACGGAAACGCCATCATCCCTGGCGAACATCGGGTACGTTGTGCGGGGATCGAACACGTGGTCGATGGACGGATGAACGTTCTCACCGAAGCCGTACAGGTAGTCGGACTGCAGCCGAACAGAGAACTGGATGAACTGATCTTCGAACGTGATCGGGCCGATCTGCCGGAATCTGGGAGACGAAATTTGCATTTGTTTTACATCAAAATCGTCCTATATAGTTCTTGAAGTGGCTATGGTGTACAACAAATACTGACTGAAGTGCTCGTTCAACACAATGCACTTTAATGACGTACACGTATTCATTATTAGTTATTATAGTATTTAGTACGAAAGAGAAAACCAAATCCAAAAATAACCCCTGATACTGAGCAGTGTCTCGCCATGTAGAACCGAAGAGCGAACTCGTGAAGCTCGAATTCACCTCGAGCGCGTCTGTGGGGCATATGGAAGGCGGAGGCCCCGACATCATGGGTCTTACAAGGTGCTCATCATATTGTACAATCAGAGGGTATGGTTTAGTAAAGCTTTCATATAGGGGCAACTTATGTCAGAGCTCAAAGCTACAATTGAATTGTACACGGCACAAATCAGAGGCACGCGACTTCACTCTGTCATCAAGCCACAAATGGGACTGAACAGCCGACGCCCAAACAGGAGCCAAAATATTCCAGAACAGCCAAAAGAAAGTTCCAGTAACATGTAGAAGAAGACCAGCGTCACCAAAACCTTTTTATTGTTTACGCTAAGTAGAGCCTCTAAGATGCAAATGTATTTAGTACCAGTGTAGTAAAGGTGGATCGTCAATGTCGATCGTGAATCCCAAGATCCTCTAGGCCTGATCAGCAACGACACAATTAACACTCAGAAGCCCGAAGGCATGCAGAGCCATCTCTATTTATTAAGTTGTTAGTAAATTGATTAGGCTTCTCTTCAAAAGTTGGCGAACATCGGACAAATCCACGACCTTCCTAGCTACACCCCAAGTAAGAATACAACTGGCAGGACTGTGCGCAAAGTACTTCTTTTCATTAAAGCAACACTTAATATCAGAGTGAATCTTACCTATTTTAACACTTTTCTATTCCCACACCGGGTGCGACCCAACCGGTTTATTTTGACTAATACACATCCGGTGTAGCAGGGGAAGGGGGTTGGGGCGAGGCCGTCGAGATAGAGACTCCTTCTCGATGGTCTCGGTTGAGGGCGCGAACCGAATGTGGAAGGGGCCCGAAAATCGGAATTGAGGGAAGTTTAAACTGAGACCTAAAACGTGTTCAAATGAGCAGCGTTCGGTCAACTCTAGTTGATCTTAAAGATGTATCTCAATATTACAAAATCCATTAACAATATAGATATAAATTATGTTCAAAAATACAGTAAATTTTCTGGGCACACTGCAGATTTTAAAGAATTAGAGATATGTGTTGTTACAGAAGTTTCGTGGTCAGTTTTCCCCAAGCTAGGAGAATACACGCTAACTTTCTAACCAAACATAAGGATAAAACGCTCAATTACTCTTAATATTCCCTAAAGTTTTGCAAATCATATAATTTACGATCGAGTTTAACACTTGAAGTTCTAGTATCCGATGTTGTCTTACTAACAAGCCTCTCTTACATAATTTATTATACTATGAGGTGAAAAAATAATTGGATAATTATAATTTAAGTATTTTATTATATTGCATTTTTAAAGTACTAAACCATGAAACTTGAACAAACTATAGTAGTGGTATCTCTGAAGAATATTGAGTGACAAAAAAATATATAGATTTGTTACTATGAATACACGGTGAATTTCTAGCTCAAATGATTAGAAGATTATAATTCGTGAAGAATAGGCTAAGATTCATCATAAATTTTGGTAAAATAGATTTCGAACCTACAGAAACCACTTCAAATAAAAACAGCAAGTGGCGGTGCACCAATTCATGGTTCTGAAGGTTTCACTGAGAACTTTCTTCAACTTCGATATTCATTTTGTATACTAAGTAAATATTCTATTGTTCTTACTTAATAATGCATGTCACCGCTGACCATGAATTTTTCGTAGAGGTCACTGTTTTTATGTGCTGAAAACGGCAGTAGGAAAAAAGCTCTGAATTGTCGAAGTACTTGCTTCACTTCCGAGTAGACCTACCCATTGGTTAAGCTTATGCGAAGTTGCGTAACGCATTTCCTGTAAAAGGAGTCTTCAGTGTATCGTTCGCATACTGAAGCTACAACAATATGAAAGCAATCGCAGAAACCGTGTTAAGTTATGAGAAAAGAGTAGATACAAAACTGCCTGTCACTCACATTTCGTTGCCGTTACTCCTGCGCGTAACGTTCAGCACCACAGGGTCACCAGCGCTGCCCATGTACACGTCGTAGAGAGGATCCATGCCAGCCTCAGCAGGCAGGTTCAAGGCGATGGGCACCTCGTAGCGGTCGCTGTACGCGTCTGTTAGCTGGTGAATATCGTATAGAAAATCTACAGGTAATTATTAGCTTGGTTAGTCTGAATCGACCACCTCCACCGATAATCGGGAGACGTGCTCAATCCTGGTCACTTTAAGAGCACCAGTCGCATGCAAGAGTACTATTCCATATGTATTGGATCGAGCATGAAAATTTGAGGCTAGTTTCATATATCTTTACGTAACTAAGGACAACGTTCAGAACTTTGGATTAAAATTATCCGTTAAAACTTTACTATAATGTAATTGAAATAAGGATTCACGACTGACAATTTGGAATGTAAATCAAGCTGTTGTACAGGACGCATGGCAAGTGTGAGGAATAGGGCTATCGAGCATGAAAAATCTACTGCTTATCGTATTTCAGCCAGTAAGGGACACAAAGCCTAGCCTAGAGATGATCTCACTGGCCACAAATTTTACGCTTTCTCCTCTATCCTGGCAAATTGGTTAAGCGTTCTTCTCTATGATGGCAAACATAAAAAAAATAAAATAAAATATATTTATTCTCATCTGCATGCTGAGCCCAACAGATTCAGGTTCCAGCACCCCGAGGTATTCTGTGTTGAGGCTAACATGGGGAAAAAATTGACGTCCAGGCAGAAGGGTTCATGAGCGTGATCGTTAAAAACCGTCGAGTTATTAGAGTGAATATTCGAGGGCTGCTTGTCATGGCCTTTGGATAAAGTCTTTCTTTCCACCGCTATGGACCATCTTCACTGCAGCTCGTTCTAGGGCAGTTACGAACGAGTATTAATCTATGCCGCTGAACCTCATGGCGAAGACGCTAGGATTTTTGGATGGAAAAAATTTCATTGTGAAAGAGGCAGCCACTCGTCAAACTGCAGGATGTTTTCGCGAAACTACTCTGAAATCCTTGAGGGATCAAAAATAAAAGCCCTGTTTCTGTTTTAGGGTTCACCTGTTCAGAGACGTTGTAACAGACTGTCGAGTGGTGCCTTCTCATAACAAACCGTCACTAGCTGAAAATTTGAATGAAGTGTTGATGCCCAGGATCAAGGTCTATTGCGATCCCAAAGAGTCTTTTTATTTACGAATTAACTACGGGATGTTAACAAGAAACTATGCAAATATACGTTCAAAGACACATGGTACTGCAAAAATGAGATATGAATTACCCAGAGTTTTAAATGGGGTTTCCATTAACAGTAGCTTATGCCATACACACGACAATTCCCCTCAAAAATGTAAATTGAGCACATCAGTTTTTAGCCGATGTTTTCTTACCCTGATCTGGACATGGTAGTCCTCATGGTGGATGACCTCAAGTCGCACCTCCCTGATGTCTCCTCCGAACATGGTGACCGAGTCGTTGTTCTTGTACAGCGTAGACTATAGGGAGAGTAAGTAAAATATTCACCATTTATGTACATTTAACCAATCAATTGAAAGTCGAAGAAATAAGCCTTTTGGAGCCCAAATTAGTCTTTCAACTAAATTAGCGATTCTACCTCCTGCTACACTATATATGAGCTTCGGTGTAACCACGATTTTGTTAATGTAGAACCCAGTACAGTCATATGGGTTTTCTGCCTTGGTGAGGTCATAAATTATAGCTTCTTTGGAATAAACTGGGCCCATACGCTGTTGTCGTGATCTTCTTGTGTTCCGGAGAAGTCACTGTTCACTATTTAAAATGCAATTTTTAACAATCCCAAGGAGAATTCGTCAGGAATCGCTTTGAGTCTGAGAAAAAGAGCATTTTAAATGACGCACTGACATTTTCAGAACAAATAAAAATTATGACAACAGCACATGGGCCCATTTTATTCCCAGAGGATTTAATTAATGACCTTAGAAAGCCCATGCGACTATTTCGGGATCTACCGGAAGAAAATTCTTCTTTTATATACGTCTATGACTATGAGTGCCTCTAGTTAGGTACCTATCTATTCTAACTAAGCCGAACCTAGTCAAGCTATTCTTAACTAACCTAACCTATTTTTTTTTTTACCTCAATCTAGTAAATGCTTTGAGGTTTGCCATATACTATACCGGTACCGTTTTCTCTTTGCCGTTATAGTGTATCATATACGCAAAATTCCAACAAGTGTTATTGCTATAAGAAAGGTAAGATAAAAGTCGGACCTTAAAAAAGTTACTTATACCATCATTTCAAGGTCCCATTTCAGTCGGAAATATAACTGCAGCTCCACTAAAACGTCCCCAGCAATCACCACAAAGCTCCTTCTATGGCAATAGTTTTGACTTTATTATGTTTGCACAACTATCGACAAAAAATTACAACAGTTTGTACTACGAAATTCTGTTAGGTTTAAAGTAAACCCCAGCCGACACTGGCTCGGAAATAACATGACACAAAGCCTTAAAAATAAAATCATCACTAGTACTCACCACAAATCCCCTGCCAGTGTCAGTGGGGTTAGTGCCGTAATGGTACCCGGCGTTCATGTTGTTCTCCATGTGGCACAGTCCCAAGTCTGAGTTCCAGGCACAGGCGGAGTACATGCCACATACTTCCTCTGATACTGACTCCGGGTTACCTAGTGTATGATTCGACAAAAATAAATACAGGATGATTATCAGGCTTTTTAACAAAGAATAGTAAAGAAAGAAAGCCAGCAGAGAATCGAAAAGGGAACAATTTTCCACCTGAATGAAATTATTAATATCTCTATACAAGCAAAACTTTAGTCATTCCATTGCCAGTTTCAGGTTGTCTAACCCACTGCCAATTTAAAAAAAAAATGACCTTAGTTTTAGATGAAACAAATAGACAATGCCAAGAAATGTTGTCCGTTGGTAATAAAGCTACATATACGGTATATTAGTCATTCTATAAGCCAAATTTTATTTCGAAATAAAATAACGCGTCTTTAGTTGTAACCTAACTCTGTATGAATTCTATCTCAATTCAAAGTGCCTATCCACCACTACCCTTAGGCCGGCTGCCCACTAACAACTTTCGTTGCCGCTAGCAGCCTAGACGCAACTTAGCTTATCCGACTGCGCAGTCGTGGCCGTGACTTCAGCTTGACGTCTATGAACATCGTGCTGTAATTTTTAAAATATCAATGATTGTGGACCCAAACTGCTCATAATTAAGAGCGATCGCTGAAAGTTCAACATTACCACTCGCTAGGGTATAGAAATTGAAGTAGCGACTGAAATATTTGAAATCTTTTGAAGCAGTTAAATTTTGTGAAAGCTGAAGCCGTGCCGTAGCTACGTGCACGGATTAGTTGAGTTGCCTCTAAGCTGCTAGCGGCAACGAAAGTTGTTAGTGGGCAGCCGGCCTTAGAAACTGCACGGCTGTTACCAAGCTCAAAAACGCTATGCATGATGCAACCTTATTTGGTTCATAATAAGGTACAGGAATTCTATCATGCATAGACAAGCAAAACTCACCAGGAACTGGACACTCGATGCTGTCCAGGAAACTTTGGGCAGTACAGACGCCCAGCCCAATGGCCAATAGTAGCACAGTTCGGCCTAAATCCGCCATGTTTGCGGCTCCCTATTCGATGGCGGAGGATCGAACTATTACGTACCCTCAGGCATTTATAAGAACAGCGTCAGTATCACCCAACAGCTGCACATAGATAGCTGTGGGTAAGGCGATGATAAGAGACACATGCAGTGTGACCCGTGGAGGTAGATGCAGTTTGTATTCTCTAAAACTTGTAGGGTCTTGTGTAACGAAATAATGAAGGAAAGAAAAGCAAAAATATGAAAAGGATATTTTTTTAGTTTTATTGTATTTTTTCTTTCTAAAATGATATCACACATAGATCTAGTGTCATATATTAGATCCTCAATGTTACCCAACGTGCTTTATTGCAATACATCAGGGCGTTAGAGTTGCGTCGCGTGCCATATATTGGATCTTCAGAGTTGTGTTAAGTGCCTTTGCGCTACAACGTACTGTGCCAAAGTAATAAATGCAATTACTGTAAACTTTTTATAGGGTAACTCAATTTAAGAAGGATCAACATTCGCGTACATGTATGTAGTACCCTTCTAGATGATCGCAGTCCTGATGATGAATGTGTGAGTAGGTTTATGTGGTAATTACGTCACAAGTGTTTGAAAAGAAAATTCGAACTCGTCTAGTCGAACGTCATAGATTTTTAGTAAATAAATAAATAATAATAAATAAAATCATTTATTTTTCTCATAAGGTACTGTGGCCAACAAGATTAGGACACGGCGTAAAGCTGATTCACACGAAGATCAAAGAGACGAGTTCATAACTAATTATCCGTATGTTTTGCTGAGCGCCCGTAAACGCTACCACAGTGTCTTTACCAAAAACATTACTAAAAATTAACCGTCTAGTCAGTTTACCAGGCAAATACTACTCGTAAAGACGTGTTCCCACAATTTTCTGGGAATTACAACTTTGCGCTTACGTGCTAGTCAAACGGACGCCGATATGCACTTGGACGTGAAGTTTGTTTATTTAAATATTTATATCTTTCCTGTCACGCTCTATGGGAATAAGATAGGAGAAAATTCAGATTTCAAAATGTAGAAAAAAAGTGGGATACCTTGCAGACTTTTTCTTTCAGATTTCAAAATGTAAAAAAAAGTGGGGTTGACCATAAATAATTAACAGTATTACGCTTGCGGCCAAATGGCCGTGACCGAACTCACATAGGTACCTAACGCGAAGCTAAAGTCTGCAGCTCCTCCCAGCAGCCGCTGCACGTAAGCACACTGGAGAGCAAACTATACACGTGGACGACAGTAATGTTATATTGTAAATACATGTACAATGAACCCGCTTTTAAGGAGCTTGAAATTTCAGAGCAAATATGAGAGGAGTATCAATACATCAAGTATCGGCTTGCAATTGGTTTCGTGGTTATGATATCGATAATATTTTGCAATACGGTAGTGAAACGGAGGAGTATCTTCAATTCCATGCCTTAATGCGTTGCTTTAAGCACGAACACTCAAAACCCTCAAAACGCCAATTCCATATCAAATTTGAAGAGATGGTCAAAAGATCATTACGGACTCCTCCTGAGCTTACTGAGCTGACGGCTAACGTTATTACCCCCATTTTGGTAGACACGCCTGCAATAGTACTCACGAGGTCCCACCAGAACATTCAAACGATTAGCTCTAACAGTTCGTACATATGACAACAAAACCTTCAACGAAACAAAAGTCGAACGGTTATGATACGGGGAAACTTCCCCCTTATTGAATAGACTTGATTTCCTACAGAACGACGAGTGATGGGAATCAAATTGAAAGAACGAAAATTTTTAAACTTTCAAGAACCTTGAGGTGAGAATGCAGAACAAAGCCACTTTTGAGGATCACGTGGCTTGAATTTTTACTATAGGTACGACATGGAGCAAATGGGGCTTCGAACTTTCTCTTCACAATAGGCAGACATAAATATGATCACCTTATGCAAACAACTGGTACTGCCGAGGACAGAACACTGTTCACCTCTTTGGAAACCGAACAAACGGCATCACTGCTAAAATGCCAGACATGAAAGACTTAAGCTATCAGAAAAGGCATATCATATCTTCAAATTGACTCACTTTCAACGGAGATTCGAGCTCTTCACGATCATATCTCTATGTTTGGAAACTTCTAGAAGGAACTACGATTGATATCACTGTCGATGGGCTGATTCTTGTCAAATACTCAATCGCATTAGTCGCTCTTGTGAAGTCCGGATTCCAGTGAAAATGGTGGTGATGCAATTGCCACGAAGTATTCCAATGCGAGGTTGTTCAACAAAATGCCAAGTCATATTATAAACGCCAGTGGTGTAGGAGCTATGAAATTTAAAAACTTACTGGACACATGCTTTACTTACTGAAAGCGGCCACAAAATTCAGGTATAAGCGGCTATGTGCAAAGTGGAGATGACTCTCTAATTGCCTCCCCGCTCATTATGGAATGCAGCATCAACTCTGTACAAGATGGGCGGCGTGTGTAATGCCACTTGAACCTCGTAAAAAGAATCACCAAGGTAATCAAGTTAAAATGGTACACGCATAAAACATTGAGCATGTTCATATATGAGGGTCACAACTCAGACTCTCAAGACAGATCGTGGCTCAGTTATCTGTACAGTTATCATGCAAGATTGTTCTACTCATTGTACAGTAAATGATAGAGAGCGGTGTAGATTACGTACCTTTTCTATTTTCCCAGGGTGCATTGGGCAATATCGATATCATCACAGCCGGTAAGTTCTATTAGTCCATGAAGACCAAGGAACTAGTAGACTAGCAGTATCTACGGGAAAAGTTAAATAGGACTGTTTCGCCATTGACTGCCAGAAATGAAAACTCATACTTTATTTGTGTAATTAATAACATGATTTATTATCTATACTGTGCTGACCGAGAACATAAAACTTTCGATCCTTGAATGGGCACCAGATGCAAAAATCCAGCGGTGGAACCACCTACACTGAATGTTGAATTTTCAATTTACCCACGATTTTAATGCTCAGTGTTTATGATATTACTTTAAACAATTGTATAATTTTTCTTTAAATATGATTCCGAGTATATCAAAATTTTACCATTGAAGTCAAGAGCAGCGAGGGCGTTCATTAATTACTTCCCTTGACCAACTTCGGATTATTATATCTGTCTCATATCGAACCTGTGTATTGTTACATTAGATTAGATAGGCGCCAGTAGATGGACCAAAAGGCCCTTTCCTACAGACACCGAGACTTAGGCAACAGCCCTTTATGAGCTATTGCCATTATGTTAGCTTGATATAGGTGACAGAGTAAAGAAGAAGAAAAAAGGAAGGAAAATCTCAGCCAAGTGTTGATCAGAAATGCACAGAAGTGAAAATCCTATCCGTTGATCTGCGGAGCACAAGAGTTTGTTACTCCTGGTGGAGGACGTGTTCTTAGTTGCGAAGGATGTTTTTCCCAATGTTTGTCAAGTTGATTTTTAAACTCGTTGACTGTCTCCGCACCGACAACGTCGAAGGGGAGGGACTCTATTCTGAAAGTTCACTATGAAGAACTGCTGGCTTAAGGTTGTTCTTCGGGCTTTGCGCATGAGTTTTTTGCCTTTGTTTCGCAGGCAATCATTATGGTCTATTTCAAAAAGTCCCTCTGTAGGTACGTCGTTGAAGCCAGTCAAATAATTTAAAGTTTCTATTAGTTTCCCCCTAGAGTCGTCTTTGCCCGAGAGAGAGAGAGAGATCATGTCCAGTTCTTGTAGGCGACATTTGTATGGCTTGTTTCTCAGCTGAGATATCAATTTTTGTAGCTTTGCATCGGAATTTTCCATAGTATCGATGTCTTTGCACAGATGCGGCCACTTAAATTGAACAGCAAATTCTAGGTGTGGGCGTACTAGCGCCTTGTATAAGAGAATGACGATGTCCTTGGATTTGTATTCGAAATTCCTTTTGATGAATCCCAGTACCCTGCTAGCTATTTTCACACTCTTGTTAACTTGCTGGCTTTGTTGTAATTTGTTTGTAGTAGTTATTCCCAAGTCTCCTTGGTGGGTGACAGCTGCCAATTCTGTCCCGTTTTTTAAAAATTTCAATTGGGTTGAAGGGTTCTCCGGCCCTACGTGCATTACTGAACATTTGTCGACACTAAAGTTCATCTGCCACGTTGTGCTTCATTCCATGAGATGGTCCAGGTCTTGCTGGAGCTCAGCTCTTTTCCTGGCAGGTTGGCTATAGTTTAGTATCATCCGCAAATTTACTGATGTTACTACGGATATCATAGTTGACATCTATAATGTAAATTATGAACAGAAGTGGGCCGAACACGCTGCCTTGTGGAACCCCAGATGATACCTGCGTCCAGTCGTTTGTCTCCCCTTCAAGCTTCGCTCATTGTTGCCCACCCGTAAGCCATGCCCGGATCAAGCGTAAAGAGTCTCCCTGAATGGCATGGGTTTTCAATTTTTTTCATTAACCGTTGGTTGGGGACTTTGTCAAAAGCCTTTTGGAAGTCTAGATACACGAGGTCCACATCCTTTTCTTCATCTCTAATTTCATTATTGTACATGTCACATGATAATTTGTAGCTCTGAACTCAGATTGCTTCCTTGTTTATTATTATTATTACTTCCACCAAGGAGGCTACGTCTTTTGTCGGTTTTGTCTGCTTATTTGTCTGTCATCAAGAAACCTCAAAAAGTTATGGGCGGATTTTTACAACAAAGCTTATTATTATTAAGCATGCTAGGAATAAGAGATGATTAGCTTTTGGCGATGATTCGTTCCTCTGTTTGTTTGTTTGTTTCTCTACCTCTTTTTCTTAGGACCATAACTCTAGAGGCTATGGACGGATTTTGTTTTAAATTCTCGTGAGTTGCTAGGTATATTACAAAAAGTAAATGACCAATTTTCTGTGATTATCGGTTTGTTTGTTGATTTGTTTGTCCCTGTGTTTCAATTTATATGTGTTAGTGATATAACTAAAAAAAATGCGAACGGATCTTCATGGAATTCACAGCTATTGTTCGAAATGTTAAAAGCCATAAATGATCAAATTTTGGTGATGATCGGTTCACCTGCTTGCGTGTTTGACTAATGTTTGTTAGCAACATAACTCGAAAACATAAGAACGGATCTTCAAGAAAATTACAGAAGCTGTTACTACTATCAAAAGGCCTCAAAGATTAAATTTTGGTGCTGGTACGGAGGAAATCTTAGTTTCAGAACCTAATTAAATTTTTCGTGATCATTGCCTTGCTTGGCGGAGGTATGCGCGCTCAGAGAGGGCTCAAGTGGTAATTATTATTAATTATTATACCCTTCGCCAAAGAGGTTATGTTTCTATCGTACTTGTCTGTTTGTCACAAAATAATTCAAAAATTATCCACGGATCTTTGCAAAATTTACAGGGACCGTTAGGCATATTAGGTGTAGCAGAACCGTTCAACCGCTTGTTTATTTGTTGGCCTCTTCTCTGTTAGTACCATAACTCAAAAAGTTATCAAAGGAACTTCAAGAAATTTACATGAGCTGTTTGATATATCACGAAAAGTGAATGACCAAGTTTTTTTTTTTAAGATCTGCTGGTTGGTTTATCTCTATTTGATTTAATTATTGTTAGCCAGGTACCTCTCGAGAAGTTATGAACGGATTTTTATGAAATTTGCAAAACTTGTGAGAAATGTTTAAAGACATTAATGATTAAATTATAGTGATGGCCGGCTGGTTTGTTTGTGTGATTAATTAATGTTTACAAGAGTACTAGAGTACCCGCCGCGCTGTCAATGACGGCGAAGAATTTTTGATGACCCGTATTCATTGATATTAATTTTCCTATTAATGCCAGGGCTGAGCAATGCCAAACTTTCATTCGGTGATACGTTGAACTGCAATTTTTTTTTGCCCACACTCGGATTTTTCTCCTGATAAATATACTGAGCTCTGTGTCTAGGATACTCGATGCTATCATATAACTCGAAAGTTTTTTTCTACGAGTAAAGTGTTGTTCTGTTGAAAGAATAACCCAAATTGGTGAACATTATTTGCTGCCGAAAAATCCTCGTGTTTTTTACCCACTTTTTGCTCGCTGAAGCATATCTTGCCACTTACTGTGAGGGATAAGCAGTCAATAAGAGCATCAGCGTAAACTCAGAGCAGTTGAAGCTCGGACGAAGGAAACCTCAGAAAAGAGTACGAAACACGATGCAAGAGAGTGCTGAGAGAATGTGTACGTATCTGTATTGAGTAGACATCTACGTTGGAAAAGAAACAACCGCATTCAGATCTACGTCTGCCACTATCTGTATCCTGGCCTATTTTCTACTTATCAGTTTTCTATAAAGCAAACAAACATATGTTTTGATGAATGGAAAAAGTGATAAAAATCAGAATCCATCACTGCGCTAAGAAAAGCTGAAAATAACTTCATTATTTCGATGTCAAGAACTGCTTGAAGCAAGAAATGCATCCAGATAAAGAAAGGGATAAGGATTACGCTTCTACCATCTTCTGCAACCTCGCAATCGCTCCCCATGAAAATGCAACTAGTTACGAGGGCGACAATTTACAACTTGTCGAAGTTATAAGACTGACATATCAGCATGGTAGTCCTCTCAGCAATACAAATCCCACAATTAGCGAAAACACACCCAACAATAGCTGAAAGTTAACTTGGAAATGCAGCTGCAAACGAAGTGCATTCCAATACCACAACGTTGAACAATTACGAAGCGCATAAAGCTAGAGTTCGAAGACAACAGTGATGCATCCTCTAGTAAAAATTCATAGTTGTTGAAAAGACCGAAATTTCTTGCTATAGTTGCGACTATTCTTTCAGAGCAGTAGTTCTATTGAGGTGTTTGTAGACCTCTGATGACGGTAGAAGGCTCTTCAAGATGCAGCATCCATATAAAACATTTGCAGTTTTCCTCTTCCTGCTGCATATATTGAAAGAACTTCTTATGGTAACCTCTCTAAATTCGCAAAATTTCAAGTGTCGAATTACTAACTCTGATCCTCCTACCTGATGAGCTGATAAACAGCGAAACGCGCGGCGTGGGTAACAAAATTTCTTCAACTGCTTCTAACGGAAATCTTCAATACATATAAATACATAAACAAATAAACACACGAGGGTGTTTATTATATTGTTTGATTTATCAGCAATATAACTCAAAAACTTGAGAACGGATCTTCAGAAAAATTACGGAAGCTGTTATTAGTATCAAAAGGCAAACGCAATCAAGTTTTGGTGCAGATAAAAAAGAAATCATAGTTTCAGAACCTATTTAGATTTTTTGTGAACACTGCATTGCTTGGCGGAGATACGCGCTCTGAGTGCTCTTCTTATTATCACTAAAATTTCATACTTGAGCCACCACGGACAGGAGGTGAGAACCAAATGAAGCATTATACATCACTGGGACACCTCAAACGCTAACAAGGAAAATCTAACAGGAAGCCATTAACTGCTGACTTAAACGCCTTCAGGCCTACATGATCGAAAGAAGATGCCTGCAATGAATTCCAAAACGAAACTGACCAGGGCAGAAAATATCGACTGAACTGACGAGTTCGGCACCTAACTGTCTCCAAAGTGAAAGAGCATCAACTACAGCACGTGTAATCCTCCTAAAGATTTTGAGAGCAGGGACTAAAGAACAGAACCGAGGTCTCTCATTGTCATTCACCCATCTAAAGGCCTCCGAAAGCTTGCAGCCGAGCTGGTACTCGGGTCTGGTAAAGTGCATGGTCATAATCAGCTGCCACGCTGATAAAGTGTTACACAAACGGAATTTTCTAATAGGGTCCACACCCCCAGAACCGTGGTGGGTAAACAGTTCAGGCATCGACGTTGTACTTCTGCGCAGATATCTCGGTAAAATGTGCTTAACTAAAGAATATAAAATTTATCGTTTACAGAAAAGAAAAAAACTAAAGTTGCAATGACATTAAGAACTAATTAATGTATGTCACACAGACCAAGGTCACTTACGTCAGACGTGACAACCACAGGGAAATTTATCTACTGACAACTTATCTCTCATGGGCATGTTACTGGCATTTCTTGAGAGGGGGCAGCGACATCTAGGCTGCGGTGCTGCACCCTCTATCTACTTCAGCTATCACCGAGAACTTAATAGGTCGATATAAAAATGTGTGCCAGAAAAAAAAGAAAAACAGTGGGTCGAGCAATGTCGCTTGGTGTTGTAGGAAAAGAAGGGTAGGATAAAAATCGTGCACAATTGATATACTATCATTATTATTAAAACCTCAAGCCCGGGCCTCCACGGATAGGTAGAACAACACAAATGAAGCATTTTGCAACACCGGGAAGCCCGAAACGCTGCTAAAGAAAGTCCAGCAAAAAGCCATTGACAGCTGACTTAAACGCCTGCAGGCCAAAAAGACCAAAAGCCGATGCCGGCAATGAATTCCAAACCCCAACAGACCAAAGCACGAAGCACCGACTAAACTGACGAGTTCGGCATATTGGTATTTACTGGAACTGATATAGCGAGCACTTAAACGAAATAGTTATATGCATATTTAAATGCGAAGATCAGTTTTGTTGTTAACGCAATCAAATAAAACTACCAGAAATATCTGGTGCCTAACAGACTTTGTAGCCGCCCCACAAGCTCAGATCGTAGAATTCATGATGGGAAGGCTAAAAAATTCTCTTAAAGATGACTCCTCGCAAAGGCGAGGAGTGCATTGTACTAAATACGTTACAAAAAGTTTAAATGAATACGTTGTACAAATATAAAACATTCTTGATCCATCTATTGGATTAATTGAGAGATTGCTGAGTATGTGCTACGGCATATTTAGCAGAGTTGGGCTGTGCGTGTCCGACTTGGTTGGGCGCTTCACTAAGACAGCGACTGATGGTTAGGTTTCTCAGCCATGAGAGTCATTTGACAAGCTTTAGGGCAGGTTGTAGTGGTAGCACTGCATATGGGATGGCGGCCAGTGGTGGGTGTAGTACTGCGTGTGGGATTGCGGCCAGTAGTGGTGGTACTACTACTGCGTATGGGATCGTGACCAGTAGATGTGGTACTTTTGCGTATGGGACTGCGGCCAGCAGTGGTGGTAGTACTGAACATGGGATTGAGACCAGTGTATATAAATAATATATATAGCTAGATCGTACTTTACATGAAACGAAATTTAACTAAAACCGTCCAAAAGTGTCATCAGATGAGGTTAGGTGTAGCGTTGAACTTCAACCCTTACGACCGAACCACTCCACGGGGCTCTTCTTGTACGCTTCCCGACAGATAGACGCGCTGGGCCTTCCATATAGTCCGCCACCACCACCCTACTACAGAGCCCCTTCAAATGAGCTCCCGCTCATAAGGTTAAGTGAGGCCATGACTGGTTCCTGTCGCGTCCCGATGTGTTTTTGTTGCCCTTATGTGTTTTTTTGGTGTTTTTATTGTGTTTCTAGTGCTTATGTGAGAATGTTTCATTTCATTGGCCTAACTTTGCGTCATTAGCAGTACCAGTCCTTGCATTTTACCTAACCTAGATGAGCGAATGTATATTTAGACATTAGCAGAACCAGACCTTGCCCTAACCCAACCTAGGTCAGTATGAGCTCATTGGCCTGTAGGATATGCTCTAATCGAAGTTATCAGAGTTCGGCGCTCAAGCAGCGGTGGGTTAGGATACTGTATGTAGGCAATGACTTCCATGATAGGAATGACCTGCAGCTGACGTGTATTACCTGCTACGTCTCTAAGCTTCCATTTCGCTGCACGCAGACGTTAGCTGATTTATCTCTCTCTTCCTACTTTACGTTTATTTTTGCCGCTTGAGGGTTGGATTGCTCGAGGTATGGTAAGACTATATATGAGCCTGTTGGTATATTGGTGATTGAGCTCTGGTTGCAATTTGTATTATAACCATTGTTGCAAGCCTCGTGGCCAGGTTAGTAATCATGCAACGATGTGTTTCCACCACACTGTAAAGGGGTAAGCTGGTAAATTCTATGTACCAACGCTTCTTAATCTCTTGTCCATTACCTGCGCTCTTGTGTGAGACCGAGCTGCTCAATGCCATTCGTGTCTGCAGGTGTAGGCTGAGTGTATCTATTTATTCTCATTGTACGTGGCCACCAATATTTGTGACTGGGCCTAATCACTAGGTTGAACTTTGGCTACTTTGTTGGTACTTGTACGCTTGTAAAGGTAATTTTGTGAACCCGTTGTATTCTTAACAACAGTTATTTATTTATTACACCTAATGGTAAAAAAATGCACTTAATGTTACTAAATTACACTTAACGAACCTCATTACACTTAATGTAGCACTAAGCTATAGATTAGTACTGGTACAGTACACAGGATTTCTAGCGCAGCGAGTATAAATCGGGTTGAAAATCGACTATTTTAGGCCAAGATATCTGCCGGTTGTGCCTCAGCGTTGACCAGTGTACTGCACTACTATTAACCAGGAAGTAAGGCGCGGCGCAGAGCATTTCGAAAAGAAGAAAAATGGAAAGAGACGAAGACAGAAGAAAAGACACTCGCGCGTGGAGGGCCCCTGCCCCCCCCCCCCTTGTCCACGTGGGCATTGCGGCCGGAGGACCTGTCCCTGCTATACGGTCGTGGAACGGTCAATTTCTATAGTTACCTATACCAAAGAGATTATGTTTTCTTAGGATCTGTTTGTTTGTCTGTCTTTCTGTATGTCTGTCATCAAGATAACTCAAAAAGTTATAGACGGATTTTGACGAAATTTACAGGGATTGTTAGGTATGTTAAGAGGAACGGATGATCAACTATTGGTGAAAATCTGCCCATCAGTTTGTTTGTTTGTTTATCTGCCTCACTTTTCTCAATGCCAGCACTCAAAAAGTTATGAACGGATTTTTGTTAAATTTACAGGAGTTGTTAGGTATATCACGAAAAATAAATGATAAAATTTTTGTAACGATCCTTTTGTTCGTTCGTTTGTCACTGTTTTTAATTTTAGGCTTTTTAGCACAATAACCAAAAAATAATGAATGGATCTTTACGAAATTTATAGGAGTTGTTAGTAATATTAAAAAGCATAAATGATCAAATTCTAGTGCATATCGGTTTGTGTGCATGTTTGACTCATGTTTGTCATAATGCTTGTTAGCAGCATAACTCAAAAAGTTATGAACGGATCTTCAAAAAAAAAAATTACTGAAGCTGTTAACACCTGAAGGGCACAAATGATTAGATTTTGGTGTTGATACAGAGAAAATCAAGGTCTCAGAACCAATTTTATTTTTTCGTAACGGTAACGAAAAATTCATATTTTCTCTGAAACAATGATTTTCTATATATGAACTCCAAATTTCACTCATTTATGCCTTTCGATAATAATAACAGTCTGTGCAATTTTCTTAAAAATCTGTTTATAACTTTTTGAGTCATGCTGCTAACAAACATTATGACAAACATGAGTCAAACATACAAACGAACCAACCGATCTGCACCAAAATTTAATCATTCATGTTTTTTAACATTACTAAAAACTCCTATAAATTTCCTAAAGTTCCATCCAATATTTTTCGAGTTATTGAGCCAGTAAGCATAAAATTAACAACAGTGACAAACGAACGAACAAACAAGCGGATCATCACAAATATTTCGTTATTTACTCTCATGTAAAAGTTACTCATGTAAAATGCATAAACATCCGTACATAACTTTTTGAGTTATGGTATTGGAAAAAGGAGGCTAACATACAAACAGATGGCCGGATCTTCAATAAAAGGTAGTCATCTGTTGCTCAAAACATATCTAGCAATCCCAGTAAATTTCGTCAAAATCCGTTCATAATTTCTTGAGTCATCTTGGTGACTGAGAGACAAAACCGACGAAAACATAACTCTTTGGCGGAGGTAAAAATTTCGGTGGCTTCAGTAAATCACATGAAAAATGAATTATCTGTGTCTAATCCACGCTGTTATTATCATGATTATGTAAGTATTATACTATCATAAACTTCCTTTTTTCACTTATAGAAGTTGATTGAGAGGAAACAATAAAAGACATGTAGTATGTCGATAGAAACATGGAACCAATGAAATGCACGAGCGTGGTCGCACACTTGATCAACGAGCATGAGCACAGCAAGTCGGGAAAGAAGAGGAAGAACAAAAAAAAAACTTATCGTTACGAGTATACATTGAAATGGAAGAAAGGACCAGGTTGTTGCATAATGGGAAAAGGGATGTCTAGCATGTCAAAAATAAAAAGAGAGAGAGAAAGAAAGAGAGACCCCATCAATAAAAGATCAGCGGGCATATGCTAGAGTTTCTTTCTTGGGAAATTGGGATCAGTACTTCAAGGAATTTCCCTGGATTTTTTTTTTTATGCGCGAGAAGTCCACAGGGCATTGTGCAGGACTTACGAATAAACGCACGCATACAAGCGCTTAACATGGCACCTTACTAAACGATTTGTAAAGAAGCAAAGCTAACGAATGGCTTGTTTTGCAGCTGATATCATGGTATCAAACTATTGAAGACACCGAGAGGAATTTGTATTGAGCTGCTGTGGGCGCATAATCTGTTTCTTTTTTAGTTCTGACGACAATATGGTGTAAAAAGTTAGTTGGTCAAGTGCAAAGAACTGAGACATTCAGAAATTATAATGGCTTATTCGCACTAACTAACGGAAAAATCATTTACTGACTTCTCCAGTCTCCTTCTCGTGTCGTTCGTAGGAGGCGACTAATACAAGATCGACTTCAAGCGACTGCTAAACTTGTTTCTTGTTTTGGCCCATCGGCCTCAACATTGTGGGCGTATGAAACAACTCGAGGTCGGGTGCTGGGGACCTTAATGTACGGAAATGTGTATGAAACGTACATGATCTTTGTGGAGCCATTAGCATTCCAAGAAATGTTTGCCTAGTGGTTGCTGTAATCGTGTGCTCGGTATTCCCCAGTCCATTCTTCACCCTACACTTCGGTGGCACAGCCGAAGTTTGACGTTTCTTTTTTTTTTTTTGCCATGCTCGTGCTGTGAGTGGCAGGGCTAGGTTGCAGAAGGCTCTCACAGGACTACCCTCGTCCTACACAGACTGTTTGGGTCGGGTGTATTAGCCTAGTGCCACTAGACCACTGGCGAGTTACCTGACTCGCTGTTACCATTGAACAAGTAGCGACCTTCTTCCTTTGAGGGCGTGCATGAACCGATGACAGGAATCGTAGAGGTAAATAAGAATCAAATTGTCTTTTGTTTAAAATTGTTGGTCTACAAAGAGCTAATGAAAGTAACATACCCAAATTTACTGGTTTTTCATACAGAGTTACTGGATTTATGAGATCACTAGTGGACCCGTGCGTGAAGAATTCACGCAATAACCTATACGTTTGCGTCATGCCTCTAGGCCGGTGCGGAATCTCCTCTTCTCTTATTTGCTTCTTAATTTTCTTCTGTTCTTCATTGATCCTTTATCGTGCTGGCATCCTTAGGTCTTCTATATAGAAAGGCAGAAGTAACATCTT
>LQNS02278178.1:4717125-4727431 GCA_001587735.2 Parhyale hawaiensis | reverse complement strand
GTCGGTGCTTCGTGCCCTGGTCGGCTAAAGTTTGGAATTTGTTGCCTGCATCGGCTTTTGGTCGTGTTGGCGTGCAGGCTTTTAAGTCGGCTGTTAATGGTTTTTTGCTGGATTTCCTTTAGCAGCGTTTTGGGCTTCCCGGTGTCGCAAATACTTCATTTGGGTTGTATTACCTGTCCGTGGGAGCTCAAGCGTGAAGTTTTAATAATAATAATGGTTCCCCACCTTATCTACGCCTGCCACCCCTAAGAATCTTTCACAGCTGTATGTTAGCTTCTGCTATTTCTACTTCTCTTTTCTTCTTTATTATATCTATAATTTCATGTTTTCCTAATGTCCCCTATTTTTAGCCTCGCAATTAACATGATGTATTAGTTGATTCACAAAATACCTGGATGTGAACTGTGAACCTATTTCTATCATAGAGCTTTGTACAGAATGTAGGTCGTGAAGTAGAATAGTGCTATAAATTTGCTCCCTAATCTGTAAGGCTCATTTTGATGTTTTAATCTACTTTCCTGAACAAGTATTTTAAGTGAATTATTTGATGAAAAATTCCTAAGGGGAGAAATATATATATATATGTATATATATTTTTTTGTACGATCACAAGGTTGTGAAGTAGAAATGTGCATTCAATTCATAACCTAGCGTGTAAGACTCATTGCTTATTGTTTTACACTAGTGTGCTGAACATGTACTGTAATAGAACTATCGTATGAATACCTTCCTACGGGGAGAAATAAATGCTTTTTCTTTCTTTCTTTCTTTCTAATGTGATACCGATACATAAAAAGAGAGATAGGAAATGCCCCAGCAACTATCGACCAATCAGTCTTACATCGGTTGTCAGCAAAACCATCGAACGCTTCTTAAAAAAAGCACATCACTGATCACGTGAGGATGCATCAGCTCAAATCCGACACTCAACGTGCTGGAAGCTGCTTAGCAAACCTACTGGACTTCTTCTCAAAAGTTACAGATATTAAAGATGAATAACAAGGTGTATTCCTTGTGTATCTAAACTTCCAAAAGGCTCTTGACAAAGTCCCCCATCAGCAGCTAATGAAAGAATTGTGCGCCCATGGCATCCAGGGAGACTATTTACGATGGATCAGGGCATGGCCTACGGGTCGGCAGCAGCGAGTGAAGGTTGAAGGAGAGACGAGCGCCTGAATGCAGGTATCATCAGGTGTTCCACAAGGTAGCGTGCTTCGCACTCTTGTGTTCTCAATTTACATCAATGATCTCGATCTTAACATCCGTAGTAAAATCTGTAAATTTTCGGAAGATACTAAACTATGTCATCCTGCCACAAAAAGAGCCGAGCTCCAACAAGACCACCTCATGGAATGGAGCACAACGGGATAGATGAACTTTAATGCCGACAACTCTACAACTCTTAACTGCCAAAGCTTCCGAGGCCACCTTAATCCGCCTTCTTCTCACTCCCGCTCCAACTACACAGTTTGACATCTCAAAGATCCGCATATCATAGGCTCTTGATCGTGTATGCGTGCATTCATGATCGTCTCTTTGGCAGGGATTCTTCCCACGTTTTTTTTCTCTTTTCTCCAGTCTTCTATATCCTAATAACATAATGACAATAGCTCATTGAGGGCAGGGACGTAAGTACCGGTGTCTCTTTGGGGATGGGCCTATTGGTCCGTCTTCTGCCGCCTATCTATTCTAATCTAATCAACAGTGAGAAATATGAAAGCAGACATGGTCGTCCTCGTTTGTTGATTCATAAGCAAATTAATTTTTAAAAATGTGTCTCATCGAACGATGACGAACATCGCACAAAATCCAAGTCCGTCGTACATGGAGCCAAAGCAAGAATAACATGGGCATCACCTTGCATGAAATATACTGCTCTAAATGGAGACATCATTAAATAATCATGCCGATATACGTGTACCACCTCAAAATTACAAAATACATCGAAATTTGAAATACTTCTATCTTGTTCAAATGACCGTAGATTGACTTGCTACATTGCAAACTAAGAAAAAAAGTCACAAATGTGTTTTTACAGCAGTTTGGTGGCGCAAGTGTTACCCAAAGCAAGAAAGCACACGATACTGCCGTAACCAAACATGAACGCAAAAGACTAAATAAGTCTAAAAATTCCTTTGACATTTACTACGTAACACATTTTGCGATCGAGTTCTAAGATTTTGCACAGTTTAAAAATGCAATATAAGCAGTAAAAATATACGATGTTGTCAACATGACAAGCTTCTGCAGCATAAATTATTATACTGTGAGGCAGGCAATTCATGAGATAATTGAACAGTTTTACCACACTGAATTTTTAAAAGGAAAAATGGAGGCTTGCACAAATTATATAAGGAGTATCTCTGAATAGTTTTGTGCTAAAAAAAAAACAGTCTGGCGATCTATGCATGATGAATTTCTAGCCTTAATCAGTATCAAATTCTAACTGAAGGAGAAGGGCTAAAATTGCGCTAACGTTTCGCCAAATTGTGCTGAAAAGTCTACCAACACTGTTTACAAGCAGTAATAGCAAATTTAGGTGTAGAAACTCCATGCTAAGTAGATTTCACTATGCATTTTTTAATAGATTAGATAGGCAGCAGTAAACGAACAAATAGGCCCATTCCCAAAGAGACACCGGAACTTACGCCCCGGTCCTCTATGAGCTGTTGCCATTATGTTAGTAGAATGTAGAAGACTGGGGAAACAAGAGAAGAAAAAATAGAAGACGAAAAAAAAGAAAGAGACAAGAAGGGGGAGGAAAATTTCAGCCAAATAGATGATCATGAATGCACGCAAGCATGATCGAAAGCCGCTGATATGCGGAGCTTAAAGATATAGATGGAGCGGAAATGAGAAGAAGTCGGCTTAAGATGGCCTGAGAAGTTTTGGTCGTTAAGTGCTTGCGACTCGTAGAGGAAGAGTTCTTAGCTGTGGAGGATGTCTCTACCAATGTATGTCAAGGCAAATTGTAAACGAGTTGACCGACTCCGCACCAACAACGTCGGAAGGGAGTCTATTTCAAATGTTGACTATGAAAGAGGGAAAGACCTGCTGACTTAAGGTTGTTCATCGAGCTTTATGCTTGAGTTTTTGTCCATTGTTTTGCAAGCGATCATCAAGGTTTCTTTCAAAGAGTCCAGTTGTAGGTACGTCGTTGAAGCCATTCAAGTACTTGAATGTTTCTATTAGTTACCCCCTGAGTCGTCTTTGCTTGAGAGAGATCAGACCCAGTTACAGCGGCATCGGGCTGGTGTTACTTATGAGGAAGCTGAGAGGTAGCACAATTTGAGGTCCAGGGAGTTGTTAGTCTCGTCTGTTAGCGCACATACGTGTTGGTCCACTTTGAAGAGCGCTGTGCTTGGTGTGAGCTCTTCTGTGCCTCCTTTAATTGGAAGTTGTGGTGATTTTGTTGCGGAACCCGCTGCCAACGCGGACCTTTTGTAGCGCTACTTTGATGGGAAGCAGAGCCGGGACCGGGTGCGCATTCCTTTAGCATGTGATCCCGAGCCTAGCCGAAGTTCTCCGGTTTTGCTTTCAGATCCTCTGAAGTGCACCGCCTTCTTCTTGACCTGGACCCCTATGGGGGCACTGATCTATCGGGTATGTTTCCTTTCTTTCTTCGGGAGGTGGCTGGTGTGCTCGCTGCCCCGCTTGCTTCCGTATTCCGTCGAATATTGCGGCTGGGCTCTTTTCCGGAGTGCTGGCTTGTCGCCCATGTGACGCCTGTTCCGAAGGGCTCGGTTTCATCCCGAACCTCTGATTATAGACCCATCTCGATCGCACCTGTTTTGTCGAAAGTTTATGAGAGGTTGGTTGCGTCGAGATTGGGTTGTTTTCTTGAAAAGCAGGGTGTCCTTACCCAGCACAGTATGGTTTTCGTAAGGGCTTGGGAACTCGTGATGCTCTGCTTCACATTTCTCATGTGCTGCAACTGGCTCTTGATGGGGTCATGAGGCAAGGTTGGTACAGCTTGACTTCAGCGCTGCTTTTGATCGCGTGAATCACCTTGGGCTGCTCCATAAGCTGAGATGAATGGGTATTGGCGGTTCAGTTCTCGCGATAATTAGTCAATTTTCATCTGACAGACGTCAATGTGTAGTTGTTGATGGGAAGAGGAGTGAGTTTTTAGAATTGATTTCTGGTGTCCCACAGGGTAGTGTTCTGGGACCTTTGTTGTTCATTGTGTATACGGCGGATCTGTTTCATCTTGTTAATAATTTACTTGTTAGTTACGCTGATGATGTTACTTTGCTGGCTGTTTGCGATAAGCCTGGTTTTAGAGTAGAGGTTTCAGCATCCATTCAGCATGATTTGGAAGTGATTGATTCCTGGTGTTCTAGGTGGGGCATGAGGTTAAATGCGGGCAAGACTAAGACCATGCTCGTGTCCAGGTCGCGTACAGTGGGACCTCCTTTTTCTGGACCCATGCTCGATGGTGTATCACTTCCTGGGGTTGATGACTTGGTAATCTTGGGTGTCAATTTTGATCCAAAGTTGACGTTTGAGCCCCACATTCGTTCGGTTGCCTCACGTGCATCGCAGAAAATTGGGCTTATGAGGCGTGCTTGGAGGGCGTTTGGCTTGGTAGAATTGACACGTCGCTGCTTTTATTGCTTTGCCTTCCCTCTTCTGGGGTACTGCTCTGTAGTCTGGGGTTCTGCTGCCGATTGCCATCTGTGTTTGCTAGACAAAGTGGTTCGTCGATGTGCGTTCATGCTGGGTGGTGTTGTGCCTTGCGATCTGGCGCATCGTTGCAGAGTTGGTGGGGCCTGTTTTCTGCATAAAATCTATAACTGCCCCAGTCATCCACTGTCTGAGTTTATTCCGGATCCATTTGTTCGGGCGAGGTATACTCGGCGTACTGGTTCTCTTGATGAGTTTGCCTTGGAACCGTTGCGATGCCGTACGGGCCAGTGTTCCAGCTCGTTTTTCCCATCGAGTGTGGATGTTTGGAATGGTCTTGATGGCTCTGTCTTTGCTGGTGCGGGTATTGGCAGCTTTAAACGATCTGTAGACAGAGCTGTTTTGTGATCTTAGATCTTCTTTTTTTTATTTTGTTTTTTCACCCGCTGGGCTGGTTGCGTGGGGGTTTGTTAACCTCATGGAGTTTCTCCGTTCCCACGTCGCCAGTCTGGTGTGATTTAATAATAATCACTTTACATGCCTGCAGACCATAACACAGGAAACTTTCGTCTAAGGGTTAAAATTTACCCGAAAGAGTTAAATCACAACGTACATGATTAACGCGTGCCAACATCACACGTGCATAAGTTCGTTACAGAAGTCATGTCGTGGAATAAAAAAGTCAATAAGTAAATCGCCTAAAGGTTGAATAAGAGAGCTGTAAACATGCGTTTAGAACGCCGAGTTTAACGTTTTCGAAGAATTGTGTGGCATATTAAAGATTAAAACAAGATGAAAATTAAAGCAAAACAAACCAACAACTCTGCATGCTTACCTTCAATGCTTGAATAAGATTGGATATCTCCGTTGGTTCGAAAACGTTGCACTGTTCAATCGCTCTCATTGTCTGAAAACCGTCCGGAAAGCAGCGCAACGTGCTTAGTACTTCGCCACACCGCGCGCACAGTTCCACTACTTCCGGAATTTTTGATGGCATCAGAATAGTATTAGAGCTGGTCATTCGCTATAGTTAGATTGAATTTTAAGATTAAAATTACTTTACGTCAAATGAGCTCTCAGATTCTAACCTTTTTGCGACACATGAACTGTTTTAAACAGTGAGTAAGGATTAGGTAAAAAGAACTGCCTGCAACTCACATTTCGTTGCCGTTACTCCTGCGCGTAACGTTCAGCACCACAGGGTCACCAGCGCTGCCCATGTACACGTCATAGAGAGGATCCATGCCAGCCTCAGCAGGCAGGTTCAGGGGGATAGGTACCTCGTAGCGGTCGCTGTACGCGTCTGTTAGCTGGTGAAAATCGTATTGAAAAAAAAAAAAATAATAAGGTTGCTTTGTCTCTACTGACCATGAGCCCCGATTATCGGGAGACGTGCTCTTTCCTGATCACTTTATGAATAACAACATCATGTAACAGTACGATTCTATATACAAGTCTACTGGATCGAGCAAATAAATAGGAGTTAATATCAAACATCTGTACTTAACTAAGACTGCACTATACGCCTCTGGATGAAGAAAACATATAGTGACGTATCTTGAATTTTGCATTATAAATTTTATTATCACTGTAAAGTAAAATAAGTGTATAATAATATAAGCAAGGAGATATGGTGCATCAAGCGGTGCTGGACGCGATGCTATATAGTGTGATCATTATAGGGCTGTCGGGCATTAAAATCTGTTTACAAAGTCTTAGCTAAACAAAGAGACAAAAAGTGCCCAAATGCTCCAGAGTCATCGCAGACATTCCTTAAATTTGTTGCCAAGATTGAAACGGTGAATTAGGAAAGTTTCATTAAGGTTTCTGAGCTGAATTGCTGAAAGCAGTTAGTTATCGGAATGAGCCTCTAGGGGTGCGCGATGAGCTTCGATTGAAGTCTATCGTCACTGCTCGCTCGAGGCAATTCTGGCTTAAAGATGAGTGGTTCTTCTCAACCATGTAATGAAAATGCTTGAATTTTTTGGACGGAAAGAAGTTCATCATCGACGTGGTAACCACTCGTTAAATTCTAGGATAACGTCGTGCAACTCTTCTAAAGTTTTTCATGGGATAAATACTAAAAATCCTATATTTGCCAAAGGGTTTGCCTGCTCGGCGATGACGCGACTGACGAGAGAGAGATGCTTTCTCAAGTCATCAAGGAACAACTAGCTGAAATTTTTTAATGAAGGGTTGACCCCCTGGATCAGGAACCAGTACGATCTTAAAGGATGGTTTTCTCCAAACTTTCACACCCGGTCCAGGATCGAAAACGGTGCATGCACACTTACGAAAAATTTGCCTCATTTTGCGCCAGAAGTTGAGTAGAATCTTAGCTCACCATAAAATCCTCTCCAACCTAGTTGACTGGTTGTAGTGTGTGCGGGTGAGGAAATGCGGAACCTCATAATAGCACAGCCTTTCTACAATCCTCCATGACGAGAGCATGGCTATCCATGAAGCTCGGTGAAACTGTGAGAGCTTGTACCGTATAGCAAACGAATTGACGGTTCTTATTCAGAGAGTGAACAGTTCGTATCTCAACAGGAAATGTGCAAATTCTTCCAAATTATTCGTATCAATTTTTTTTTCATTGTATCAAAAATTTAGAAAAAGTAGCAATTTATCTGTTCAAAACTGTATCACTCGCCTCATAAAACAAAAATTACCATTACGATGATATCCAGCCCCTTTTCACTCTTGGATGTTAAAATGAAGCTAAATATGCATTCGATCACCCACATTTCTAAGGAAAATAAAATATGACTTGGTTAGCGTGCCAGGTAGGATTCCCATTTACGGTAGCCTATATCATGTGCGAGGAATCCTACGCAACGTTGTTAGCTTACCCTGATCTGGACATGGTAGTCTTCATGGTGAATGACCTCAAGGCGGACCTCCCTGATGTCTCCTCCGAACATGGTGACAGAGTTGTTGTTCTTGTACAGCGTGGACTACAGGTAAGGTAAATGGAGACATGTCATTTTTAATCAACAGCAGCCTCGGTGCATTGCTCGACATCAATTTTTTACCTACTAACGAGCGCAACAGGGAAGATAAGGCAACTCTGGAGCACCCGTAACATGCGATACTACTTACGGGAGCCAACGTTTGAGTTTGGCAGATTACAGAGTTACGGGTCGTAACTTGGAGTTACGACAGTATCAATGAGTAAGGTATCGTAAGTAGTTTTGAGTTTCTGGCCCCAGCTGCAATATGAGCGCCTATAAGTTTGGCTATACAAAAAGTATACATCTCGTCAAGCCGAACCGAGCCTAGCCAACCTATGCTTAACTACCCTTGCCCATCCTAATCTAATATAGTCATTGAGGTTCGTCGCATACGGTACTAAATCGGGCCGTTTGTGTTTGCCATTATAGAGCATCATATACACCGAAATCTCAATAGTGTTATTGCTACGATGAAGACAAAGCTAAAAACAAGACTTAAATAGTCACCAATTCTACCAATTCACTGTCCCTTTTCACCTAGAAACATAGCAGATCCTCCACAAAAACGTCAACAACAATCACCAAAATGTCTTTTCTCGTTTCGACTTCATTGTGCTGTATGTGTACAACAAAGAAAAAAGTTTTCATTCTCAGCCACGTAAGAAATTCTGAGAGGTATTAACAAAAACTCAACCTTCTCTGGTTTGGAAATAACATGGAAGCAAACCCTTAAAAATAAAATCATCACTGGTACTCACCACGAAGCCCCTGCCAGTGTCGGTGGGGTTAGTGCCATAATGGTACCCGGCGTTCATGTTGTTCTCCATGTGGCACACTCCCACGTCTGAGTTCCAGGCACAGGCGGAGTACATGCCACATACTTCCTCTGATACTGACTCCGGGTTACCTGGTGTATGATTCGACAAAAATAAAGACATTGTGAATGTCAAGTTCTTTAAAACCGCATACTAAAGAAAGAGGATAGAAAATAAGCTAAGAATGTAAAAGGAATAATTCTCCCCGAGAATAAATAAAGTGATTTTTATTGTGCAAATAAATTTGAGTCATTGTATTGCCAGTTTCAAAGACCGGTGTTACGAATGCACAATATTTATCACCTCGTCCGACCCACTGCCGTGTCAAAAAATAAAACTGCCAAGAAATGTTGGCAGTTTAGTAATCAAGCTGCTCAGATTAGTCATTTCTGCAAGCCAAGTTTTACTTCAAATCAAGTAACGCTAATTTATGTACAATGTTACCTATGCATTCTATCGGATATCAAGCTAACATCCCAACTCCAAGAAACTGTGCCACTGTTACTTAACTCCAATACAGTAGCCTATGCAGTACACACTATAACATACAGTATAGCAAGAGAGCACTTTGAGGGCGCATACCTCCGCCATGCACGGTAATGAAAAATTAAACTTGGTCTCGTAATCATGATTTTCCTTGTATAAACACTAAAATCTAATCATTTATGCTTTTCGACAGAATTAACAGTGTCTGTAATTTTGGTGAAGATCCGTTCATAACATATTGAGTTATGATACTAAGAAAAAATAGGCAGACAAACAAGCAAACAGATGAAAGGATTTTCACCAAAAGTTGATCATCTGTAACTGTTAACATCCCTGTCAATTCCGTAAAGATCCGTTCATAATTTTTTCAGTATTTTTGGTAGCAGACAAAAAAAACAACGGACATAGAGACAGACAAACATAACCTCCTTGACAGAGGTAATAATCGCCTTTGATTATTACCCGCGAACAAAGTGAGAGAGGTGATAATGTTTTCGTTGAAGATTTAAGTGTATATATTTGTATATACAGGGTATTTTTTGCTCCGACAAATTTCAACCATAGGTAGAAAAACTCAAAATAAATAGATTTTCATCAATGATAAAATTCCCAAAACAACTTAGTTTTTGAGTTATAAGGACAAAGAAATTTAAAGCTTTAAGTAGGATACCACGTGCGGGCCAACGTTAGCTCAAAATTTGATAGTTCAGCATGTTTTTCGACCACATTCCTGCCCATGCATTTACACTGAATCGATGTTGGTGATTATTTGGGGTAATGACATGAGGATTATTAAGTTTGAGCCTAGTGATGATTACTGTGAATGTTAAAACACCATCGCGAGTAAATTACGCTTCATCCGTGAAAAGAATCAGCTTGGAGAAGTTGGGATCCCTTTTTTGCTGCTGCATGAACCACTCTGAAAATTGTACACGAGGTCCATAATCTGGTGACAGTACCCTTTGCATTTTTTTTAAAAAACACGGATGTAAACTCTGACGACGTAGTGTCTGCCATACAAGAGTGAAATTACGTTAAATACTAAGTTTGAAACTGGTGATATTATTCCTAACCATAGAATACTTGCAGTTTTTATGGCAAAAATAATGAAAACTACTTCGGTGAGATCAGAAACGTGTTGAAGTATCAAAATTAGTGCTAACATTGGCGCGCACGTAGTATCCTACTTAAAGCTTTAAATTTCTTCAAGTCATTATAACTCGAAAACTAAGGAGTTTTTATATCAATGGTTGAAATTTTTTCTCGCAAAAAACACCCTCTATATATATATATATATAGCTACTTAAGGGTTTAGACGTAAATAAGGCCGTTAGGTGTAATTTTCTCCCATTAGGTGTAATCTAACGTCCAATGAATCCTTACGTGTAAGGTTAGGTTAGGGCCAGGACTGGTTCTGCTAACGTT
>LQNS02278178.1:4694331-4705618 GCA_001587735.2 Parhyale hawaiensis | reverse complement strand
TACACGGGGAGTAAGATTATCTGGGCCGGTGGATTTGTACACATTTAGGTGGGTGAGTTCTTGAAGGATCTCGATTTCCGTGAAAACACAGGCGTTAATTGGAGCAACTTGCATCGGTGCTGGATTGGGAGATTGGAAGGGTAACCAAGGTGTTCTAAATTTCATAGGCTCGCAAATAACTCGTAGCTCTCTTGTATATATGAAAAGATTGTTCTTGTGACAAATATAGCCCATTTACCCTATAGACTTCTTTGTTATCGATATTAAAGCTTGAAAACTCTATTACACAACTTTGACTTTCACTATTTTATGTGTTTAAAAGATAGTTTCCAGTAACTGGGAGAAGTTACAGGTGTTATAGATATCTTAACACAGAGGATAGCGTAAAGAACGAGAACGTTCGAAAAAACTCAATAAAAATGCAAATCCTGCGTAACTCATGTTTCACAGCAATTCCACAGCGTACTTTAGTTGACATCAGTGATTTGCATTGCTGGTGATCAACATATTTGTTCGTAAATTTTCTCTTTGGATGGATTTGTGTAATATATATAGTGCAAAATTTATCTATATTATAAAGAGTGAAAGGGCATTTAGTATCAACAACGCTGGTCGATTTATCTTCGGCGTAGTATTGCACCGCCGCCGATACTGAGAACGCTCACACAATCATGGCGTTTGGTAATAGATGGTGCGCGTCTCGCAACCTGCTCAAAGTTAATAAATATGAATAAAATGTTTTCGATAGCTTGAATATGGGTAACAAGACGTCAATAGAGTAAATGCGCAAAATTTAATACAATATACATCTTTACTATGTACAAGAGAGCTACGAATTACGCGCGAGTGTATAAAATTTAAAATACTTTGGTTATCCTGTGAACCTTCCAAATCCTGCGAGTTTGGCGTCTGTGCGTCCCGGACAAAGAACCCTAGTACAGGAGCACCCCGTCTTGCAGCACTGGGCGAGGGGTAGAAGCAAGGATAATAATTATTATATTGTAGTAGTAGTTTTTACTAGCGCTTCAGTGGCACACTGCCTATATCGCGCCGAACTATTCCTGTGTTTAACCACAGGCTCGTGCGCCGACTAGGGCGCGTTTTTAAATTGTCAATGATTCTTGTCTCTGCTTGTCTGCCGGTAGGTCTCAGAGTGGTCAGTGCGCTACTGACAGGAAAAAGGCGCAAGTTGAGCATCTCCAGCCCCCGGGCGCGGCTAACGCTGTCGCTCAGTTACGCCGCACAGGGGAAGGAAACGAAATACAAGAAAGTAGAAGTCTAGCGGGAATAGGTCAGCCACCTCGATCGGCAGCCCACCTCCCGAAACAGTAGGGGAAGTATTGAGAGCCTGCCTGACTTTACAAAACTAACCTCGTCATCAGGAACTGCGGCCAGATGCTACATCCCCTGCGGAGAAGGCACTCGGAACCCTTGTATTATTATATTGGTATTGTCCCGCTATTTCTGAAACTTGGACAATCAATAGCGATCTAAGATGATTTACTCTTACAGCCGGAACCACAACGTTGTGCTCAGGTGGCAAAAGATGAAGGACGAAAAGAGAAGAAGACAGAAGAAAGAAGCGCCAGTGCGGACTGTCCCTTCTGTGGCCCTCCGCACGGGCGAGGTAAGAGCCCCGCAGAAAAAGTCCGTCACCTCGATCGGCGGCCCACCTCACGGGACAGAAAGGAAATATAGAGAACCTACCTAACTCTACAAAACTAATCTTCGCAGTAGGAACTGCGGCCAGATGCTACATCCCTTGCGGAGAAGGCACTCGGGACCCTTGGCGTGATGCCCAACCATATTGTGGCAGGGAAAGGCGTCACCACAATATGCCCCTGAGGGCATCAAGGATAATAATGCACAGATCAAAGGTACCAATGATTTCTTTACTTGCGTATAAACCACATACAAAAATAACAGTTTTTTGTACCTGAGAGGCAAGCAACAACAATCAAGCAGTAAAAATTAACTCATGTACTAAAGGAACTATTACTAATTTTTCATGGCTGGCCTTCGGTTCGTCTGAAAGAACTCAGAGCTGTGGCGTTAATAGCCGCATGACTGACCTTTTTGGGGGCTCAAAGAAAGGCGCTAACACGGCGTTCAAATCGTTCTTTGTGATTGCAACAACATAACCTGATGAGCTTTAATTTGTTCAAAACATCAATCATGAACAATGGTTCACGAACTGAGATTGAGCTTCTTCAGGTGTTATTTGCAACCAAATGCGCTAGCGCCCGCGTACAATTCCAGCGAAGTCAACTTGCGTTTACGCAAGGAACTACACTCAAAGTGGTGAATCAAATTAAAGTATCGAGCATGTTAAACATACGTTAAACCCATACGGCAACGCTGAATGAATGCGTTTAGTAAAAATTATCGTTATTCGTATGTAATGCAGCTTTTAATTCTTGCCGTACAGAATTAACTTAATCCAAATAGGTCGATCGAGCATGTCCCCGAACTTCGCACAAGTTGAATTAATCCACAGTTACAGTAATTAACAATGATAAACACGCGTATCTTTGAGGCCCACTCCACGTTTCTAATTCACAGCAGTATCTCTAATACAATTACCAAGGTAAAATGCGATTACCATCCCACTACCTCACCTTGAGTTACCCTCAAGGTGGATGACGTGCAGGTTCTATTCTTCGCGCCACGAAGCGTGTGTAGAGCCAGAGTACTGCTGCGGCCTCCCGTTGGGCTTGTAGCTACCACCAACGGGAGAGCAAGCAGTGGTTCCACAGGGCACGTAACCACGGGCAGCAGGTTTATTATCACCCGCGAACGAAGTGAGAGAGGTGATGATGTTTTAGTAGAAGATTTGAGTGCATATATATATATATATTGAAGAATTAGATCAGAAGCTTCTGACCTAATTCTTCAATATGCACGCCATCTAGAACCAGAATATATATGTCTGTCCACCCAATACGTGGTCGAAGGAGTTGAGCAATCTCCATAAATTTTGTAGGGAGTTCGGTGGGTTGACCTAGATGTGACCCATCTTAAAAAAACTAGACCTAGTTGGCTATAAAAAAATGACAGCGTTGAATTTTCCTCCATCGGGGTGTATTTGCCTCCACCGCGGCAGGTCGTCTCACGCCGCGAGGCCTCCCATTTTTCATATGTTATTATTGAGAGATCTGCACGGGGCGGTCAGCGCGGCGCTAGCCTCGTTGGACACAGCATCCATATGAGAAACTAGGATTAGCTGGGGATCAAACATAACTTCGTTGAATTTGCTACCACCGCGGGTGATAGTCTTACGCCACGAGGTGTTCTAGTTTGACATTTTTTTCAAACAGTAATCCAAGAAATCTTGAACACAACAATGTATCATACTTGTATACACAAAAGCATTATTATAAACAAACAAGATATTGTTCGTTTCATACGCTCGCACGGTGAACTTTGTCGAATAAAATCGGTGGGAAAAGGAAGATTAGCTTGGAGGATTATGGTAATAGTACCAACACCGTCAAAGCAGGAATAGTGATAGCTGCATGTCAACAAGCACAGGCTCGATAGGAAGCGATTAGATGTTACATCTTTACGGATAAGTTTCAACATAAGTAAGGTTTGCTAGCGCAGTGATTTTAAGCCGCATCGCACTGAAGGTCATATATTTCATCTCAGCATTTGTACCGGAAGGTCATGAGTGACGACAAACTCACATACGTGAGTTCTGTGTTTCCAATTAATAAAGCACGCGCATTTTCAAACTCTCAAGGCTCGGCTGAACGTATTCGCTCAGCTGCAAGGCACAGGGTAAAAGACGAAAAACGATAATAGAAGAAGACAGAAGCGCCCACGCGGACGGTCCCTTCCGTGATCCTCCGCATGGGCGAAGGCAGGAGCTACGCGGAAAAAGTCGGTTACCTCGATCGGGGACCCACCTGGCGGAGCAGAAGGGGAAATCTAGAGAGCCTACCTAGCTTTACAAAACTAACCCTCGTCAGCAGGAACTGCGGTAAGCTGCAAAATCTCTTGCGAAGAAGGCATTTGGGATCCTAGGGATCTTACGAGGAAACTCCGCTGAAAACAGGAGCCACAACGGTTAGCTGGGTCTTATTTCAAAAGAGGAATAGGATGATGTAAATGGTAGAGATATGAGTTTTGAATTACCTAGTCATAATACATTAATCCATGAGTAGATCATTGTTTCAGATGAATGGTAGGATACAAAGCGATAAGAAGAAATGAGCGCAATGGGCCATGTAGTACGGCAGCCTCACCAATGGGGACATATGGAAGGGAGTTGCACGTCCAAATTGCTGTACAGTACTCTATCAGCAGGGAACAATAGAGAAGACATTTATCAAGTCGACAGACCATGGAACGAGGGTTTCAAACATATGATCAACGCGCATGGGAACAGTAAGTCGAGAATGAGCAGAATGAAGCATTCGTCAAGAGTATGGAAGTGAAAGGAAACGAACTGGTTACTTGCACTTCCATGGCTCAGCCTCTACTGCGCCTAATGGTGTAACTTACGCAAAGCCACCCTACGAAGACCTCGCCTCCACCAGGCGGGCAATGAAGAGGTGCAGTAATTCGAGCACTAGGCGGGGGCGAACTCGAGCTAAAACTCCCACCAGGACCATGCCCCTGGCGCGCTTCATCCCAAACCCTACTGGAGGCCATTTGGCACAGACTTACGCATGCCGCCTTACAAGCTACAGTCAAGACTAGTTTTAAACTGAAGCACAGACTAAAACGCGTCCAGTTTATTCCAGAGATGGAATATAATCTATTTGCTCAAAAGATGTAGGTAAACAAGAATCGGATATCTTGTACTTAAAAAAGTAACTATTACATGAAACTCCGACTCACTGTAACACTGGAAAAATAAAGTAGCTACAAGTTCACTGCTGAAATACTTATATACATATTATTTTTCCAACAACACAGCAGCGTAAAAAGAGTGACCTACAATAAATAAACAAGAAGATTATGCCTCATCAAACTAAGTGTGCATCAAAGACGATTTGACTGAAATGATGACTACAGACAGATTATTTTCAAATCTGCTCATGAGGGGCCTCTACTTATATCTGTCTAGGGTCCCATGACTCGTGCAAAGATGTTGTTGAACATGCATTGTTAAGCACACCCATGGTTTCACATTTGCTTATATAAATCATTGGCATACCTCTGATAACCTGATACTACGGTGTTCTAAGTTTTACAGTTTAACACAGAGTCTATTCTAATACAATATTACCAAGTTTTTTAAAAAAGAAATTAAAACTTTTGTCAACAACGAAAAATAAAAAAAATAAATTAACTAGATTTTCAAGAACACATTACAATATTACCCCAACAATCGCCATACGTCTTACCCTGACAGGACTACATGGGACACGAATAGTGTGTGTCTCTGGTGATATTCTCCCACCATTGCTTCAATTCAAGATTTCGAGTACAAGCATTTGGATGGGCAAAATTTAAGATTTAGAGTCCAGGTCTGCAAACCACAGCCTTGAGAATAAAAATAATATATCTTACTGAATTTTTTCCCATTTTAAAGATGTCGACATTAGCCTCAATCAATGCGGTTTCGCTTGCTCTTCAAGAATAAATTCCCATAGCTATTATCAGAGACGCAAAAGCTTGTCTAAGGCATTGTCATTTTAATATTGGTATTCTTGTACGAGGCAGAGCAGCTTCCTATATTATAGTCGGAGTTTAACAGAGTAAAACCTTCATGAATATTTAAGCTAAATAACAAAAACTGCCCAAACTTTGTCTCATCGCCAGGCTTAGTAACGAACGCTATTCAAGCGCAAGAAATTTTTTTCTTTCTTCAGGTGTTTACGATCTAGATAATAGATTTTGATCAGTTGTAAAATGCAGGGAGTTCTATCGAATTTACAGTAGTTATAACATGTAGGGAGTTTTAATTCTGAACAACTGAATCGTGACGGTGAATAAAATTTCAAGCATTTGTAAAGAGTAAATGTCTAGTCTGAAAGAGTTTTGAAAAAAACTTCACTTTAGGAGAAAGCAGAAACGCAGTCAAGACAAAAATATATATGTCTTCTACACTAGGTAGTACAAGACACTTATATCACAGACAACATAATAGTACTGGTACAGCAATTATTAACTGAACACTTCCTGTAATATGAGTCCGATTTTCCTACCTTGCGCGTCAATACGCTCGATCTCTACCCTCACTTTGTTGCCTACTTGTACTACGTGCCCACGCATTTTCGATGTATGAATCAAACCGTCTTGGCCGACACCAATGTCAACAAACGCCCCGAAGGGTGTCACATTCATGACGCTGCCAGTAAGGACTTGGCCACACACCAGAGCGGACACGCTCGTTATGCCGCTCCTGAATAAGGGCATTTCAAACTGTGCACGGAAATCAAAGTCCAGAGGCTGGGACAAGCTCTCCAATAGTGTTAGAAGCGTGGGCCTGGAGCACTTGCAATGCTGGCTAACATCCTCCTCGGACTGTGCTCTGATGAACGACTTAAGATTTGCAATAAACTGCGACGTGCCAAGGTCATCGACTTGAAGGCCAGCATATCGTATGAGAGCACTGGCGATGTCGTAAGATTCAGGATGGACGGTAGTGGAGTCTAAAGGGCACAAGGCCGATAAATTGCTGTTGCAGCTTCTCTGCCGCACAGTCTGAGGAAGAATCTTAACGAACCCGGCGGACTGTTGGAAACTCACTGGGCCGATACCCTTCACTTTTTTGAGCTGCTCTCGGTTCCTAAAGGCTCCGACTTCTTCTCTGTGTTTTACAATGGCTGCCGCGCGAGCCTTGTTCAGACCAGACACTCTCCTTAGAATAACTTCAGATGCAACGTTAAGATCCACACCAACAAATGATACGCACTCCATGACAACTGCATCAAGTGAGGTGGTAAGGAGCTTCTTCGACACGTCGTGTTGGTACATCCCGACACCCAAGTGCATCGGTGGCACTTTGACATACTCAAGGAGGGGATCCTGCAGCCTGCGAGCTAATGACACGGCACTGATGTGGTTCACATCCATATTAGGAAACTCTGCCTTTGCTTCATCAGTGACTGAGTACTGCGAAGCACCGCTCTCATTAATAATCGTATACTTCACATTAAGATCCTCAAAAGCACCGCCTTTTATAAGCCTGCTGAGCCAACTTTCCGTCTCACGACAGGCGGTCCCATTGCCAATGGCGACCATCTCACAGCGATACTCCAGCACCATCCGCCGCATTGTATCCTCAGCAACATAGCCACCGTTGTTCCTGAATGGAAAAATGGTGTCCACGGCCAGTACTTTGCCCTTGCGTTCCACGACCGCGACTTTACAGCCGTTGTGGAAGCCCGGGTCGATGGCCATCACAATGTTGGCGCGCACGGGCGGCGTGAGCAGTAATTGGCGTAGATTCTTTGAGAAAACTTCAATGGACGCCAGTTCTGCCTGGTCGCTGAGCTCGCTCCGCACCCACGACTGCAGACTGGGCGACACTGTCGAAATAAATAGGAAAGAAAAATACTATTATTATTATTAGATTGGTGTCCCGCTATTTCCGAAGCTAAGACGGTCAATAGCGATCTAAGATGAATGACTCTGCTTACAGCCGGAACCACAACGTTGTGCTCAGGTGGCAAGAGATGAAGGACGAAAAGAAAGAAACGCCCGTGCAGACGGTCCCTTCCGTGGCCATCCGCACGGGCGAAGGCAAGAGCCCCGCAGAAAAAGTCGGTCACCTCGATCGGCGGCCCACCTCGCGGGACAGAAACGGAAATTTAGAGAACCTGCCTAACCTTACAAAACTAACCTCGCCAGCAGGAACTGAGGCAAGCTGCAACATCTGGGGAAAAGGCACTGGAGACCCTTGGGTGCGTGATGCCCAAATATATTGTGGCAGGGAAGGAAAAGTACCATCATTGAGGCCACACCAGCTTACGCTCAGGACGCTTAAGAGGATTGTATACAGCAATGATGTATCCTTTTTTTTCTTACACATCGTGTCATATTAGGTGTTTGTACCTATACGACCGCACGGAGCATGGCAAAAACGAGCAACGTAAAAAGCTTGTTTTGATCAAGACGATGTCACTTGTCATAAGTACAGCAATGCTCGGCAACACAACGTCAGTTTATCATCAAGTAATTATTCTGATTACGTTAGCCCTTGTTTAAGCCTCCCCATCCACAGCTCTACCGGCGGTCCAAAGAGAAGAAAAAAGAAAGAAGGAGGACGTAGCATGTCAAGAAAAACCTGTAAACCCAAGCATGAAGGTGTTTCCACATTGAATTAAGACGCATTAGTACTGCAAGTCGGGAAAAGATAGGAAGAATAGAACCAACAACACCAAAAGTATGAACATGAAGCTGGAAGTCAACAAGGAAGAAGGACAGCACTAAAGCTTGAGCTACGGTTGCCTATGGTTACCCTTGGTCATCTGTCCAAGAAATTGGCTTACCAAGCCTTTCCCAGCAGTCAGGTAAGGTGTCCTGTATGAGCTTGCGTCCGTACGGTTGCTGGTAGTCATGAGGACCACGGGAAGCAGAACTAAGGTAATGGTCGTTGCAGTAGTGACGGAAGACTTTGGGTGCTGCAGCGGGTAGCATGATTTTCACCGTCAGCACACCTTGCTGCTCTCCCCTGTTGATGGCCAATACCTGTAATACGAGCAAGTTGTGAAAACTAGCGCGAGTGCACTTCCATGAACATGCAAAAGTAACCTGGGTACATATTTCTACAGTCTACAGCACATCTTTTACAGTAGCTACTTCATTGTTTGTGATTTCATTACATTTATTTATCGCCATGCTGAATGATAATTAAAACAAAATTAAAAATGCTCAAGTTAGAAACAGTAATAGACACATAAATATCAAAGATAATATGCTTAAGACATCTAGTACTAGTAGTAGTATTAGTATTCTCCTAGGTTTACCACTACACCCTAAGTGAGGCTCGGTATGGCCGCCGTGGAGCCAACACCATGGACGACCAAGTGCTCAATAATACCTAACTACACCATTCATGGTGTCTGCTGAAGATTGCTAGGAAAATTTCATGACTTTTTATGACTTTTCAGGATAAATATTTATGACTTTTTTATGACCTTATATTATACGGCATATCCAAAAATACGATTTCATCAAACAATGAATGGAATTAATAACATTTAGTAATATGTTTAATGATTTCAGAAAGGTAGCAATAAAAGCATATATACATTGAAGTATCAAGTAGGATCATTTCTCCTACTGCATGCGGTAGGTTACGATGATAAAATGCCCATCAATTCCAATCATCAGATGATTGGCAAAAATATTATGACCTGTGAGTGAATTTTATTACTTTTTATGACTTTTTATGACCAACAAGTTTTCATTACTTTTTATGACTTTTTATGACTTTTATGACCTAGTAGACACCCTGCCATTAGTCTCGAGTCAGCCAAGCGCCCAACTACGGGCAGGGACACCAGGGCCCAAAGGACATACAAGAGACGAAACGACAAAAGAAAAGATGAGAAGAGTGTAGACACTCGTGTGGACGGCCCCTTCCGTGGTTCTCCGCACGGGAGCAGGGGCGTGTTGCAATCAGGCCTTCAGTGTCACCCGTGCTACACCGGCCTCCAATGCGATACAGGTTGGGTAACACAGAGTGACACCGAAGATAACCCTCCTAAATTGTAGGGTTATGAGCTGGGTAATACTGCCTTTGTTTACTAACATTGACTTTGATACTTAGCAATTCCTATTACAGAGTCAAGGACTGCCATATATTGCTGAATTCTAGCACTTGAAGCACTTTTGCGTAGTTTACTCAACTTTTAACCATAAAATACAGCCAAAATATGGCTCCGCCAAAATGTATATGTTCAAGCTTGCCGAAAATTCCGCAACACTTTGTTGGGCGCTGAGATCGCTCGTCGCATTCACAGCTTCACGGGAAACACTGTGTGGGTGACATCGGCTTCTGATTGTAACACGCCAAAGGTAGGAGCCCCGCGGCACAGGTCAGCCACCTCACGGAACACAAGGAAGTATAGAGAACCCTCCTAACCCTACAAACTAACCTTCTCAGCAGGACCTGCGGCTAGAGGCAACACCTCCTGCATAAAAGTCACTCAGGATCACTTGAGGGCGTGAGGCCCAAGATACTGTATCATGAAAGTGTATAAGAAATCTATAGGGTGCTCCAAGACTACTGTATAAGCAAACTCAGTTCACAGTAGTATTATTCTCCCAGTTTAAGCCTCCCTATCCACAGAGTACACTGTGATCCAAAGAGAGGAAGAAAGAAGGGACATAAAGAATGTCAAGAGAAACGTGGAACCCATGCGCGACTCGACACGTATGGGAACAGCAAGTTGGGAAAGAAGAAGAAGAAGAAGAAAAGAACGAAGCATCATCAGTAGTAGTAGAAGTATGAAGGTGGGGGAAAACATATTGGGCACGAAAGACAGACGTCCCGAAGGCCTAGCTAATGGCTAAGGTAACCTATGCAATCCCCCTGGGGGCGCTGCTCCCCATAACATAGGATGGGCGAATCAAATTAACCTAACCCTATGACCCCTGAGGGGAACTCGGTTCACATAACAGGGCTGTTTTCTGTTTATCAATTGAGCAAGTAGACCCCAGCCTTACTCTGATAAAGTAGCTACCTCGTACCAAGGCTACATACCAGCTGCCCCTACATAACCTAAGAATTTTCGGTTTTTAAGTTATTCATAAATACACATTTATACAATACCGACGAAATAGAGGTAAAAACATCAAATAGACTTCCGTAATAGCTGACATTTCACCTGTAGCTATGATCTCACGTAACAGCCATGGGACCTACACATAACTACTACTAAGGGAACACCTACCTCAGCTGGGGAATCAACGCCTTCACGAATCTACTCACGTAGGGCTCTACACCTACGAATCCACAGTTTAAATCGGACGTTACAAGTTCAAGGTCAATGCCACTGATGGGAGAAATACAGTACCTAGACATAAGTATTAGCACAACTCTATTTTTTATGTATTTTAAAAAATTTTGGGACTGCTTTAGGATAATTAACTTTTCACATTCACTTGATGGTATTTTTTTTCATTCTTCCATGTAGATAACCTTTAATTCAGTAAAGTTTTTGGGACACCGCTTGTGGACACCAGATTTAAAAAGAGGCCACAAATTTTCTATTGGATTAAGGTCCGGTGATTAGCTAGGCCATGGAAGAACATTTATTTTCTTCTTTTGAAACCATTCTTTCGTTAAATTCGCAGTATGCTTGGGGTCGTTGTCTTGTTGGAA
>LQNS02278178.1:4599142-4613113 GCA_001587735.2 Parhyale hawaiensis | reverse complement strand
TTTCCCTATTTCATAGTCAGCATTTGGAATAGACTCCCTTCCGACGTTGTTGGTGCGGAGTCGGTCAACTCCTTTAAAAATCGTCTTGACATACATTGGGAGAGACATCCTCCACTGCTAAGAACTCCTTCTCCACGAGTCGCAAGCACTTAAAGGTCAAAGCTTCCCAGGCCATTTAAGCTGACTTCTTCTCACTTCCGCTCCATCTATATATTTAATCTCCGCATATCAGCGGCCATCGATCATGCTTGCGGGCATTAATGACCATCGCTTTGGCGTAGACTCTTCTCCCCCTACTTTTTTATTTCTCCTTTCTTTGTTTCTCTTTCGTCTTCCATATTTTCTTTTCTCGTTTCTCCATTCCTCTACATCCTACTAACATAATGGCAATAGCTCATAGAGGGCCGGGATGTAAGTCCCGGTGTCTTTTTGGGAATGGGCCTTTTGGTTCGTCTACTGCCGCCTATCTAATCTAATCTAAAAAAAAAACACTGCTGCAAGTCACCCAAGAAATGTGCTGAAATGTTTGCCGTCACTAGTGAAGGTTTGGATATCTCGCTGATGGCCTGTACATCCGCCAGTCACAAGAACGAGTTGCGTCAGTTAATCGTCCAAACGTTTTGTGGGGCCCTCGTAAACGTAGCTTCGAGTTTACCAAAAGAGGTGCAGAATTGTAAGCCATTAGTTCATATTGCTCAGTAAGTGCACTCACTTAAGTTTTGGACATCTCTTCAAACTAAGGAATTATAACTAAAAATTCTTTGGAAGTGCGGGCTATAGTCAAATGGTGGCATCAACGGATTCGGACGCGGAGGGGACTAATTGACTAGACGACTGACAATTTAGCAACTTTTTGGTAGGTACTCGCAACAGCGTTTAAAATGGTACAAAAAATATTCGGGAGAAACTCCTTTCATTGAACTATCATGAAGACTCATCCTTACGGAACAGTTTCTTTTTGCCGCGCCTACTTGATAGTTTGTTGCTGCAGACTTCTAATTTCCCTACTTTTTGCTATCCTCCACTTGCGTGACTCGAAACGCTGAGCTATGTAAATAACCACTTATTTAAAAACTTATAACTACTTTCGTACATGCTCCAACACAAATACAGGTCGAGTTGCATTAGCTAACGCACATAATTGAAGCTAAAAGCCAACATTAAATGTCATGAAGATCCTTGGGTGTAAGGGCTTTATGATATCGAGAAAGATCGAAAGGAATGGTACGCTCCTTTGCACAGGGAACCGGGCAAAACCTGAAACAGACCAGTGGACCAGAGACGCCCCGTCCAAAGTTTCATTTCACTGTAATATGTCGAATATTTATTTCCTATACCTACTAAGGCTCGATAACTGTTACAATATTCATACATATTACATACATTCACTGACACTACGTAGATAATTAAATCAAATTATCACCCTCCAATGCTTGAAGGTTCGCTTGAAGAAATTAGTCGAACAAATTCTCTTATCGAGGGAGGGTTCAGCAGATGAAACATATGTTAGTAACTTTCGTTTACAGTTAATAGAGTTGAGTTCTAATTAGCTGAGAAAACTCTTCATAAAAAAAATCCTGGAAATGTCAAACCCAAGAATTCAAAACATATTTGAGGATTGAAATCCGGCTCCACGAAAGGTCGTGTGATGTCCCTACATATATATGTATAGCTAGCGTCAACGGCTTAAGGCAATCAGCAACGAAAGTTCACCTGGGGTTGTTCATGAGGTCCATGATGGCATCAGTTACAGCTTCCTCCGTAATTTCGTCCCAAGTCAGGCTTCGAGCCACACCGGAGTTCTGGAGGCCGGCTGCGTTCTTCACCTGGTCGCCGAAGAGCGGCAGGCAGAGAATCGGCGTTTCGTGGTACAGGGCTTCTTGCGACCCCATCCACCCGCAGTGGTAGATGAACAGCTTGACGTTGGGATGAGCTGCAGTCACAGGAAATACTTCAGAAAGGAACCATTTTGTAAAGAAATCCTCCCAGAATGAAACTCAGGAGGAAAGCTCCTCTCCCCTCTGTTGCTGAATTGGAAGTAATATCTACTGTATAAATTAATTTTATTAAAAATTTCATACGTTTCTATGGTGTACAGCTTAAGCTCTGCTACCAGACGTACGATATCATAAGCTATTTCGTGGGAATCCATAATTCGTTGAAAATCAGTGATGGAACATCTAACTGCCTAAGTCTTGAAAGAGTCATCAATTCAGAATTCACTTCAGAATCGCAACATTATTTTTTTTATATCACATTTATCCTGAAATCCGGTGATTTTGCTCACTGCTCAGTATAGCTGCACAGATACAAGAATTTATGCGTGAGCCGAGCATTTTCAAGACTTTAGAGACCTGCTTGGTCAACTTTGCTGCAGGAATTCCGTAGTCATAGGTCTCGAATTTAATCGAGCGAAAGTCGCGGAGACTTTAATCAGTTGTAACCCGCCTCACAAAGTTCTTACCGAGAACATCTTGTTGAGGAAGCCAATCTTTCACTAAAACATTCTTAAGTTCCCGGTCAGGCTGCGTCTCGAATTTCCACACGACTTTGAAGGGAAGCTTCTGGAAGACGTCGAAAAACGCCTTTTTGTTTTCCTCAGGCATGATGCTACTGCGGAGCATTGAGCCCAGGCTCATGCAGATCACTGGGGTCGAGCCGGCTAGAAAATCCGCATAATCCTGCACAAGAACCCCAGTTAGGAATGGCGTTGTTTCCTCTACACCGGCGTTTTCTATGTGGGATTTACAGAGAATCTAAAGCTTGTCGGGTTCACACGATAGTCTTCTGCTCTATTTCCATGCTTCAAAATTCCCAGATGTTTCGTCATGACTCTGCAAGCACAGCATTTGTGAACACTACAAGCTACGCTTAAATGTTACCAGTCCAGTCAATTTGTTCAGCAAATATTACGAGTAAATTTTCGAAAATATGTTCAAATTTGCAGTGAATTAGCATTCATAAAGCTGTGCATTTGCTATTATCAAAACAGTGAGGCGAATGATGAACATTAGGGCAAAAAACTGACGCGTAAACAAGCGTTTGGGGCCTGGCCAGCCCCAACATTTTTTATTGGCCTTCATTATCCAGAGTGAGATGGCCATCATTCAAAGAGAACAAAGGCGAGCGTGCTCTCGCACGTCACCAGCGCAAAGCCATGCGTGACGTCACAGCCAATCGAAGAAGTCGACCTTCTGTTGGTGGGGAACCTGCTGAAATGCAATTGGCTACAACTATAGCAGTGACGTCACGCATGGTTTTACTTTAGTCACGTTAAACCACATACTACATGGCTCATTTTGTCTCATTTCGCGCAAGCTGGGCTCGGACGATGCCATATTTACCTCCGCCAAGGAGGACATGTTTGGAGGAACAGATGATTAACTTTTGGTGAAGATACGTCCATCCGTTTGTTTGTTTGTCTGCCTCATTATTCTCAATGCCATCACTCAAAAAGTTATTGATAGATTTGTATAAAATTAACATGAATTGTTTGGTATATAATAAAGAGTAAATGACCAAATTTTGATAATGATCCGTTTGTTCGTTCGTTTGTTGGTCACTGTTTTTAATTTAACGCTTGTTAACACAATAACTCAAAAAATAATGAATGGATCTTTATGAAATTTATAGGGGTTGTTAGTAATGTTAAAATATATAAATGATTAAAATTTGGCGCAGATCGGTTCGTTCGTTTGTATGTTTGACTCATGTTTGTCATAACGTTTGTTAGCAGTATAACTCAGAGAGTTATGAACGGATCTTCAAGAAAATTGCACAAGCTGTTATTACTATCAAAAGACACAAATAATTAGATTTTAGAGTTCATACAAAGAAAATTATGGTTTCAGAGCCAATTTGAATTTTTTTTTGCTACCGTTGCCTCGCTTGGCGGAGGTATGCGCTCTAAGAGTGCTCTAGTGCACAAGCTGTTATAACTATCAAAAGACACAAATGATTAGATTTTAGAGTTCATACAAAGAAAATTATGGTTTCAGAGTCAATTTGAATTTTTTGCTACCGTTGCCTCGCTTGGCGGAGGTATGCGCTCTAATAGTGCTCTAGTTTTACATGTTTATCAAAAATAAATTTATTTTTACTCACCAGAAATCGTTAACATTTTGGATGAAAACGGTATACAAGAGCCTTGGTTGCAGTAGTGGTGATAAGGAGTCAGATAAAAACTTACTGATCTATAAAATACTAAATTAATACGGTCAGTAACAAAAAAATTCAAACTGCTCTTGTTGTGTTTCAACTTGTGTGCTTTAGTTCTTCATTCGTTCGTTCGCTCAAACTTCAATGCCGAGTAGTATAAATGGATCAAGCTATGGTGCAAAGTGGTGAAGGAAAGACGTTAATATCTTCTTAGTTACGTACATCTTATCTACAAACTCATAAAAGTAAATCTAAGTTTTAAGTAGTAAGACATAGCTACAAGGCTGCTATATGCAGACAAGGTTGGACCTATTGTTACCCCCTCTACTGTAACTCACTTAAGGGTAACTTCAAAAAGAAATCTGTTCAGCTGATATTTGCTCAAAAATACACTGATTGTCTCAAAGTCAGGACCAGGAAATGCGCATGGAGCCTAAAAAACAGGAATGAAAACTCCAACAACTCATTAATAAAAGCCATCCGTAATGGCCCTGGCTACAAACGGTCTAATATGTATATACGATGGCAGCGCCTCCTGTTGCCTGACGGAGGCCTAGCAATGGGGCGTAATGGTGTCTAATATGTAAGATCACTGCGACATGTGCTGTGTGTAACCTAGAAATAAGATACCTACATTCTCCTGTGTACCATATGTCATTCCAATTTTCTTTTTCGGGAAACTGAATTTTATAATTGCTAAGAAAACAAGGGCTGTCAAGGAACTTCTTGTCGCAAAGGATAAAGAACTTGTCAAATAACCAGTAAAATCCATGACCCTTTTACTGATTCAGGCCATTAAATACTTTCAGACGATTTTACTGTACTTTCACAGTGCTCAAATGCTGACTTGAGACTTTGAGAGTCAAAATAATATATTGACTCTATACATCACCAATCCCCTACACTTAATGACAGCACTAGTTCATCGGAACTTTATATTTTAAAATGATCTGAATATCGAAATTTGGTTTCGTATGCATGTTGGATACAACTCCTATCTTCATCAATCTTTAGTTTTAAGAATAATTTGACGGCATCAACTACCTTCCTGATGATGATTCATAAAAAATCGAATGCTTGAACTTAAAATCAGTTTCATTACAGCCCTTGTCTTCTTGGCATTCCAATTTTGTCATGTCTATGAGTACTTAATAAAGATTATTATTCTAGGTACGATGTCGACACAGAAAACGTTACTTGCGCTTCCTACTCACGTGCTTTTAACAGACATAATTTCCGGTATACATTTACAGATCGAAGAAGTAGATGAGAAGCAAATCATTTAGTTGAAATTTCATTACCCACGACGCGTTTCGCTGTAACCTCAGCTCATCAGGTGGGAGGATCGAAGATGATGAAGAATATTTCGCTAACATCTTGAAAATTTTAGCGGTTATCACATGAAGATGTAAATATGATACCGGTTTGACGAAAGATATAAATGAGATTTTCTCTAATACAAATGTTTTGTCGTTTTTTAAACTAAGTCCATCCTGTTCACTTCAGCTTCTGCACTAAGTACAGACACACAGAAGTGCCGAAAGCGTCAGTTTACAACCTGTACGGGTTTCAAAACCCGGCATACAGGCTGGGTTTCGTTTGACCTTAGCAGGGTCGAAAGTCTTACACACTCACAGGAAGAAAGCTGTATAAATACGAGACCGGAAAATATCTGAGCCTATGGTTACTGCAGCAAAAAAAAAAAAAAAATATATGCCTCAAGGTTTTGAGAGCAGCCGGCTGGCGAGCAAGTTTTGCCTTTGTTGTTTGGCATGACCTCTACGCGGTTGTTACAGACATGAACAAGAATGTAACTAGCAATGTATCTACTCATATAAAATGTTGAACTAGATAATACAGTGTTGCATGAGCGAAAAACATACGTAACAACTCAGTGCAGTTCATAAGCTTTTTCTATCGCTTGACTGAGGTGAATCGACACCGATTGAAGGTTTACAGACGATAATTGTATTGCGTTAACGAAATCGTGCATAATTATTGAAATACCATTTTTCTACTCTTGGAAAATGCGTCTCAGTATAAAAGCGTTTCCTACAGTCTACGTAGCGTACGTTTGTTTATCTTCATGCCTACTCGAGGATCTGAATATCTCACGTACTTTTATTTTAGAAATCTGTATATTTTTGGGGCTGATAACGCAATCCTCCATTAGTTATAGTCCGATCATATATCACAAAACATTTAAATGCTCTTGATTGGCAGAGAGATCGCAGCGGGGGATGGGGGGGGGGAGTGAGGAAAAACTGTGTTGCACAACAAACATTGCTCCGTGAGAACAAGGATGCGAGGAACGGAATGCCCCCTCCCGAAAAAGATTAACAGTTGATTTCAACGTCTGCAAATCATCACAAGTTTCCAGGCAAACAACAATTTCTAAGTCAGCACTAAATAAATGAATTTAATTAAAGTAAAATACTACTTCTTCTGGACGACGAATTTTATTTTTACCAAGCTTTCGACATTCTCCGGACCTGGATGTCCTTTATTTCCATCGATTAGAAACTAAATAAATGAGTATAAAATAGTTTCAAAATACTTGCCTTTGGTAGGGGTTTGCCGGGTCGCAGGTGCATACCCCCCGCCTGGACCTGGGTCGGGACGGCAGGGTATGGCGTCTCCAGGCTGAAGTGCGAGTTCATTATGGCCAGACTTTGGTTGCGGGCGATTTCGTAGAGCGGGGGTAGGTCGGGGAACTGTTTCTGCAGCTGAAAATAAAACAATACGTAGGGACAGAGGGGCAAACTTTATACTGCTGAGGTAAGTCAGGAAATCATTTCAATAGAACCCAGAACAGAATAACTGAAATGATTAAACAATAGTGCCAGAAATTTTGATATATATCGGATCCCCAAATACTATGATGCACTGCTGTGATCAAGTTTGTTCATTTACGCTATGTTGAGAGGGCATAAGATGATTTAAAAAAATATATATATATATATGTATACATATATATACAACGCTGTACACTGGTACACGTCTATAGCATTGTAAATAAATCCACGGATTTGCTAACCAGATTAGAATACCGAATAAGATGATCAAGTCCTTACATTGGTAAAATCAATTTGACGGCACGCCCTAATTACAATATCCACAGGCACTGGATCGTGCTGCAGATATAGGCCCACCGGCCCCAGAGGAGTGCACGGCTGCAGTCGATCACAGATCGTCAAGATCTATGATACCAACGACACAAGGTTTTTATTTCGACAACGTGCTCTTATTTCCCATTTCAGATTAGGGTCAGCAGGCAAGTTCTTGCACCTATGCATGGTGCATGCACCGATCGCAAGAACTTGCCTAGTGGCAACAGTCTCGATCCCGCTCATTCTGTGTGCAACAACAACCACTCACGTGCTCTGCTACTGCAGGTATACATTCGAATGCGCTAGCTATGTTTTGCTACCGCCGTAAATCTAATATATTTTTAATCGATAACGCGAGGAATGAACCAGGAAGCCATCACCGACAGCTAATATGAGAACCTGGAAATCAGCCTTCTCCTGTAGATAAATATATCGCGGGCTGTTGGTATTTATAGGCAAGACACTCAGTGCCAGAGCATTTGATGACTATCTATAGAGGCTATGTAACAGAAGTTGTGTTTGAGATCACTGCAGGCCGCAGGCCGTACAGCTCCATCGTTTTTTTTTATGTGGCTGAGCCGTAAAGGTTGTTACAAATGCCCATACGCAGTTCTGTTAAGTATGTACAGTATTACTTAACCCTAACTGTATAACTGGCTGTGCTACCTAAAAGTATAAAGATTTTTCCGTACAAACACAATAGGAAAAAATCCTTGAAGAAAAATAGCATAGCGTGGCATGAATAGCATTAAGCCTTGACCACACGAGACAGTTCCGCATTTCTCATGAGATAAACTCACTGCCCAAACAGTTCCCAGAACTATAGGAAGTCCTCGTCATACATCTTGCTTGCTCTATACAGGTTTCGATATAGTCCCAAAATCTCATTTAATCTTGGTTTTGAACTAACCCGTTTTTCCTGCTGCACGAGTGTCAACTTTCGAGAGGCTTACTGCGCGCACGTGAACTCGTTATGCGACTGAGTTTATTAAATTTACGTAAATTAAACACCGTCTGTGATGATATGCAAGGTGAATTATGATTTAAAGATTCTTTTCTTTCCGATTTAATACTTTGTGAATAAATAAAATTATTATGTTACACCGGCAAAACTCCTCGTTTTCTTTTAAAGTTACACCTTTACACCTTAATTTACACCTTTATTGTTCTCTCAATACAAATTTAATGCATACGATTAAAACATTGCAAACTAGAGAGCACACTGAGAGTGCATGCCTCCGCCAAGCAAGGCAACAGTAACGAAAAATTCAAATTGGTTCTGAAACCATAACTTTCTTTGCGTCAGCACCAAAATCTAATAATTTTGTGCCGTTTGATAATATTAAAAATCCCTGTAATTTTCATGAAGATCCGTTCATAAATTTTTGAGTGACGCTGTTAACAAACAGTAGGATAAACATAAGTCAAACAGACAACCCGATCATCATCAAAATTTAATCATTTATATCTTTTAACATTACTAACAACTCTTGTTAAAGATCCATCCATAACGTTTTGAGTTATTGTGCTAACAAACATGATCAAGCATGACGATGCAAACGAACAAATCACTCTATAAATTTGGTCATTTACTCTTCATAACATACCTAACAACTCATATAAATTTCATGAAAATCCGGCCATAACTTTTCGAGTTATGGCCTTAAGAAAAAAAATATAGACAGACAAACAAACAAACTAACAGGTAGACGAACGGATTTTCACCAAAAGTTAATCATCTGTTACTGTTAACATGTCTAACAGTCCCTGCAAATTTTGTAAAGATCCGTCCACAACTTTTTGAGTAATCTTGGTGACAGACAAACAGAAAACAGACAGCCAAACAATACAAAACATAACCTCCTCGGCGGAGGTAATAAAGTCTTATGGTAAAGCGAAAATATTCGTAAGGTCTATGGTATATCGGGAAAACTATACTATTTCAAAATAGTTTCACCTAATCGATCTCAAACATAAATCGAGGGGTGAAATTATCCTGTTGAAATTAATTCAGTCGTAAATGATACCAGTCGATTTCTGGGAGCGATGAAGGCGACGACATTGCAATAGTTCATCGCTTCAGGCTTATGCACAGAAACCACAAACAAAACACTCCTGCCGCAAACTGCGCATCCGCATAATAATCAAACTGACTCGTAACTTGCCAAGTAATATTACGATTTGAACAACAACTGTGATTATGCATATACTATAGCATATGCATAATCAAAGTTTTGCTTTATAGGTGCTATTAGTTTGTTCTAGCCAATATATTACCATCTTAGCCAGTTTAGCTAGTGGTAAGATATACCTGAACAATTTAAATTTTTATCAGGCTGGTATGTCTACATATTACTTGTTAGCAACAGTACCAGTAATTGCATCACTCCTCAGAATCTTATCGCATCAGAAAGCACGGATTGAAGCACGTTGTAGCGAGACTCTAGACCGTGTTATAGTAGTGGGTAGAGCACCGAGATGCACACTTTTGAGGATAACCTTCCCTCGCGCGTGAGCTTCCGGTTTATAACGGCCAATGCACTACCGCTGTAGAGGGAGTCTGAGGGGGGGGGGCGTAAACCGAAAGTGGGTGGGGCCTGGGTAACCGGAAGTAGGTGGGGCCGGAACCTACCCTCAAAAAGGGGCTATCTCGGTGCTTTACATACAACTCGTGTTGTTATGAGATTCCGGTGTAACACCGTTTGACTCATAAATATGGGATGAATGCGATGCAATCTGAGCGGAGTAAGCTGAAGCCTCACTCTTAAATATTGCTGGTAAAGCTTTAATTGGGCTCTTTTTAGGATAAAAATGTGAAAAGCCTGCAAGAGGGCATATATACCTCAGCCATGTGATATTCTCTTCATTTCCGTATATCAATTGAATAACAATGCTTGCAAGCAAACGCAATGTTCGTAAACATAGATGGTTTTACCCAGCTAATAGTTCTATAAGAGTTGAGGTGTTCGTAGGCCTTACATAACCTGAGTTGTATTGGATGTGGGGTAACACACGTGACACGGCAGTCTTATTGCAACACGCCTCAGGTCTCGTTTTAATCGACCTGACTTGATCTGACCCGCTTCATTCCTGCACGGATCTCTTGTCTGTACCGAGGACTTCCCGTACTCGTATAGTGGGGCTTAAATCAGCGTATTATTTTTTCGTCAAGAATCTAGTCTTAATTCTTCATCATTGTTCATCATTGCTAAATAAACTGCACGGCCAGTACCTCTATTTCAGAAATTTTCCCCGTGTTGGACCACCAGATGTAGGGCAGCACGATACCAATGAAGATGTTCTTGGCTCTGCTCAGAAGAGAATACGGACGCTCGTATTCTTCCAAAATGTTGGCCACGTAAGATGGATTTTGCAGGTTACCGAGAGTGGCGCTCTGCACCGTGTCCATCGGCGCAGGGTTGATGCTGATGAACGTCTTGTTGTGCATGAACGGGTACGCCGTCTGAAGGAAATAAAGTATTTAGAAGAGCTACACAAGACTACTCGTATGAGTAGTAAATATTCCTATAACTGAATATTGGTATTTCGTCACTTAGGGTTACAGTGAACCAAATTTTTCGCATTATTTATGGTAAATAAATTTTTCTGAGTGACTGCTGCTCAGCAGATAACAAGTGCACCGTCATTGAGTAGTAAATAGCGTGCAATACTGACACGCGTTTCACAATATATGTAGATTAGATAACTTAATGTAAACGAGGCCCGGCAAGGCAACGAAACTACGAAAGTGAACAGAGCTGTCACAGATTGATCCGGTAAAATCGAACTTAGGTAAGGCTAACCGGCTTGACGGGACACAAACTTTGCAAAGGGGCATTAACTTCGTCACTTTGAATTGTATTGCATGAGTTGGCAGCAAGCCGAGTACGCTTGAGACATCGAAACCTCATTACAAGGAGCAAGCTGGACTTTTCGGTTATGTCAATGAAAATCGATTCGATTCAAAGGTAATGAAAGAAATCCCAGTTCAAGTGACGAAACCGATGCTTCTGCGATTGAAGATCAGGACAAATCCAGCTCAGATCGATTTTTAATAACTCGACTTTGAAAGGGGAAGAAGGGTAATCGACGACGACAGAAATATAACTTTGACTTAGCCGTACTGCTAGAGGTGATGATCCCATTCAGTATACATCAAGAGAAATGTTGTCCCAAAACCAGATAGCACTGATGTGTACCGACGAGAAATATTTGCCTAAGCGTGTTATGTAGAACGAAAACTGCAATTTCCGTGCTGCTCTAGCACACCATAGCAGTCATTTCCCGTTGGTTCACAGGAATGCATGCTCGTTTCAGGGCAACCCATTTTCAGTCAAATTATCTGCTTAGTTACAATTATTAACATACTTCTGATACGATGTGATCTGTAATGATTAGGTCAAATTCTTTCCGCTTCTCGTACAAATCCTTCACTACAGGGTCATGGAAGAAATCCCTCGCCATCAGGTAGCACATCTTGGCGTACTCGTCGAAGAGAGTCCAGGGAGCTTTTCTGATAGCGAACAGGTCCAGCTTATCGGGATTAGCGTGGTCCAGCCCGTGCCGGGCTTGCTGGATGTTCGGGTGGACATCTTTCAACGGTGGCAGGCCGCTCAGAATAGTTAACTGAAATAAATATATAACAACAGTATAAGCAAGAAGTACTAGAAAGTGGAGGGGGAGCCTTATTTGAACTATGTTGGCACATTCAAAAACTAAATTGAATTAGCGTAAGAACTCTGTTGCACTAGTTTTTATACAGGTAAAGCTGTTACAATGGGAGGGACGCGGTCGCGACTAACAGTCATTATAAGACCGAAGCCATTATAGCATTTACGTTCGTTAGGTATTTTGTCACGTGTTCTTTAATTAACATATTTTTACAGAAACCCTAATTAAAGCATATAACTATTTTAAAATATTCTTCAATGATGAAATTGATTAAAAATTATACAAATTTCAATTATATTCATTTACAGGAACGTTCTCATGATGAGTTTAGTGCGAATGTAATATAATAGGTAAAACAGAAGAGATTAAAACTAACATTCTAGAATCCAAACATGGGTATAAAACGTCTAAATGAGAGAATTAGTGTGTTTTCTTTCTTCCTTAATCTTAGTAAAAAATAAGTTTTTTTGCATCTTCTAAATTTCACATGTCTCTTTTTAACTAGGTTTCAACAAGAACTCTGTTCATTTTGTAACTAGCTAGACTGTAGGCGGCTGGAAGCACCATTATTATTATTATTTAACATTTATTTCTCAACACCAAGCTCTGATCATGAGTCGGACTCGTACCTTGTGTCCTCTCTCTGCAAGCGCCGTGAAGTAAGGCAGGAAGAAGACCCTGTGACTGCCAGGAGTTAGCGGCAGGGTGACGAGGATGCTGTAGGGCCCGTCGGGAGGCGGTAGACCTCCCAAGCAGCACTGAAGACCCGTCACAACTAGCACTATATACTTCAGTGCACCTGTAGTCATATCTAATCCGATATAAAAAACTAATGCCAGACAAAGGAGTGGATGAGCGTGTTAGTTGTTAGAAAAAAACCTGCAATGTAATATGTAAATGTTACAACAGACAAGGAGCTCAATCAAAGAAAATGTTTGCATGAGATCCACGTGGTTACACAAAAGAGCGCCCCCTCCCCCCTGCTAATAAAACCAAGGAACGTCACCTTAGGAGGTCATGTGTTAGGTTTGTACTTCATTACTCATTGTCTACTGCTTGCATTTTTGTTCACAAAAATAACTACAACTGTGGAAGCTTCCTTCATATTGCATAAGCCAATCACAGTCGTTGGTAATACTGAAAAGGAAAACAGTGCAATGCGCCACATCTGTTTGCCTACGAGCCTACGAGAAAATGATAGCGGATGCCGAACCCCAGACGGGGAGCAATGCTATATATAACAAAGGAAGCAAATATATCGTAGAAACTTGTCCTGTCTTTTTCAACGTCGCCAAACACAGCGTGAGCCTCACGCACGATCCCAACCTTACTAGGAGCACTTGAGACCTCTCTGCTCCGTCAGGTGAGCTCACGAGTACGGGCCACGGAAGGGACCTGCCGCATGGGTCTTTCATCTTCTGCTTGCTTTTTTCATATCTCTGCCCTCTGCGGCGAACGGCTATCACGGGTGGGGTTGGTGATGCTATGCGCCTTATTTTCTGCCAGTAGTACCTAGCTCGCTGGCCAATTGAGACCGCGACATAGAGCTCATTTGATTTTCCATTAAACACGGGACATTTCTTCAGAAAAGCAGAGCAAAAATCGTTGATAATTCGGCGCGATGCGATTTAATATTGCTGTACTAGCATTCAAAATATTGCTAGTATACTGTACTAGCCATAGTTGAAGTACGTCAGAGAAATGGAGAATGTGCGCACCAGTTGGAACGACCCTCTCCCCCACAATTTCCTCAGCCTCTACTGTACGTACGATCCTTTGAAATCTTTTTAAACAGACTATCTCGGTGTCTGGCACAAAGATATAAATATCCACTTTACGTACCAAAAACTATTGTATGTTTTCTGCGACAATATGTATAATATCTGAGGCTATAACGTAGGACAGGCACCTATGCTGCCTGTGTTAGAGTATTGCTCCCCGGTCTGGGCTTCAGCTGCTGATACTCACTTACGTCTGTTGGACCGACTTGTTAGTTCAGCCAGCAGGCTGTGTGCTGATAATGATCTGGTGA
>LQNS02278178.1:4568056-4598920 GCA_001587735.2 Parhyale hawaiensis | reverse complement strand
GTTAATGGTTTTTTACTGGATTTCCTTTAGCAGCGTTTTGGGCTTCCCGGTGTTGCAAATGCTTCATTTGGGTTGTATTACCTGTCCGTGGGAGCTCAAGCGTGAAGTTTTAATAATAACAATAGACTGAACTTAACCTAACCTACTCTTAGCTAACCTGACACATAATTCTTAGGCAGGCCAAATACTCAAGCAGGATCGTACAGAACTACATACCGTATAGTCCTCGGGAAGCCCAGAAGCCGCAGTAGAGCGCAACCTCCCTTTCAGGGCAACTTGTACAAAAGTAATTTCGGCAAGTCTTCTTTTTTATAGTATGGGTGTGCGAGCCTATTGTAACACCGTAGGTTCTGTTCAACGGTACCGCCATGGATCTTCAGCTTAGTAAGCTTTAATGTCCTTCTGTATTAAATCTATTTTACGACATCACATGCAATACTATTAAGCTTTGAAAACTAATTCTCAGGGAGAAAGAAATGAGTTATTATCTAGGTCATAGTTCTACTTGTCTTTCCGTTAGCTCGGCCGCAACCCTCTCATCACAGTCATATAGATGGAAATTAGGGCTTCCTTGACGTATCCTTGATACGAATGGGAAAGGATCAATAGCAGATGGAGTCAAGTTCAAATTCAAGCTGTTACTGCTCGCAGGTCTTGGGAATAATTAAGATTCACTGCCTGACCTGGGACACTTTCCACCCTGCGTATGATAGTGAGTTATAGTTAAGAAATTTAAGCTTCCGTTCCCGAGCAGAACGATATCACAGAGGAAAGAGCAAGGGACATATATATAGTATGCCAAGAAAAATGGAGAACCCATGCACGAAGGTGTTTCCACACAGGATCAACGCGCATGGGAACAGCAAGTCAGGGACGAGGAAGAACAGAATAAAGCATGAACAAGTAGGAGTATGAAATCGGGAAGGAAGCACGAAAGAGAAGACGTCCCGAAGGCCTAGCTAATGGCTGAGGTAACCTACACGGCCATAGCATAGGATGGACGCACCTAAACTAACTTAACCCTGTGGCCCATCCTATGCCCCCTGAGGGGCGTATGCATGATACGGGTCCGAGGGAGAAGCATCATAATCGAAGAAACGTTCATTTGTTCTGTAGAATTTTCACACGTTCCTTTAGTACTAGATAGGGGAAATTATATGATATTGGCCAGGGATATCACTGACTAACATTGCTTCAGTTCCGTGGAATTTCCATAAGTTCCAGATACAGAGTTATTATGATACCCACAGGTACCAATATTGCTCGCGTTCACGCAACGCTGCAGCCAAAGCTGTAATGAAGCTACATCATACAAAACTTGTATCCTAATATAATAAAACGCTCGGTGTATTTATTTATTCACTAATGGACCCGTGAGTGAAAATATTCACGCAATAATCGATATGTTTGCTCACTTCTTTGACTTGCCGTTTCCCCATTTTCTCGCTCACGCTTATTAGCTACTCTTATTTCCTTCTGTAACCCCTCGGCTTCAAGTCTTTCTTGTTACTGTGCCCCGTAGGCGCTTCATCTCTCCTTTGGTAGCACGTCTCCGTTCTTGAGACTGTAGTAGCCCCGTTTTTCTTTTACGTTCCCTCTCCTATTTCTTAATTAAACGTGCGTCTTCCAAAGTAAAATCTCAAGTAAAACACTGCAATAAACGTAAATGCCCCTCCAGTCAGCTTATATGCAACGTTAGTGCGCCGTATCCATAATACCGTCTTCTATACGTAACTCTCTGCTTCAATGAAATGCTCAAATTTCCGCCTCTGAAGCGAAAAATGCACTGTCAGAGACAAACAGTAAGCTAGAAGAAATAGTTATCTCCTGCCCAGCACCCGCGAAATACTTGAAGTGAAAGCTCCATCGCCAAATTTAATAAGAAAGATAGTAAGCTAGAAAAAATAATTGTCTACTACCCGTGAAAATCATCACCCCCGTTAATTATTTGCCGAATTTATACGTCGTGACCTGAAAGAAAAAACTTAAAGAATCGGACTCCAGAAGCTGCATGTGTACTGTCCCGATTTCAAGAAGTGTTTCAAGCAAGAAGTGCATTCAGATAAAGAGATAAGGATATAATTTTCACCATCTTCTGCCAGCTGATCATCGATCTCTACGAAAACCGTAACTGAACTACAAAATCTACAACCTGGCTTATTTTTCGCCTACTTCCTTTAAAGCGGACACGAAATAAATAAATAAATACACAAAGCGTTTTATTATATAAGGATTATTTCGTGTCGGCTGTGAAGGAAATAGGCGAAAAATAAGCCAGGTTGCAGATTTTGTAATTCAGTTACGCTTTCGTAGAGATCGATGATCAGCTGGCAGAAGATGGCGAAAATTGGATCCTTATCCCTCATACACTCCGTCACATCAAGCAAGCAGGTATCGGTGCTGCACAAGCAAGCAGGTATCGGTGCTGCACAGATAAAAAGTTTTACTGTCTCCACATCACAAAAAATATATATATATTACAAATGCACTCATCTACCGATCAGATCAGATGTGTCACTCAGGCACTACCTTCATAAAAAACAAGTTTCCTTTATTTCTCGAATAAGGACCATGGGCCCTAACAACTTTTAAAACATTAAAATTGTCTCAGGTAACTACAGGTACATAGAAGCTACTAATAAACTAAACATTTCAGATCTGTACTTCTCATTGATTTCTGCCCAGTCCACCACCTACTACTGCACTCCAGACAATAAAACAAAACAATTTATGAATTTCCAGTGAGTCGGGTATTATCCATCCTTTCAAAGGAAGTCTTCCTAACACTCCATATCTTCTCCAAATACCTCCTACTAATCTCCGGTGGAACGCCACCTGTAAACAACAGCATTTCTTCAATTTGTCTACCTTCCATGCCATACATCAACCTCTCGACTATCAACCCCCTACAATCCACCACGAAGTACTCCAACGTCTCCTCACGTCCTTCGTTGCACAGCTTACAGCTTGTGTCTTCACCCTCAAACCTTTTTCTCCAATTTAAGCACTGGATGCACTTCTTGTTTGAAACACTTCTTGAAATCCGGACAGTATGTATATAGCTTCAGCAGTCTGATGTTAAAAGCTTTTTCTCTCAGGTCACGATGTATAAATTCAGCAAATAATCAACAGGGTACTCACGAGGTGATGATTTTCACGGGCAGTAGACAATTATTTCTTCTAGCTTACTGTCCTTACTAAATTTGACGATGTAGCTTTCTTTTCAAGTATTTCACGGGCACAGGTCAGTAGACAACTATTTCTTCTAGCTTTCAGTCTTTCTCTAAGAGTGCACATTTCGCTTCAGATGCCGAAATCTGAACACTTCAGAGAGTTTAGTATAGTATAGAAGCTTCTCTGGATACGGCGCACTAACATTGAATATAAGCTGACTGAGGGGGAGGGGGATTCAAGTTTATTGCAGTATTTTATACTTAAGATTTTACTTTGGAAGACGCACGTTTAATTAAGAAAGAGGATAGGGAACGTAAAAGAAAAACGGGACTACTACAGTCTCAATAACGAAGATGTGCTATCAATGGAGAGATGAAGCGCCTATGCGGCACAGTGACAAAGACTTGAAGCAGAAAGGTTACAGAAGGAAATAACAGTTGCTAATAAGCGTGAGCAGGAAAATGTGGAAACGGCAAGTCAAAGAAGTGAGCAAACATATCGATTACTGTGAATTTTTTCACGCACGGGTCCAATAGTTACATAATAAAACGCATCCACTACCTCGAGCAGAATGGTCACTACACAGCTGTTGCACACTGTAACCGGCCATACTGTGATTAAGCACTCTTTATATACAGATTGTTATCACTGATAAAGCCACTTAAACCGGCTCTAGCGATAACTGTAAGCGGTCCTCGTCTCGATAATGATGTACTGTACTGTATTTTCGAGTACAAAAATTAGCTTTTGATGGTTTTTTAGCCATAGTTCCACAATAATCGCGATGCTAAAACTGAAACTTCCATAATTGAGTGATTTTAGGCAATGAATAGTAATTCATAATAAAAAATCTGTTGGAGGAGTCTTTACGTTTTTCATAGTACCGAGAATGAATAGTAGAGTAGAACTCGTCGGACAGAGACTCCTAAAGCAGAGAAAAGTCCTGAAACGGAGAAAATTCAGAAACGTCAACCTACACAACGCCATCTGTCGAGAATTGCGGCAGTAACTGACGCAACTCTGAGCGACCAACAGAAAGGTGCCGTCAAACTTGATGGATAGCGCATTCAATTTCCTATAGTATTATGTTAAGAAATCGTTTTACAATTGCAGAGCTAATTGAACCCTTTCCCTCCTGACGGCATCATCAGATACCACTCTCTAGTTTCCCCTATACAAAAGCTATGCATCATGTAAATTGCCCAAGACACTGACGGCATCTGTAGTAGCCGATGCAAAAAAATACTGTTTATTGCAAGTAAAACTAAATTTTTTCTCAATTATGTGTTTAACTAACCTATTTTTCATAAACTTAACAAAAAAAAAGTGAAAAATATGTTATCTGAATTTCAGGAGGCAAAGGGTTAAGATGACAGCAACACTTCAGATCATACCCACGGCGCTACCGCTCTAGACATATTACTCCTCCAGTCCGTATTAATCCATTGAATAGTTTCAGCAACAGTCACCACAGTAAAGGTGATCTAAGAGAGGAAGAGACGTACAGTACGGTATGTGAAAAGAATTATAATTATTATTATATTGGTATTGTCCCGCTATTTCTGAAACTTAAGACAATCAATAGCGATCTAAGATTGATTTACTCGGCTTACAGCCGAAACCACAACGTTGTGCTCAGGTGGCAAGAGATAAAGGACGAAAAGAGGAGAAGACAAGGAAGAAGCGCCCGTGCGGACGGTCCCTCCTGTGGCCCTCCACACGGGCGAGACAAGAGCCCCGTAGAAAAAGTCAGTCACCTCGATCGGCGACCCACCTCGCGGAACAAAAAGGAAATATAGAGGACCTACCTAACTCTACAAAACTAACCTTCTCAGCAGAAGCTACGGCCAGATGCTACATCCCCTGCGGAGAAGGCACTCGAGACCCTTGGGTACGTGATGCCCAAACATATTGTGGCAGAGAAAGGGGTATGTGAAAAGAAACGTGGAGCCTATGCACGAGGACGTTTCAACGCAGGATCAACGGTAAGCAGGTAAAGAGGGGAAAACAGAATAAAGAAACACGAGCTGAATGTGAAAGTAGAGAGAAGCACAACGAGCACGCAAGAAAAACGTCCCGAAGGCCTAAGTAAGGCTTAAGTAACCTAAAAGGATTCCCTGCGGTTGTTACTCTCCATAACATAGGAAGGACAGGCCGAACCATTTACGATAAGGAAAAGTATTACTAATATAGGCGAAATAAGTCTGCTGTGGAACGGGTTGTCCCTAAACTAATAGTCGTACCGAAATGGAAACAATACGCCTGTTTACGGTTTGCTGGTTCTGCTGTAGCAGCGCAGTGACCCTACACCGCAAATAAAGTATATTCTCTCGGCATTATTGCCGGAAAGATTCAGTAGAAGTCGTAGTAGTATAACGGCTTACTGACGCTTCGTAGATATTCTACTCCATTTTGCATCGAAGGTCTCAGTGATTTTTATTGCGGCTTCTTCTGCCGGAACGTCCCAAATTTAAGGTTAACTTAATTAAGAAAGTTTTGTTGGTGTCAAGACTGGCCATCGCGCTAAAACAGACAGGAAATAGGGCGCAAAGCATCTCTAACGCTAACGAGATGGCCAAACGGATTCCGCATGACCAAGAACGGACAAGAAAAAAAAGAGAAAGTAGAAACACTAGCGCAGAGTGTTCCTTCCGCGGTTCCCCACACGGGAGCAGCTAGGATCCCATGCGATATGTAGCTTATCTCCAATCAGCGGCCCACCCCTCGGCACGAATACAGAGAACTTACATAAATCTACTAACCTCTTCAGCAGGAGCTGCGGCCAGATGCAACATCCCCTGCGGAAGTCACTCAGGAAACCCGGGGGGCGTGGGGTCCCCAAGATATTCTGACAAGGACAGGGTTCACCAGAATATCCCCGTGAGGTACTCTTCGACAATATATCTTATTGATGGGCTGGGACCCTCTCATAGACACACCAATTTCCACTTCCTGAACTACACAACACCGTGAACACGAGCTTAAGAGCCTGTTAGGTGCCGGGATAATGAAACTACAGACTAAAATCAACAGGTTAGGAAGATTATATTTTTTACAAGAGATTAACAGCATTTCTTGCATTACAAGGAAGAAGCTAAGTGATTAAGACAGCATAGCAACAGCTGCTACGCTATTTGCATTTATATTCAACAGCTAAAAACTCCCACATCGACACATCTTTGATAAACATAAAATCTTCAGCACAATCTGAGCTATACTTGCTGACTGCAGTGCAAAAAAACTAAACTTACTGGTTTATGTCTAAAATTACACGCGAAATTAACGTTCGACCGCAGATATAATCGGTCAAAAGCTTACAAATCTGAACAAATGTGCAATACCGCACGAAATAAACGCAGGACTCGCACACTATTTCACACGAGAGTAGTAACAGATAAAACTTGTTGTCGTAAGACTACGCGCAGTGACAACGTATATAATTAGCGTTGCGCACATAAGTCACGAAATCAATCACATCAATGAACAGTTAACAAATCGTTATGAAAGCTCTGAACACTGAGAAAAAGGATACATACAAGATGTAGCGTGCACGAAAAGTTATGGCGCAGAGGGTGGCGACTAAAAAAAAGAAATTGGTCGAAAAAAAAACTTATCATTAAATAAAAGGACTGCAATAAAATGGCGACACAAAAGATGCAGGAAATGATATATTCTCGAGCATTCCTTGTTCTATAACAAGTGCTCAAAACGGCATTCTTGCTGCTTAGTATCTCGGGGTAAATATAGACAAAGGAGATATATCCACCTAGCAGTGGGACCAAAAAGTTCAAGGTGGCTTTCTGAAGTGCGTGCGCTCAGCGAGCTTAGTTCTCGAAGTCCTACGAATAATGGAGACACAACTGAGGGGACTACGCCATGTTAGCCACTTCTTATAGCACGAGCTGACTCGCCGTAAAATACTGGCTGAACTGACTTAACGTACCGGTCTGGGAATATATATATACACGTATGTATTACACTTACAGTGCGGTACGCCAAGGTAATTCAGACAGCCAGTGAGCAAGCCAGCCACTCAGTTCATGCAATAAAAAAAAGGGCCGCTAGTTGACGCAGCGTAAGTTCTTAATGTTGTCCCCATATCGCTACCTGCTCAAGGTTCAGTAGGTACAGCACGCTGATGCTCTTCACTAGCAAGTTCAATCTTGAATATCAGATTTTTGTACAATTTACATAAAGACTTCGACGTAGTAAAACAATCAAGGTACATACCATATAAAATCAATTTTAAGACTTATCCTTTCATGTTGGGTTATAACACTTTTCTACTTCTCCTTTTTGGCAATAGCGTTTCCTGTCAAGTATTTTTTTTCTAGGTACAGTAATTATGAACGCACGGCGCAGTCTCGCATAACAACTAAATTTTTCGCCCAGCAAAATATAACGGAAAGCAACAACCAAAGCTCAGGACAACCAACTGATCGCAAGTGAAAGACTGTCACGGAGCAAGTCTAAGCCCTAGCTGTAGAGGGAGGAAGGTTTTCTAGCGGCGTGAGCATGAAGCCTGCGGCGCGCCGCTGTGAGCAATACACAGCCATCACTCAGCTAAACTGAGCTCAAATTAGGGGCATCGCTGGTACTGCAGGAGGGAGGGGAACTTATGACATAAAGAGTGCGACTTACTGAAGAACTGAAGATAAAACCCGAAGTCGAGACGGGCTCCTACCTCACAAGTTGGTATAAATGTTGTGAGTGTTTGATGGATTTGCGCGATCGGTGGATGTTGTAGGTATTAGGCCGTAATTTCGGGTAAGTTGGACGATATTCGGGTTTAATATCGGGTAGGTTAGGGGAGGCAAGGACTGTTTTTTTTTTTAATTTAAAATTTGAACGATCCACCGATTGCGCAGCGCGATCGATTGACCGCGCAAATCCATAAAACGCGCAAAACATTATTATTATTATATTGAGTAGTTTAAGCTTCCGTTCCCACAGCAACGGCGATCTAACAGAGGAAGAAGCAAGGGACACATAGTGTGACGATAGACACGTGGAACCCATGCACGAGGGTGTTCCCACACAGGATCAACGCGCATGGGAACAGCAAGTCGGGAAAGAAGAGTAAGAACAGATTGAAGAAAGATCAGTAGGAGTAATACGCACAACATATATGCTATAAAAATGGAAGGATATTTTAACACTGGTGGCAGTCACCAAGAATTCGAGTGCTAGCGGCTACGGAGAACTCCATGTAAACAGAAACCTGACGGTGCAATAGAAATAAACGGAGAAACAGTGTAAATGAAAGTGTTGAGAAAACATTCTGTTGAGTACTTGATAATTTCAACACACCTGCTTTTTTCTGCGTTTAGTTATAAATGACACTCACCTACGGAGGTGATGGCGCTAGCGCTACATAATAAGTACGTTCGGTCATTATTAAAAAATAAATCATATCCAACTAATGTGTCCATTTTAACGATGGCATAAGCAGCACAGACGATGGCATGGCTGCGACAGCATCTGTTGGCTAATGTACATAACATGTATGACGCCATATTCACTACAGTTCAATTCATCGAAGGAAAATTCATCAGGTAACCCGAACGTTCGTGCGTTTGTCCTATTAGACAATTCACAATAAAACTGCATGAAGTTTTTTTGGTATCCTAATCCAAACAGCAGTAGCTGCGTTACTCGATGATAAACGACTCACAAAAACTTTGTAAATAGAAATACAGTACATGGATTCGTTGGTCAAATGTCCAAGGAACCTTGCTTGCTTGTAATTTGTCCGAGCTTCAGTCGGCTAATTCAGCTTACTACACGCTTTGTTCGTTATTCGAACTTCCATTAGCAGAGCCGACTCGAGAAACGCACTTAATTCAAGGTGCCCGGCACCACTGTATACTAGACCTTTCGTCACAGTATCGAGCTAGTAGCAGCACTACGAGAATAGGTGAACCATAAAGCACGTATAGGTGCAATAAATACAATATGCCAACATCATCAGAGAATACCTCAATATGTTTTATTTAAATGGCACACAGTATCAGTTGGTTTTAGAAAAGAAGTTCATTAGTTTAGTGAAGGAGAGGTGGTCTGAACATTGGTTTCGAGTGATCTAAAAGCAATAACGTGACCATCAATGTGGCCAGTGGGAGCTCGCACTCAACATATGTCAACATGGGTGGGGTGAGAGGAGGCGAACTACAACTGCATTAATTACAATATTTACACTAGCAAAAGACCGCTACAATGTAACTCCTATTATACACTAATACCTCGACGTCTTCTTAAGCACGTGTTGAAAAATAGCTCTCTTTACAGCAGGTAAATACAGCGAATTTCATAACATGATTTCTCACAGACGGTCTAGAGCTTCACACGCTAATGAGGGGGCGCCTCTACACTGCATAGTCGTGCGTTCAACTTATGCGCCAACGTTCAGCTTACACATCGTTCATGCAACCGACTTTCCCTGTGCATTGAAACGTGCCAGCTAAGCGTCCGCTCAAAAGTTGTGCGTACGACGGGGCAGTGCGGCCCCAGGCATTACAGACGTACGTGGGATGTGCCACAGACATTGCACGAGCAAATTCTTCACGGCGAGAGAGCGTACGTAACAACATCGGTGTTGTCAATGGCACCAACATCTGTATACTTCACACAGTCAACAGCTAAAAGTTACCGTGGTATTTAACTACGTAATACCTTCAATACATTAATTAACGGGTATTAGTTCTAAGTTACGATTATTCTGCAACACTACAGCAGCTACGAACTGCTTAGCCACGACACTGTTTGTTATGAAGAAAAGGCAGCGCAAATATTAGTGATAGTGACATCAAAACGAGGGTTACGTTGAAGTACTCACTTTCTGCCAACATCTCGCCCTATAAGAGCCAACTAAAATGTCGCTTGTTTCGTAGGAGTATCACTTTAGGATCGTCCTTTGGGAAGGACCGTGGTCGTGAGAGGGTAACGGTGGCGCGGTTCATTAGTATTAGTGATGGCGACAGCAAAAAGTTTGCTTTACCATATTTGAATTCGAAAAAAAAAAAGTATCGGGAGCAAAAGTTAACGCTGCACCAATCACGATCATGATTACCAAGGCAACAAAAGCACGAGTCCCAAGCCAATTACAGCATTTAAGAGAAGCCTTGTATTTTACAATGCATTTTCTCAATAATGATCCTTTATTTGAGCCTCTCCTCCTAACGTGTACCAGAAAATCCTGGAGACACCCGTACTCTTATTCTGCGGCTGCAGCAATGTGCTAGACGTGTTTCCAATAGGAAAAAAAGGAATCATCAGTGAATGAGAGTAACACGTTGGCAGCCATGAGCACCGCATGTGATACACAGCTTCATAGGAACACTATTACCTAATCTTGGATTAGCGGTCACCGTGTTATCTAACTAGTGGACACCTAGTGTCATCGCCAACCAGAGAAGAACAGTATTCAAACCTGGAGCCAGAAATAATGGCATTAAGGCGCCGTTCATCCGTGACATCGTCGTCACCAAGTCGGATAACATTTTTCAAAAATAGAACACGATCTGAATATAATTTGTCCATGATAATACATACACATGGGAGACACTTGCGTGCACAGGCATGCAACCGTCACCATGCGTCTGAGGTAGCGTGGCTGAGCTATTTTGGCACAGATTTCATTGCTCGGAATATGTACCACACCGTTTTATGGTCAGCAGATGGAGCCTATAAGGAATTCAGAGATATTATTAATATTTAACATATTCCTAAGTTAAGCCTCAGTACAGACGGCGCACAACATCGAGAGACGGGGAAGCTCGTCGATCTCTCAACGGCTCACCTCACGAACCATATCGGGTGCGAAGACGGGCGGCTGAACAAACTATACAAACTGAGCTCACCGCAAAGAGCTTGACAATATGCAACGAGCTTTCCGTTATAATAAAGCACTGCGGCGACGTGTTCTATTGCATCCAATACCACCGAGACGATAGTAACGGCCGAGCGTATTGGCGATGCAGTAGAGCTACGGAACCTTTTCCTATGTCCGCACCACAAAACTCTACCCGAACGTTGCCACACAAGACAACCAAGGCATATAGACACACAAATATATATTCCCAAAAGAAAGTACGGTAATATAATAAATTACACTACGGATAACAATTATTATGGGAAAGAAGAGTAGCTTAGTGTGTTTGAAGCACCAACTCAGTAACATATAAACACAGCATAAGAATAACAGCGAAATCTATTAAGATACTCTATGACTTCGTTTGATTACTTACCTGCACATAAATATATGGATCTCGCTAGCAATATAAAGTAGACACTCTCTGTACACGTACTAAGGGTTGATATATTCTTATATACGTGACAAACCAAAAATAAGTGAAAATAAATGCTAGCTGCATGTACATACAAAGCAAGTCCATTGCAGCGTTGCCGGCCTACAGTGAGCAGCTGGCCAACACTACCGCAAAGTACACTAAATATCGCGTAACGTAAGAAACTATACAAGGTATAAAGAGGTAAAGTTAAAACGAAATTATATAAATGGTAAGCTCAACACACTCTGATAGCTAACGCTTTCGCGCCCGCTGTAGCCATGAGGATAGAATTAATTCAGAGCTAAATGGGGATACTTTAATATTTTCTAATTTTATTCCAATCTTATTTTAAGCCGAGTCGCTAGCAAGGCTTTCTTTTCCTGTACAATAGGACAAAGAGCCCTTGTAGCAAAGTAAAACATCCCGGTTAAAATGAACGAAATGCTCATCACTGAGGACCGCCTCATACGGCAACATGACTGCTAAAAACAACGATCAAAGTAGTCGTAATTCAGCTTGAATTAACATAGCCCAGTAGCTACACAAGACGTGAAATTATCAACCACAAAGTATTCACCACGACTTCGCACACAATTGTAAGTCCGAACCGTGTGTTAAAAAGGTAAACTTAACATCTTAAGAGGTACATATGGCCTCGCATCTTCTTCGACTGGAGAGCAGCTACCGTTACTCTCATCGTAATACATCTCTACGGGCCTGTTCATACGACAGTCTTCAGAACGTGTTCTTTCAGTTAATTGTACGAATGTTTTGTTGTCCAGCTCGGTAGAACTGTGTGTTTGGTAAATGATACGCCGTCGACAGTTGGCGGAAGTGTAACTATCACTTGTACAGTCAGTCTCTCATATCTCTTCCACTTTGCAGTGAATTTGAACTAGGAAAGCTGTACAGTTACAGTAATCAGTTATTCTAATGATACAGCAAACTCATTCCGACGATTACTTGAAAAACGCGCTCACGAGACTGTCGTGTGAACACGCCTCAATATTCAATAAGGCAAAGAAAAAGAGACACCACACTGGTCTGCTGCCCACAGGAGAACGTGGACAGACTGACTTCTAATTCACGCCCAGTTACTGAGAAGTATTGCTGGGTTCTACTTTTCACCGAACTCGTATGTGGAGAAAAGTTTGCAGACTTAGTAAAGTATAAGTACGGCGGTAATGTTTTACACGAAAAGTGAAAATTTACATCATAAAATTAAACCTTACGAAAATATAATAAAGATATTCCATAAAATCTATGGCTACATAACCAGAACATTGCATACAGTTCCAGCATAGAACTTCCTACCGTTCCAAGGAGGGACCGTGCAGTAGTATCAGGTTAAGTTCTCTTACTTAGCAACGTAAAAAATATATATAATAACCTTAGTGACGGTAAACATCGCTGGCCTAAGGATTTACCTTAGAAAGTGCCGGTGAAAGAAGGTTCCTCGACTTCAACTAGTTAAATGAATGATAATAAATGATAAATAAACGATAATTGTCTTAGTTTGATTTTTTAAGTGAATAGGTGTCAATGAAATCCATCGGTATATAAATAGTAAATATTTAGCCTAATGTGTAAAATATTCGTATTGATGCACATCAACAAGGAGCGACTTGGTCAAATGAAATCGAAATAGTTTTTTTTTTCAAACACCGGGAAGAAACTTAGCAGAATCGAGGCTTGAAAACAAAAAAAAAAAAAAAAAAAAAAAAAAACACACAGGCGACAGGGCTACAACCGGTTTGCAGCTTCAGGATCACAATCGCAAGTGAACATTCAGCACGCATCATCCGCTCCGGCTTTTGCAGGAGGACCGGCAACACGGAAAACTGCAACGAAAGGCAATCTGAAGATTTTTATGAAAAAATGCAAATAGCTTCAAATATTATAGAGACGCTCGCGACAAGAAGCACAATAGTGAAGTAAATAGGTATACATAAAAAGAGTTATTAACAGCGAAAAATCTAATCATCGGAGAGATGGAGGAGACTTAAGGAATACGATTTAGAATTGAATGTTAGGTAAAACAGATAAAGGAATGATTATTATACGATACTGAAGAATTCTATTAAGAAAATGGTCACATATAAAATGTTATAAAGTTCTAAAGCAAGCAATATTCGCTACATGGAGTCTTTGCACTGAGAGTAAAAGTGTTTGGAAACAACTAAAGCGTAAAATGAAGCGAATAAATTGTCCGGAACACCAATACTGGCCACTACATAACCTGATACAACTAACACATCGGTAGCTCGCAGCACAGTTTCCCTTGGTCACCTCCTCTCAAAGGGGTGAAGACTTTGAAAACAAAAAGTGGCACTGCGCCAAAACTCCAAAGTAAATTGGGGAAAAATAGAGCTATACCGAGGCCACACCACGCGATAACAACCTCAACTTATGAGCGGATAATAAGCTTGTACGTCGACCTGATTATCCAGTGAACGGCGGTATCAACGATACCTCTGGAAAGTACATACCGAAGTTCAAAGACGTGCGAGCTGAATAGCCGCTTCCAAGTTGAGCGTGCGTGGCAGAGCGTGGCTTCGGCACTAACTATTCCTGGGACTGCTGCAGTAGAAAGGCTCATGATTGAGATGTGTGAGCGGGCAGGTCCTCAGGGTTTGTTCGACAGAGGCCGGATGTAGCACCTTCGATAAGAGACGATGTTCTGGTCGTGAGACAAAGCTTACAGAATGAAAATACTTCACTACAGACCCCCTAACAACTGAATGACATTCATTATTTCTTCGCAGAAGCTTCGGAGTGGGAAGACGTCGCATAATTAACCTGTTGTATGGTATTGTATCTATAAGAGATAATTTGGGCACCCCTATATCAGAGGTAAGCTGTTCTAAGAGAGGAAGGTCAACATAAACGTGGAACCCATGCTTGAGGGTGTTCCCGCACAGGATCAACGCGCATGGACACACAAGTCTGGAAAGAAGACGGCGAGCAGAGGAAGCAACGTCAGTGGCAGCACGAAATCGGAAGGAAGTAAAGTATGCACGAAAAACAGACGTCCCGAAGGCCTAGCTAAGGTCAAAAGTTACTTGCAGGGTCCCCTGGGGTCGCTGCTCTACATAACATACAATGGAAAAACCTAGCCCCCCCCCACACCTTGGAGGGAGCGCGGGGGGAAATTGGTTAGTTATAGTTAGGAAGTTTAAGCCTCCGTTTCCTAGCAGAACGATATCACAGAGGAAACAGCAAGGGACATATAGCATACCATGAGAAAGGGGAACCCATGCATTAAGGTGTTCCCACAGAATCAACGCGCACGGGAACAGCAAGTCGGGAAACGGCTAACTTTGATATCAACAACTGCTGACCTCTGCACAACACAGCTGCGCCACAGCCGCGTTGGTGCAGGGAGTGTTGGAGCTTGGGAACAGAAAGAGATCAAACACATCGGTTGGTGGCTATACAGTACAGCTCTGGACGAGTTAAAAGCGCTCCATGGTGCACCCGAAAATGAGAGCCGAATGTAAGAAGAGGGCAGCAACAAGCTGTTTATTACCTCTCTACTACCTATGAAGGCATTGTACCAGTCGTATGGACAACAAACTTCAGACTAAAAGAACCCAATGCCATACAAAAATCAAGCCCTTTCAATATGTTCTGTAAGTCATTCAAGTACGTGACAAACGAGGGCTCGATCTCAAGTCAAGAGATGGCTGCGGATAAGCCAAAAAAGTGTAATTAATGGAATTTGACTGGAATGCCACCCGCTGCTGAAATAAAAGGAAATCAGAGTAAAAATTGCACAGAAATACGAGCAATTATCACAGAGCCACATGAAATATCCTCAGACAAAACTAAGCAAAAGCAATCAAAAGCAATATAGCAATAACGATGCAACAGGAAGAAAGAGAAATAACTGTAGATAGGTAGCGCACAAGATAAAAATCATTAGAGCGGAAACAAAGCACCACACATACACTACGTATTACACTCGAAACTGCATGGTTAAGTGCCTTAAATTCCTATCCCTGAACTTTAGTAAAATTCCAGGACCTTTTTAACAGAAGTTTTAGATTTAAGAGCAGCTGGATGCTGCACAGAGGATCATACGCTCTCACGTCTCCCGTCACACAGCTCTGTACAACAAAGCACTGTGAGGCTATCAAGACTTCACTAGACAGGTAATCCCAGCTGTAATGAGTTGCTTGTAACGCTGTCAAAGCGCACAAAGTTAAACGCAGCATAGCAAATAAAATTCACCGCTTCTGTAAAAGATTTTTCGGTAAATACGTCGCATATGTACGGCAGGTCTCTAAAAAGAGGGATACGACTGGAGGTCAGAATAGCAAGACTCTGCAACAAAATCGCCCAGACATTCTTCTGTATGGAACATCGACCCCCCCTTGCTACAGTCTTGGTACTTTAGTTGATGCAGGCCTCTAGGCAAAGAAACACAACTGAAGGCACAGAGAAGCTGTACTGCACAAAGATTGGTAACTTCGCTTGTGGTAAGCAACAAACGGTGCAGCACGATACACAGAGGCGTAAGACTTCCGCGTCAAAACAACTGTGCCCTGGCTGGTGACCTCTCCCCACTACCTGCTCTGACCGGTGAAAGAGAAAACAGTCTCTCGGTTTGCCTGCAACTCTCTTCCTACGGTCCTCACTCCTCGGCATCTTTGGGAGGACCCCTTTGATGTCTCTCACTTCTCACCCTTTCTTGGACTATCTCCCTCTATTTTTCTTCTTCCCTCCGGGATATCTACCGGACGAAGATCGCAGTGAGGCGTTGTCACTACAATTCCCTGGTATATACTTTCTACAAGACCCCATGTAAGATCAGCTGTGCTCCCTGGCATATAGACTGGTTGCTAAGCTCTGTATCGGAACAGTTGTGCACGTTGCCATACAGCTAAGTTCCTGCTGCTGCAGGAAGCTGTGGACACGATGCTGTACTCTTGGGCTGACAAATTTTCAACACACTGCACTGCCACAGAAGCTGTCGCGGATACAGCTACGGCATGCGAGGGAAGAATGTGTGTTGAATGCAATTAAAATAAATCTCCTACCATGCACAGCACTGCTAAAAGCGCAGCACCAACACACTAATGTACATGCCCTAGAGTGCTTTGTAATAGCTAATATAATGGCATCTACGTAGTGTACTGCCTAAAGAAATCATCAGGAGCCCTACAAGCAGCGAGGCAACGTCAACACCGAGATCGACTGCAGGAACAGAGGTCTCAAAATCCGCTCTTCAGTACACTAGAGATTCCTCAGCCCAATCTCCCTCTGTACTACAGACTTCCGAAGCCTAGGCAAGCAAGTACAGCTAGGAGGTCGGATCTATTGCCCTTCCCTGCGAATAATATGTAACATCTCTTAGAGAAGACATAGAAATCTAGCAAAGTTTTGTAAAGGCGACATAGATCATTTGGGGTAATTCTGGTTAGGCATTATAATGTCTATGGTAAGGAGGGGTTGTAGAGTCGGAGTCGGACACCCGGTGGTTCAGGGAGTCAGAGTGAGGCATTCGCTGGTCCCCAGAGACGGAGCAGAATTCAAAATAAAATTTATAAGCAGCCCTTGGAGATAATCTAATTTTATTGATGAGTCGAACTCGAGAGTAGGAATCCTACGGCATAGGAGTAGGACATTCACGAGTCCTAGGAGCTGCAGTCAAAGTCACACCTACCGATACCTTCCAATTTCACAGCCCAAGTGCCACGGAGGCGACCCACCACTTTAGCAATGAACCTGAGAGACTGCAGAGACTGCACTCGAACAATAACCATGCCACTCTCCACTGCAGCAGCACAGATGAACCAGCGTTGACGACATGCGCCGGTCGGGAGGTAGCTGTATGTGAAGACATGCGCCGCTGCCTAACAGTGCGAGGTCTCAGCGCCATAGAACTTGTGCTTCATCTGCAGCTGCAGGGGAGCGTGAGGAGGCTGCGGTAGAGGAGCATGAGGGTAGGAATGGTGGGGAGTCGGTGGATGATTGGGTGGAGGCGGGGGAGGTGCAGCTCCATGCCCCCCTCCAGGGGGTGGTGGGGGAGCCCGTCGCTGACTCTGTGGTTTCGCTGTAAAACAAAAGCAACACATTAGGAAGCAAACACGCCGACACAAAACACAAAGCGACAACAACGATAAAATCTTCGGCAATCATAATGTGGATTAAAGTGAATCTGAGACACATTGCAGCAATAAATCAACAGTAAAGTAGAGTTTTCAGCTAAACAACAGCGTGTTGGTAGCTCGCCAAAGTGTGGCAATGGGATGCAATTTCTTCAGACAAAAATTTATTAGTAATAAACATGTCTGGGAATAATTTTTCAGCCAATACGGACACTCTCGAATGTTTTCAAGTCACGCACCATTGGCATTTTAAAGAACTCTTTCAAGTGCCACTTACGACTCCATTTATTTAGTAAAATATAGTAGAGTTTAAGACTCCATTTTCACTGCAATAACGATCAAAAACAGGAAGGAACAAAGCACATATGGTATGTCGATAGAAGCCTAGAGCCCATCAAGTCGAGAAAGAAGAACAGACAAAAAACACTAAGTTGGAGAATGAAAAGGGGAGGAAACAATGAGGGCTCGAAAGAAAGACGTCTCAAAGGCCTAGCTACAGCTGAGGTAACCCACAGCCAAGGAATCCTCTAGGCCGGGGCAATGAGGCTCCATAATACAGGCTGGGTGAACTTAACTAATCTAACCATATGGCATATGACCCACCCTATGCCTCTACGAGGCTAATTTGACGAATTGTTTTGCTTTCGGTGTCGAAGCGAAAATAAGAAAACTACTACAACATATCCCCTCACTAATTGTATTATAACACCAGAAATGTAGCATGTATGATAGGCCAAACAATAGAATCAAGGTACTCTTCAGTGAGCAACAATGCATGCTGGTGTTTTCTTTGTTATTCACAGTATGTGACACTAGCTTCCACTTTGTTAACCAGTATCACCTTGTAAATAAATACCCAACGAAGAAAAGTGCCGTGGTGACGTAGGTATCAATTCACACACAGCACAGGCAGCCCCGTGCCGTAAAGAGAATGCAGCTGATGCATCAATATGAATTCATGAAAGTCTGATTGCATCGAGAGTCGAAGCGTATCCTTTCTTTACGGTTAATTCAAGTGAACTGAATTGTACTTTTGTGAGTACAGTGAAACGCGGATATGACGACAATTGAGTACCTACCGGTAGCTCGAAAGTCTTCAGATGGACGGACGCTATCACGCGCAGCTACAAGTACCTACTCTAATTGCAATGCCAACATTTCATTCTAGTAGGAAGTAATCACACAACTTCTCAATGCAATGTGTTGCACTTTAAAATGGACAAATTATAGTCGCGCAGCATCTGCACACCTTAGTTCATTACAGCACGCTCGCAATTAAATAATTTGTTTCACCTCATTAAGATGAGGTCATTTTACATCGCAGTGAAGCAACTCAATGCTCATAATTGTAGAGTGAAAGTCACAATATGTAACAAGATTTATGTTAAACACGGAGCTGTCTGGAAATTGAAGAGGATAAGTAGGTCTACGTGGAGGCATGAAGTGTGTCAAAATCTAAGAGGAAGCACCGCATGGTGAAGAAGACGACTCACCAGAACTGCCATTTGGCATATGAAGAACAGAAAAAGCACATTCGACAAGAAAACAAATACGGTATCATACGTAAAGGATGACGAGCGAGCCCTGTGGCAGCGTTTCAAAACGCAAACGGTCTGAGTTTCACGACCACAAGAAGCTAGCTAAGTAGCAAGATGCCGAAGATTTTATCAACACAACAGACAAGGACATTGTACACAGACACACCCACACAGCAACACCTTAATGCACTTGAAACGTAACAATATCGTAACTGGGCGACTAATAAATGCAGTCCTACTCTCATTGACTGCAGTGCTTATAAAATCTTCATCGAGAGACTAGCTGTTGGAAGAGAGACATATATAATTAGAGATTGTAGCAACTTTTTTCGCTAACATTGCAGGATCTCGAGGACTACACTATATATGGGGAACCCGTTGATGCTAGTGAGAGCGGTCCCGACTCAGTGCATAGGCACTAGGCAGGTACGAAGTTCAACACCTGACGCACTAACTCGAGACAATTGCGGTTTTACTACACCAGGACTCCCGGCAAAGTAGGTACACTAATTATTGTACACCTGGTGTCAGAGATTGCTTTCATTTTCCAGTCTGCAAAAAACATGTATCAATAATATTCATTGATAAGAAGTTAAATTTAGTTGGACACGCCATGTACGGTACACATAAAAATATTCTCTTCAGACGTTAAAATGAAGCACAATCACACAAAGCGCTGGGTTTCGATCTGCAATACCAAAATCACAGCAACTATTTCTCGTAAATTCACAAACAGCAACAATAGAAACAATCTAGGACTCCCAAAGAATGGGAGAAACATTAAAACTAGGTACATACTACAGAAAATGGAGAGCAAAACTTCCGGGAAGAAAAATACAAATAGCACACAGGATAGAGCAAATCAACAAAAGATCATATTATTTCTATTACATATATAAAACAGTAGTTAAGGCCTCCGTTTCCACAAAGCTGGCGCACCCTAAGAACCACGCAGAAATGTGGTCTCCCATGGGAATGTTAAGAGCAATTGACACTTTATGATACAGAGTTCGCGGCAGTAAATCAATCAAAGCAGCACACTGAGGGAAAGGAAGCCTTGCTATGCCCACGAATAAGAGAAACATTGGCTTCGTTCTACTGGCTCGTCAAAGAAGCCAATTCCACTCAATTTAACTTGTCCAGAACTGTACACAGGAACTTTGGCTTTGTCGCTTTTTGAATTGGGTTGCAAGTGTTGGGGAAGCAACTGAATTATCTTGAGCAGAATGAAAATTCCATTTTACGGAGTGAGGTTGAGTTCTGGCAAGTCTCACAGATAGTCGATTATGGGTATACGCCGGAAATTCGAATCAACGGGTCAAAGCCAACACACCTGTCTTCAGTTCCGGACACGTCACGCCTCAAAGATTTACTTTCGATGGCTAATCGAACGCACCCACATTCTGAGATGCAGGCGTTTTGACCTGAGCTACAGACGCAGACAGGCAAGCACGACCTCTTACTGCCTCTACTTCATCTGTCCTGTCACGAGCAACACACACAAAACAGAAAGCTATGGGGAGGGAGAGATGGTTGACGAGATTTCAGCACGGCGACCAGTTTCGGAAAAAGAGACAAAATAGAAAAAAAAAACATCAAACATCGAGGTAAAAGAAAGCCAATAAAAGCTTCGGCAACTCGAGGAGATGTGAAGAGAAAATCGGGAAAATAGGGGGAGGCGAAAATAAATTGCCAGTAGGTATACGTAAAGGCAGGACTCTCTTAACCCCTTCTAACGGAGGGGGCACTTCCTGGCTAGATAGACTCCTTCTTCTACAGCCCTGCAATAGGAGCAGTACCTTCGCAGCGAACCAGCACAACCTGCGTAAGCTTAGGTCAACGCTCAAACAGATGTTAAAGTAACCAGGCTCCTATGTAAGTTCTAAGCCAGTAAGGAAACGAAAGTACTGCCTTTGCAGGCAGTAGTGTGGCAGCGGAGATCTACATCAATTCTGGAAGGCAGTCAACACACACGACACAGCAGCAGCAAGAAACAAGCTAGCGGAGGTTATATTGCAACCATAATAAAAAACAAGAACCCAACTAATATGACAGCACATAGAGAAAGCTACATACTAATGTAAGAGACGGTCAGATTTAACCACACAAGAATCAACGACTATTTAAAAGCAACACGGAAGGAAAGCGTAGAGGAGAGACTTGAAACTTTGCGCTCGCACTTTTCTCAGCCTAGTGCTGAAACACGAGTCTTGACCATAACCCTGAGTGTTACACTCTAGTAGCATCACACTATGAAATTTGTTTTTACTTCCCAACCAGTGGAATCTAAGATAAAAAGGTTTTCTACCTGACAGTCACTATTATTACTGACCCCTACGTTGCCTCAAATTCGAAGAGTTTACTTTGTGTGTAGGAATAGGAAGTCAATGTAAGACGCACCTCACACGTGTGTAACTCTAAACCATGGCGAAAGTATTTACCGTGAAATAGAACACGAGGATATTAAAGGAAAAGCTCAAGATTAGTGAGACGAGGCAGCTAAGAGGCACACCACTCGGCTTGCCTTCAGCGAAGAATGCCGATTGAGAGAGTCCACGACAGCGCGCCATGTATGCGGCGAGTACCGCCGCTGCTGCTGCTGCTGCTGGAGACAAAGTGTGAAGGGAAAGATGGGGATTGAGGCGAAGGTAACAATATGGACTAGAGGAGAGGAAATAACACAAGCGACACAGTCAAAACTGACTTAGAACACATCATGAGAAACAAAGGGACAGCAGCGGTAGCTATCAGAGAGGAGATACGTGCGAATATTTGGCCGATGAAGCGTTAGGTAAAATAATATTAAAGCGGCATATGCCACAGCTCAGTAGACATATTAGTGTAAAAATAAAGAAATCAATGAAAACAAGGAGTGGAAGAGGAGAGAGAAGATTGTGGCAGTGCAGCGAACAAGCAATGGGTGAGCCCAGAGACACGATAATTCAGGCAATGGAATAGTTTTCTAGCTGGAAACGGAAGAGAAGACTGGTATAGTAGGTAGCTAAGGAGATACCGCACGTCTATAATAGATCTAGGACTTACGAGTCTCGCCCGTACACAAAGAAAAACAGGTGCTAGTAAGCAAATGTCAGCACAGCGTGTCAGTAGCAAACTGGTTGTTCCCATAAGCAACAAAACATTTCAGTCGATGGACCAACAGGCCCATTCCCAGATGGGAGCCTCGGCCCGCTCCCAGCAATTGCGCGCACGCCATGTAGTACTGTAGTGGCAATTACGTTAGTCCCGTGCACCAGTAATGAATGGCTTAGGCTCCGACACACAAAACACGATGTGATACAAGCAGGCTAAGTCATTATTCTCTGCACAACAGAGTCGCGGCATGAGCTCCGTAATGCCGTCTGTGTATCAGTCACAAAAATCCAGAAACGGCAAAAAATAAAGACTTGCAGAGAAGCACAATTTGATTTACAGCTCTTCCACACTAATTCATGCTTGAAGTATATAATATACCATACGGAAAATGATAGTAAAATTTACTGCAAATGTAGATCAATTATACAACGAAGATTTGGCTTTAATCTAGGCAAGACTAATCAAGATAACAAAGATACTTATTTCCATAGCATTAACATATCACAATGACATCACTTCTTTTGGCAGGCATACAAAAGCAGACCATGCAAAACTATGATCCTCCGAGGAAGATACTTTGGACTAAAGGCAGAGTTCCGGTCAAGATCTGGCTATTGTCATGACGTTCAAGCTAAGGACAACCGCTTGGTAACCCTATCTCGCTTGATATCAACAATATGCATACGAGACACGACGTGAGGAAGGGTTGCGGTGTGTCGCATGGACACGCTGGCAGCGTTAGTAACGTTAGCACAAGCGTTAGCAGCGTAGGGGTTAGTGAGTTCAGAGCCGCCGGCAACAACACAGGCACCGCCATGGCAACACATGTTAGCGTAAGCGGGACCGGCATGTGACGGGGGGGACGGGCAGGCAATGGGGGACTGAGCGTAATGGAGGGACGGGGCAGGGGACGGGTGAGGATGAGAGAGGGACCGGCCTAACGTGAGAGACATCTGAGGGTTGTGGTAATGTGAGCAGCAGTAGTGCCAGGGGAAGTGTAAGGGGCAGTGGGGAGGGGCACAGTGGCAAGCCGGGGATGGAACGTCTTGATACTGCTGCACAGCCGCAGTGCATTGTGGCGGGGGGTGCACGGGGACTGGAGGGGAGCGAGGTACAGCGTAGTGTGGAGAAGGTGGAGATGAGATACCCGACAAACACGGGGCACACTCCTGCTCTGCAGCACCAGGTCGTGAAGTGAGGGAGGACGAAGAGTCTACCGTGAGAGACTGGGGGATAGCTCCAGGAGGGTGAGCAGATTGGGGAGGAAAGAACGTGGACATGAAACCAGGGTGAGGAAACCTAGGAGACTGCGGGGACTGAGCTGGGCTGCATGGAGAGCAAGAAATCTGGAGACTGAGAGGAAGGGACGTGGGCGACTGCGGGATATGAGGTGGAGGCGCATGAGAACTACTGGATGAAGGCAAAGCAGGAGACGAAGAAAGGGAAGATTGGCACGTGTCAGGCACATAAACAGAGGACGAACGGGAGGCAGACGGAGGAGCAGACAAGGACAGACAGAGAGCAGGTCGGAAGGAGGAAGTTGTAAGAGGGGTGGTTTGGGCAGACGCAGTGCCGCGGAGCTGCCGCCTCGGTGCGTGCAGATCCAAGTAAGATTTGTGCAAGAAGAACGGCAGCACTGCCGGAGGAGAGCAGCGACGTCAGAGGCAAAACGTACAATGGAAGCTCGCATACACACGGTGCTTACATAAGACACAAGTGTGCAATACCTTTAGTAGTAAGGAACAACCGCTTCTGTCAATGGTAAGTAAGAGCCTACAATGGTCTCACGGTACCATTCTATCACTTATATGAATGACTGGAAATTAACGGTCCAAATCAAGCCATGTTCCATCGTTGCTACAAAATCAAAACAGAGTCGACTTACTTTCACTAGTATACCTGGGAGAGAAAACATACATAGGAATCAATTTCTCAGAATCACAGGCAAGTCTGAATACGCTTCTGCCATGATCAGGGGTTAAGCGGATTTTCCTCGTTGTTTAGCGATAGAGAATAACAGTAATTATACAAAAGGAGCTCACAAGATGGCTAATAATATCAACAAAAGCAAAGTAATGGTAACATATTCACTACACCATCGAAGCTCAGCATCCAATTACGATTCTTCTCTGTTGCACTTCAGACTCGGGATGTAGCTATGTGAATAGCATTTCTACATTAAATCAACCAATTGCCGAGCACTCTAAGTTAAGCCTTTGGGTCATCAACCCCTAGCCCTCAAGATATGATTGCTGGAGTTGTCCTATTAGTTAGGTAGCGTAAGAAACAGTACGCAAATCAAGCCACTATAACTCGCACTGCTGAACAGACTCCGGTGCTCAAGTCTCAAGGGTAGTTTGGAGATCTGGGCTGGGCCATAGCGGCCATAGCTTTATCAAAGCTACGCCAACCTTCGGCACTCTTCTGCCTATGCTCTTCTTCGTAAGTAGGAAAGGAATAATCCTTTCCCCTGGCCAAACCATGCAACGCCGATGACAGACTCTCATAACCGGTGTCAATGCTGGTTTCTGAATCTTCAAGCTTAGAACCAAGGCTTCGCCGGTCATGGGCATCAGTATTTAAGCTGTCGTCACGTCCCGAAGTAGATAACTTTGCTAGGTAGTTAAATTCATCATTTAACCGATAGAGAGAGGAATAATTAGGTCTAGGGTGCTGTGGCTGGAGGGTGCCGTATGACCGACGCTCGGAGCTGGATAAATAATCACGGCTGTCGCTCAGAGAAGCATCGGCTCCCCGCGGGAGAGAATCGAAGGAGGAGGATGATAACCATGCCGTACTGTGCAGGTGGGAGCTGTTCCCTTGCAATTGTGCCTCTGATGAAGTGGCAAGAGGATCGAAACCAGTTATGGCATTCGCGAGATTGGTGGCACGATCGTCGCTGTCAAATGTTTGACCAGAGTAGTCCGTACAGACCATGTTCGATGAGCTGCCAGTGAAACTAGTGCCTGGTGAAGAGAATTTTGGGTCAAAAGCAAGTGATTTCACATTTTTCTCAAAGAACTGGTCTAGCAAAGGATTGGGTTCAGTCAACCGCTTCTTGACAGGGATTTTATCTACAGATCTTGATTTTGAAAGCGTAGATACCTGAGCGGTAGAAGTGCAATCAATGGTAGATTTTGAGTGTAAGAAAGTATTCTTCCTTGTGCTTTGGTTGCATGGAGGAGTTTTAGAGACAAATCCGGAACCCTCAGGACACGACGTTTTGCGCGACGAGCCTGAAATGGAAGCAGCAACAGACGTAGATCCAGAACATGCTGTGGTCACTGGTGCTGGAGAGCTTCCAATAGCACCATCAGCGGCGACACTGTCTACTAAAGAATTAGTTTCTCTACTAATAGGTGCACTGCCAGCTGACGCAGTAGAGGTCTTAGAAGGTACAGCAGCAGTGATAGACTTTACACGCATAGCATCACTGGAAAAATTTGGCGGCTCGTGCACCTGCGCTGAAGGGCTTTCCTCTGAAACGCCGATTTTCTTCTCATGCAACGACTTGACAGACGGAACTGTTCTGGTACTTGTTGAGTGTCTTGGAGGCAGAGGAGGAGGTACGCGCTCAGGTAAGTTGTCGCCACTCACGTGTATACTAGTAGCGTCAGAGTTACTAGAATTCATAGACGCAGCAGCAGAGGCCTTAGGGTCAGAGACGATAGCAGATGCGTCACTAATTGCAGCAGGCTTAACAGCAGATCTGCTCCTCGCAGCAACTGGGTTGCCTGCGAACAAACTACTTGCTTGTTTCTCGTTCCTTGGCGACTGACCAGAATTCAAAGCAATATACCGAGGAAATGTTGAGGGAACATTGAAACCCTTGGTAGAGTCACCATAGGTGGATGTAACTGTAACAGAATCTGCTCTGGTCACCGGAGTAGGAGCAGTTTCAAGTAAGCCCTTCAGTCGACTGACTGACTTAGGCGGGTTCTCACTAGTTACGGCAGAGTCCCCAAGGGAAGAAGATGATGATGGAGAAACACTATACGACTTTACAGCAGATTCATCGTCCTTGTTAGTCGGCATAGAAGCAAAGGCAGTGGATGACGCAGACGACCTTGTTTTCCCAGAGACTTTAGTTGATGACACAGAGGGAGATGTTTTGGTAGGAGGTCCAGTGTAGAACACATAGGAAGATGCACTGTCAGAATCTGCAGCAGACGACACAGACGGAGACGTATTGCGGGTAACCGCAGTGGCTGACACAGACGGAGATGTAGAGCCAGAAGTGACAGTGGCATAGTCAGGGGCAGGAGCGACGGAGGTAGGTGCAGCTCCAATGTTTTCGTAAATCCTGTAGAGTGCGCTTGAGCGAGGCGCATAACGGCTATTCTTCTTTTCAGTAACAGGAGCTTTTGGGTGGCCAGACGGCAACTCGGACACTGTATTAGCACCAGAATGGACCTGGTTAACCGGAGGCAAAGGGGGCGGGGGTTGGGAGGGAATAGGAGGGGGAGGTCTTTTCTTTTTCCGCCGAATGTGGCCCGTAGTGACTCCGTGTCGAGAAGGCACAGGTGGAGGATCAGCGAGGATAGCGGAGGTGCTTTTGGGCAACTCTTTGCGAGAATCCTGTCGGTCATCACCTGCAAGCGGCAACTCGTGAGTCGTGCCACTCACACTCAAGTCAGAAGTGGACTGGGGACTGTCTGGCATGGAGTCTTCATAAAAGTCTTCATTTCGCTCCTGGTGCCCACTGCTGGCCTCGAGCTTCATTGGTACACTCGGCGTTAAGTGACTGTGATCCGGACTATCATCAAAGCTGTTATCAGAGTAATAATCATCATCATAAGTGCTATCTACATAAGCAAGAGCTGGGGGAACAACATGGCTATGTTTAGAAGTTCCGACATGCGGGGGCTGGTGGAGAGCGTCACGAAGGCGTCTATGGAAGGCACGTCGCTTGGATGACTTACCATTTTTGCTAGGGTAATTTTTCTTAAGCTGAGGATCGAATCTGTTGGGAAGCGGCAACTGGTGAGGAGACCGAAATTGTCTTGTGAATCTGCTCTCGAAATCTGCACAAGCAAAACAAACTGCCATTATTGAGAGAGGTCGCTAAACGAAGATCATCATGATGATATTGATGATTGTTTGAGTCTCCCAATTATAAGAATTATACTTCAGAGCGTAAAAGCAAGGGTCATGTACTGTATGTATGCTAGAGGTGGAGAGGAGGTTTGATTTTCCTAATCACTGATGCGGAGAACTATTTTTCATGTTCAACGATGGTAGATGTGGACGCTTGAAATAAATGCTGATAAGACACCACGAATAAAAATGGGACAAGTTTCAGTAGTAATAGATATTAAAGTCAGCAGCTTTGAATGCATGATAATTATATCTAATTCCATTACTTAAAAAAATAATGTACACCTAACTACCTTTAGACAAAGAGAGATATAAGTGCAACACAAAACAGAAACAAATGATATTCAACAGAGCTGCGGAGTCTGATATTGCCCGACTCCAGCTCCTGAGTTTCAACAGTTTCAGACGTTGAAACCTTAGCGCCCCAAACATAATCAACTGAAACTTTTTTTTTCACATAGACTAGTTTTCGCCGACTTCTGGTTCTGGCCAGCCTCCAACTCTCACTCCGAAACCTCAAAATCTACCGATTGTGCAACCCCGAAATTAAATTACAAAGATGCGATACTGACGCTGATGATCCCATTCTAGTACAGGATGCAAAGAAAATAGATTTCAGAACTGAGGATAATGATGAAACAACACTTTGCAATGCAACAGATTAGCTAAATGGTAAACACACACAACTGCATCATCCATACTGCAGCACCGTAAGGGCTGAGAAGTGTAGAATCTCACCAGGATGTCTCACTGACACAACAGGAGAACGCACCTGAATGGCGGGCAGAGGAGGACATGGAGGAGTCGCGGACTGGAGGGGGCGGAGGCGCACTGTGACTAAATATCTGATGGAGAGAATTGCATTAATGATTAGCAAAAAAAATGCATTTTATGATCTCAACAGGTAGCTACTTCTGCAATATTAACTAAGCTTTACATTTTTAATGATATGCTCAAGACTGGGTGTATTAACACTCGTATCTGGACTACGGGATCAGTTACCTACTACTCTGAAGTAGTAAGTAGAACTGGGAATAAGTTAATAGCATAGCTGCAGCATGACTGTTCAGATCAGTCACGGAGGATGATACAAACAAGAAATGAAGAAATTCAAAGAAACTGCAATAACTACAGAAGAATCACAATGTAACAACAATCCGAAAACATTTATTCCTGGGGTCACTTTACTAATTAAATTATAATTTTTATTATTATTATTATTATTATTATGGGGATGATAAAAATATATAGCTTATAACCCAAAAATATTCTAATTAAATTTAATACGCATCTATTTAACTCTTGCTTTTTCTGGATGGAGCAAGTACATGTCATGTCTTTGCTTGAAAAATTGCAGCACTAGTCTTCTCCCATATATCTCATTTAACCAAGGGAATTACACTTCGCCTGGAGGCCTATTTTGCCAAAATATTTTACACTGTGTATAAGCATATTTTCGAAGTGTCGGTATGCTATTCCATGAAAAAAAATACCGGTATGGTGGAGTAAACATGGATGGGCCTGAATATAATCCTAATTTCAAAGGTCTGAGAGCACTCATTATGGCCGGTGCAGAGTGAGTGCTAATATAAAAAGGAGTATCAATGCTACATGAGACACAGCCGTGTCGAGCCCAAAGCAATCACTAGGCAATACAATGCAGAGCTGAAAAACCATCGAATCTTCGAGACGAGTTCTTAACTCTTCTTCATTTGTAGGAAGTTCCTCCCTAGACACAACTAGTTTTGAGATAAAAAAATATTGGTGCAATACTTACGAACAATAAAATCCCATTGCATATTATCATACCTACGAGACAGGGGAGTTTATTTAAAACGTTAATTGACTAGTAACAAAAACGATTGCTTGGTGTCCATAGCTCACGAATGCGAACCTCGGGCTTAGTGGAGGAGGGCGGCGGTGGCGGAGGAGCTCCTGTTCTGCTGCTATGCTCTCCACTATGGTGAGGAGGTGGTGGCGGTGGCGGCTGGTTAGGTGGAGGTGGTGGAGGATTATTGGGCGGTGGAGGTGGAGGAGCGCTAGGAGGGGGTGGAGCAGGTACAGTGGGGCGGGAGTGGCCAGAGCCCTTCCCTAACATGGAGCGACCCTCGCTCCTGCCCACTGTCTTGCTGAGTCGTGGGATGACGGGCACATTTCTGGCGGGTGGAGAGAGGTCCGTCTCGCTGGAGTGCGTGGACCTCATTGAATGGGTTCTGCTTGGGGGCTTCGAGGAAGGGGGTGGTGGGGGCGGGGGGTTCAGGCCATTTGCCTGTAAAATAAACATTGACTTGTGAGCATGAGAATAACGAGGTACTTCACCGAATTGATTATAATTCTGCACGAAAGTATAGAGCTCCAGGGAAAAAAAATCAGGGACACGTGCCAGCAACGTGTTCAGAAAAGAGGCAGCTTACGCATGGGCAGCAAGACTGCCCATTAACACCTGATGGATGAATGCACTACAATGCTAACCTTATTACTAATGGTCTATCTTAGACATGCCTAAAGTACTCTCGACATTGCCGGCAACCGCTAAATGTTTCGAGGTGATCCTAACAATATATACCTACAATGTGCGCTAAATACTTGTCGCCGAACTAGCGGGCTGCCAGGGTCATTATTGGTCAAGTCCAGCGCGCAGCTCATGGAGCTCTGACCACCTACCTGCGCTATGGAGCCTTTAGGTGGTGGGTGAGGCTTGGAGTTGCTGGGAGGTCTAGGGGGTGGTGGCTTGGAGCCTGGGGGCGGCAGCGGTTGGGACTGCACTGTGGTGGAGGGGTTGCGGGCAGGGGGAGGAGGAGGGGCCCCACCCGCAGAAGTGTGTAGGTGACTCCTCTGAGGCAGAGCAGGACTAGATGCCTGAGAAGAAGCACCACAGTCAGAGCACAGACCAGGGGCAGCTCGTGCAAAACGAGAGCAGAGCTGCAGCACCCCCTAATTTTATCCAATACTATCAATAAAATATTTGTTTATGTATTTATTATTGATACTTCTACTGATATACGCTATAATTGTACATTCCATATGCTGAATGCCATCAGCGATCTTCTACGTTTCAGAAAAGTTGTAAATATCTTAAAAAGGAATAAGAATGGTGCAGCCCCTGCACTTTTTTGCCATGAATTATCTCACGGCAGCACAAACAGACGACACCAGGAAGCAAAAACTGTAACAGGAGGACTCAACTGGACTAATATGAAATTTAACCGTGATTGCATGTCGGCGTATGACGTCAAATCCTAGTATTTGGGGTGGAATCTCAGGTTTTCGTGGGTTGGGCTCTGAATCCTTACCAAAAATATACATGATGTTATATTCCAGACGCGAGGAAAACCATAAGGACAATTCTTGCTCAAACTTCCTGTGTGGCTAATTGATGACAACCATTTTGCCGTGTTGTTAGTATGGTACAGCTCAAGTAGCTAGCCACTTAACCCACGAGCGCTCAGTGTTCCATCTAAGGAACAGCAAATTGGGTATACTATTTTCGTTGCAGTTATCATTTGTATCGCTAGAATTAAGTTTTCTTTGCTTCATTGCAGAGTAAATGGTTCAAACTTT
>LQNS02278178.1:4551097-4566107 GCA_001587735.2 Parhyale hawaiensis | reverse complement strand
CCAGAGGAACATTAATTTTCTCGTAGGAATAGCATTATATTTTTGTTTTGCCTACACATTTCAATTATGTTACCAATAGAGATGAAAACCTCCAAATATTTTAATTTTTCCATGATTAGAAATTTTCGTGAGCTTTCGTGGGTTAAGAGCGGGAGGTCAAATAGATTAGGTCGAAAAATACGGCGATATGTTGAAAATCTTTTGCCAAGAGCAGTATGACTTGAATACGAAGTGTAAATAAGGCTTCGCTTCAAAAAAGGTAAATCAGGCAGCCATTCCAGCCCAAAATTTGCCTCTAATGCTGTAAAACGCCTCTATCAGCCTCCACTGCAATTTTCTATAAATATTAAATAATAATGTTTGTTGTTCAACTAGCTACTACACGTTCTATTGAAGTGGTATGTATTTAATGACTGGAAGTTTGCAAGTGACACGTTTTAGACAATATATGGAATAGCTACTCGTACGCTGTTCAACTGTATCGTTCGTCGATGTGACGTCACTTTTCGAAGCTGCTTCCACGTGAATCCTCCCGTTATGCTCGTTGCTTCCTGTGGTAGTAGCGCACAAAATTTTACTGGCGCATCATTGATACAATATCTACATCGCGCCGAACTATTTCTGTGGTGTAGCACAGGCTCATGCGCCACTAGGGCGCGAAGTACATCTCGTTTCAAATTATCAATAAATTTGTTTCGGCTTTTCTGCCGGTAGGTCTCAGATTCTGAGTGGTCAGTGCGCCACTGACAGGAAAAAGGCGCAAGTTGTGCATCTCCAACCCCCAGCACGGCTGAACGCTTTTGCTCAGCTACGCCACACAGGGGAAGGAAACGTAAAACTAGAAGGTAGAAGTCTAGCGGGAATAGGTCGGCCACCTCGATCAGCGGCACACCTCCCGAAACAGAATTGAAAGTATTGAGAGCCTACCTAACTTTACAAAAGTAACCTCGTCAGCAGGAACTGCGGCAAGCTACAACATCCCATGCAGAGAAGACATTAGGGACCCTTGGGATTGTGAGGCCCAAATATATTGTGGTAGGAAAAGGGGCCGCTAAAATATATCCCTGAGGGTGCTCGTTGCTTCCCGTATGACACAGACCGACCACCTGTTGACCATGCGACAATCTGCAGCATGACCCAGACTGGATGCTGCGCAACATGGAACTGAGGTGTGGCCAGACACAACACAACATGCAACACAGAACTAATGATAATACAAATTGCCCGACACTGCGCTTATGACAACACAACGCTGCAGATCTAGAGTGTTGCCCAGGATCTCTCAGTGCCTATCTCGAAGAACTGTGGCTGTCCGCCTAGACTAGGGCAACCAAACAACAACGCCTGTTCATTTGTGAGTACAATTTATCTTACAAATTCTGACCAATGAAATGAAGCAACAAAAGCAGAAGCAATAGACTAATACATGTATTTCACATGGACCCAATGACATTTACTTTAGTTGTAGCCCACAAAATCACAAAAAATTATCTCTTGCAAGCAGCACAAATGACAACAGCTATTGCGAAGATTTCAACCTCAACAGTCTGGCACTTCATTCGTAGCCACCACATGATGGAAGCTTAAGCCCAAATATAACTGCAAGGTCTGTTTATTAAAAATTTTGTTTTTTTAGCAATATATTGTATGTAATTGTACGTTTGGTAGCAGAGCCTGTTGCTTGTTAGGCGTAAGGTGCGTGGTGTTAAATGTAGCCAATTGTTTAATGACAAGTCAGCAAATAATAAAATTCAAATTTACTACCAACCACGCTTAAAAATAACTTCTGTTAAGGGAGTTACAACAACAAAGGAATCAAAATTGTAATATCCAAGCAGTGACTGAACATTCTACACTGAAAATGTCTCTACAATCAACACTTGCAGCACGAAAGCGATATGTTAAGAAAATAAGCAACAGCATTACTTAGCCTATACTTGTAGCTAAGCTCAAGAACAAGCCATTTAAATCTAACACAAGATTAGACGAAACAAATGTGGCTACATTAGAACATATGTTTATCAGCACCCAGCAATGAGTACATCCAAAAAGTAATTCAAAGTGAACGTTGTAACTTATGGTAACCTCTGGTGGTAATTCGGTATCTACAGAAAATGCAAGCAATCAGTCTGCATGTCTATGTCACCTGACTTGATTGCATCTACCTGAGCGTAGGTACTACAATTAAGACGCCTTCCACGGGGGTCACAATGCAATGTAGCCAACAAGTACAGCATCAAAGACTTAGTGTACCTAACTCTGCCAATGCTGGTACTAACTTGGTGATCGACATCAAGAGTGATACGGATTAGGTAGCAGACAGCGTTCTCACAAGAGCAAGGACAACTTCAGTGTCTTGCAGACTTAGCCTACCCAATTCGATTAAAATTCCAGTTTCTTAACTACTTTTCAAATGAAAATTGATCGTTAATAAAGAAGGTAAAGGGATAGCTATATCACAGTGGAAGCTTAACTGTTGTAAGAGCCTCTTTAAATTTTCCTTGTGCTTCTTAGTGATCAAATATTCATTTATCTACTAAATTGATATTATAAACATTACCAAAATCCACGGAATGACCACAGCAGTCTAAATTATCAGAAAAAGAAACACTGCAGTCATTGAATATAAAATCGGCATGCTGCTTGAACAAAAATCGTCAGTACCAAAACAAACTATCCATTGCCTCTCGATTCTCTTGCATTTCGTTTTTTTAACCTCAGGTAAGATATTTTCAGCAGTGCCTCATAGTAGCTATCTATAAAAAGTAGTTAGCTACCTGAAGTGTCGGTAAGTCAAGCATACTCACCTGAGGAGGTGGGGGAGGTGGGGCAGGTTTGCTGCTGGCAGAGGGGAGGTCAAGAGAGGGGTGGGCAGGTGCCCCTCTCCTGGAGGTCGTAGCATCATGTAAGAATGACGATGAGGCACTTAGGGATGACCCAGGAGGGTGAGGGTGTAAGGATGATATGTTGGCGGAGTGTAAGTTGGAGGATGACTTCGATAATAATAATGATCTGGATGATAGAGATGATGAGGATGACGATGAAGATGGTGGCTGGTGAGAAGGAGGCGCAGGTCTACGACTTATGGGAGGAGCAGGAGCTGGTGTGTTTTTGACACTGGGCTGTGGGTGGTAACCAAGCAGGGAAAAGCAAAGGAATTGGACACACGGAACACAGGAGCCCAAATCACGTTAATAATGCAGTAAAATCATATATGAATTGAATACGAAATTTTTTTCAACAGAGGACAAAATTTGAAGGAATTTAGGCAATTTGAAAATTTGTCCAGCAAGCAGTGAATTGGGATAAAAATGATTTCATGAATTTGTCATGAAAAGAACGAAGCATAAAATGAAGAGCAGACGAAGTTGATGAGCAAAGATGAAGTTGATTAGCATAGAGCATGAAATGTGCTTGAACATTAAGAGCAGGGTTTTTTACAATATACATGAGATTCAAATAAAATAAAAATAGTGAATGGAAATTAGAAAAGGCAATATAAGAACGTAAATGAACCAAAATGCATTCAATTGTGATTAGGATTAAATTTTCATATTGGCAAAGTGATAATGAATTAAGGAAGAATTATTTATTGATAGCATTAATGTTTGTGATGGAAAGCAAAGGTGTGTGTGTGATATTGGGTGTGTAGTTGTAGTGTGCGGCATCACGGTCAGCAGGGGAGAGGCAAAAAGCAGAAGCAATCAAACACAAGGAAAAATTACCTGCACTGCCAATACACATCCTGTACTGACCACAGGTTAGGCGGGCAATGGTAAACTCATACTTCTCCAAGAGATACGCATTATTAGCCCAAATTCCATAGCTGGCACACAGTTGGCCATGTTAGGAAGCCTTTACTGGGCCCTATGTAACCGTACCATATATGAGTACATCATCAACCTCACTTTCCAAACTCAAGGTAAAGCCGATGTGGAAAAAGTTTCCCACTAGATGTAATAACTCAGCCTATCACTTTAGTTTGGTAAATAAGTAAGATGCAGTAATCAAATATAGTCACTTGGTGCCTGATAATGGGCTGAGTTAATAACAAATCACACAAGGTAATCCAAAAACCTCATTCTTAATAATGCTAGCTAGCAATGTTAGTAGAGATGTGAAATATCCCGAGTAAAAAATTCTTACATTATAATGACAGCTGCAGTCACATACACTTCAGGCTTTTGCTTCTTTATACAAACACCAAGTAGTTAAAGGGTGGAAAGTTACCAGTCGTAAGTGGAACTCTTTAACCCTTGAACACCAACCTAGCGATACCTGGAAAAATATTATGCAGTGTCAGGTTCACCCGATGTGCGCCACTTGATCAACATTGTTACTTTCAAAAGTTTGCCGCATTTCCGAAACTAAGACGAGCAAAAGTGTTCCACCTCCTATTTCATTTCGATAGCGTTACCAGTAGCTAAGTACCTATATTTGGGAATAATAATGGCAGAAAGGTAAGGGACATTCAGTAGTCTAGTGAGAGTAGTAGGCAAGAGATGTAAAACGATCTACAGTATATATGTTTTCGATGTTGTTCCCATAGCTCACGGTTACCGTAAGGACCACTATCATTGCTGAAATCACGCTCATAATGTGAAACACCCAATCAATTTTTAGGGAGAAAAATCTCCAATTACCGTAGGTTCTTGCAAAAGTACTATTCCTACAAGAGCATTTTCAGTAGAACCCCAATGTGTTAATGAAACAAAATGTTCAATACTGTAACAGGTTGGCTTTTGAAAGACGTCATGTTGTCTCTTCATGTCTCATTGAGTAAATCCCATAGCATTCCTATAGCTAAAGTACTAAGATACTCCATTAGATAAATTACAACTTGATGTTGTACCTATTACTGCGCTTTTACCATCCACAGGACAATAGAACTGTAGTATAGCCTTGAAGTTGTTTTAACAGGTTTTAGAGTTCATTTATTACTATATGATTGCAGAAACTTGGCTTTTCCCAAGAGTTTTATACATAGGCCTATACACCTATCAAGAATATTTCTTACGGGTTCTCATAACAAATCCACCAATTTCACCTACAATAGCACAAACACAAATCCGGGAAGGCTAATGGAGCAAATATCCAGGGAGGGTAAAAGAAATAAAACAAAATAATGAGTGAGCTTTCCACAAAAGAAAGAATGTGTGGCTCTTGATAGTTAAAAACTTAATGGTAGGTAGCCTATTTGGAGACACCATGAGCAACACAGGGTTAATCATAGCTTTAGGCAGCACGGATAATAACAAAGCAACGGCAAAATACTAATAACCGCAACATTGTGGATAAAAGCCGTCAAATCATAAAGCACCAGCTACAAGCAACATGTGAGGCACAACATATCTATACAGCTGTTGCAGATATTTCTCAAAGCAACATAAAACTGCAAAAAACATTCAAGAACAAACATAAAGGAGGGGATATTTGTTTGGAATGCACCACTACATGTAAGTTAACAAATTCTCAGTTCATAACAAGAAAAGGAAAACAAGCCTTCATATGTAGGCTATCAGGTAGCTAACACATAAAGTTCTTACCCTTTTTTGTACGATAATTTACATCAAAAACCTCACAACAAAACCTCACAGTAGGTACCTTACAGCTGCCTATATCATGACTTTGAGACGATATATATATATGTATATATAGTGCACCGGCCTAACACTGTCACAACGACTCAATGGTCCAAGAGAGGAAAAGGAAGGGACATGTAACTACAGCATAAAGGCACAGCAAGAAAAAAAATCCACTAATGGAAATGGCAAATAGGGATAGAACCAGAAAAGAATGAAATTAGTGACTATGTCCGTACGATTAGGAAATAAAGTAGGTAACGAAATGGTAGTGGCAAGCTATCCAGATGGCCCAAATAAGGCCAAGCAACTGACACACGGATGTTTCAGGTAATAAAATAATTCATCAGCTAAGGGTAAATACAATTTATAAAGGTAACCTGGGCCTCCTTTTCGTACAGTAGGCACAATTTGTAGTTAATTAGTTATTAGGTAGCTACCTCACTCAAAACAGAAAAGGCTAGGTGAGCAATACCCAACAATATACAGTAGCGGCCATAATGGTTCTGATACCTAAAAACTCATTGGAAAATCTTTAAATACTGTACTTCAATATTATTGAAGGCATTGAAGTGTAATATTACACAAGTTGAGCAACATGTCATAGCTAAATTGCATTAAAATTTCAGCTGTTCAGCATAAATAAAACGAATGTTACTAGCAAATGAATTGTAATAGTAAGAATTTAGTCTGGACAACAAAGTTCAGACACTTCATTTTTCCCATTTTATTTTAGAAAATATCGATGTTGCCACAGAAAGAGTTATGTAGGTTGGGTTAAACACACTTGCAATAATTATCGATGCAACATCCGCTCTATCAACATGCCTCGGGGAGTCCCTACACCTTCTTCTATTTGTGAGTTAATCGTGAAATTGCGTCACGATGATAAACTTTCAATAAAGGCAATAACACACAAAGTTAATCGACCTAAAAGTGTGGTTAGTGATATACTGACTAAATATGACCAGAATTGCTTAGTACCGCTAGTGTTTCAAGTGGTAGACCACGCAAAACCTCAAGAAGAGAGGATAGTGTATTGCTTAGATTGTCACAGATGAATAGGTTTAAAACCGCAGCAGAGATTTCCCGTGAAGCTAGTGATACGCATGGTATCAAGGTGTCAAGGAAGATAGTTTCACGCCGCCTAAAAGAAGCAGACTTGCATCCAAAAACTCCAGCTATCAAGCCTTCAATTAGCAAGAAGAATAGAAATGCTCGGATGAATTATGCAGCAAAACACGTTCTTTGGACTCAAGAAGATTGGTCTAAGGTTTATCATAGCGATGAATCAAAGTTCAATTTATCTGGCTACGATGGAGAAAGATTTGTTCGTCGTTCATCTGATGAAAGATTGTCAAAAAATTGTGTCAAGTCAAGTGTACAGTTTGGCGGCGGAAGCGTTATGTCTTCGGTATGATCGCGGCAAGGGGCACGTGTCCCTTCTTTCGTCTATAAGGAAAAGTAAACGCACAGGTATACAAGGAACTTTTACAAAAACATGTAGTACCGATCTTTACAGCCTCTTCAACTCATAAACCTATTTTTATGCAAGATAACGCTCCCTGTTGCAATTTGGACAGCTCTTGTGGTAGACGATGCCAAGCTGTTATCAGTAAAGGGTACCACACAAAGTACTAACTACTAAAAAGTTAAATTCATAACGTAGTTCGTATTTGTAGCCTCATTTCATGTGTTTAATTATTATTTTTGAAGGTTGTCCGAACTTTCTTAATTCACGAATAGAAGGAGTAGGGACTCCCCGAGGCATGTTGATAGAGTGGATGTTGCAACGATAATGACCAAGTATGTTTAACCCAATATACCTAACTCTTTCTGTGGCAACATTGGTTTTTTTCTAAAATAAAATGGAAAAATGAAGGGTCCGAACTTTTTTGTCCAGACTAAATTCTTACTATTACAATTCATTTGCTTGTAACTTTAGTTTTATTTAACCTGAACAGCTGAAATTTTGACACAATTTAGCTACGTCATGTTGTTCAACTTGTGTACAATTACACTTTAATTCCTTCAATAATATTGAAGTATTTAAAGATTTTCTGATGAGTTTTTAGGTGTCCGAACCATTATGGCCACTACTGTATTATGAAGTACGGTAACAAAATTCCAAGGTAACTGAAAATTTGGATTTTTCCTCAAAATTGGTATTACTGATACCCAGCTGCCCCAGCCACACAGCAGTAGTAGCTGCTAAAAATATTATCAGCCAGTTACTCATGTCATACCAACATTATTAATGCAAACAGTAATATCACTTGCATTTGCTAAGTGAGAAATGCAAGTGATACAAAGGGTGGAGGAGCATACCTTTGGGCTAGGGGGTACACCGTTCTTGTTGTTGTCAGCAGCAAAGGACGGGGGACCAGAAGGAGGAGGAGGAGGAGGGCCAGCAGTGGACTTGCCTGGGGCGTCTCGCCAACCGCCAGTTCTTGTGTTGGTGGCTGTCGGTAACACAGGGGTAAGCACAGCACAGAGTATAAACCTTCACCCTATTTACACTCCACAACGAAGTAGCTGCCAGAGTAACTAAATAACAAAAGCGCTGTTGTATGAGCAATTCTTAGAGCTTAACTGCAATATTATTAACGACATAACTTAGCTCAAACCTCAATAGCGATGGCCAACCTATTCCAAGAGCGACAGACAAGCGGATAGGCTATGGATGGAAGATGCCAAGAGAAACATGAAACCCATGCATGAGGGCGTTCCTTCACTGTGCCAACCAATATGGGAGTAGCAAGTAAGGAAAGAAGTGAAAGAACAAAATTAAGCAGAAGTAGGAACAAAACAATGGAAGGAGGCGAGTGGGTACAATCGTTATTACATTCAGTGAATTTTACTAACACATCACACCAGCCAAGCTGAGCAAACAAGGGCAGTGCCACCTAGTGAAAAGAAAGGGACATGTAGCAGCTATGTACTCATTGTACTGGTAGAGAGAAATGTAAATCTTATAAACGAGGGTGTTTCCAAATTGTCACACAGGATCATCATTCATGGAGACAGTAGGTTAGGAAAGCAGAGGAAGCATGGAGTAGGTAATAAAATAGAAGAAAGAGAATGAGCACTAAAGAAAGAAGCCCCAAAAGCCTACCCAAGCCTAATGTTACCTATGAGGACCCAATTCATTGAGCACAGCTTCAAAAAGCATAGAATGGGCAATCCAAACTCTATGGGCCATTCTAAAAGGAGGGAGTAAGAAGGAAGCATATGTAGCTATGTCAAATAAAACAAAAAGTTCACACCTGGGACCGGCAAACAGGAAAACAAGACTATCTAAACCTGATTAGTCTACCTTACTGTAGCAGCATGAACTTCATTTCGTTAAAACTTGCATTAGCTACATCATTTTTAACCAACCATTGGATGATACTTTATAGGCAGCCATAAAGATATGCACAAAAACTAGCTATGACTGTGAATGACACAGACACACACTGCACTTCTATTCTTAATGAGATCAAACCACCCGTTTCTCACTGTGAATTGATCCCTCTGCATGCTAGTTCCAGGGCTGTGTTTTCAAGGTTACCTATCTCAGAACCACTTTACGGTTTTACAAATAATTTTCTTAGAAACGCTACTACCAGCAATTTGTGTTTGTAGGCCCATTGTAACTGAAGTTTTCCGAAGTAGTTTATTCACAGGTGATTGTTTTTTACAGGAATGATTTTGGTCACTTGTTAAGCTAAATTGGTCTCTTTCTTGGATGTTCGCTTCAGCATACGTGAAATGATTAATTTTACCACACTACAGTGAACAGCAACATAAATTTATGGCAGCTTTTTTTTTTTTTTGCAATTCAGTTATCTTTATCAATGCATGCCTGTATGGCTTGGTTGAATTACTGAACTTTTTTTAAAAAAGTGGCTGCACTATTTTAATTAAAATAAAGATTGGAAACTAAATATTACAAGGCATCAATAACACTGCATTGCTGGTACTTGGCTACTAGTTGCCAAAGGGAAGCAAGCACAGGTGTTGCCTGTAACGAGGCAATGCTGTTGGATAGCCGGGCCAGCATATGACTGAAGAAATTATTTTTTAGTGAAAAAGATGGGACAATAATGAGTTGCATAAATCGACAGGTTGATGATCATTGGCGGGATTTTCCTGCCGAGCTATTCCTATGAGAAACAAACGTTCATGACAGATTGAGTGGAATACACTCCCTGTGCATTGGACAACATAGCAGGCAGGCTTTCAAAGACTGATGGAAAAATTCAGTCGCTTGGCTCCTGCGTCGAAAGTCTCCAAATTCCGGACATCAAATATGTGCCACTCCAACTTTTCTACTCTGATAAATAAGTAGAATTGTTTGAATTAGTTTCTGTAATTATTCAATAATGATAAGGGCCCCTGTTGTTTATGCCAAGTGACTGTACAGCTGCAACATCCAATTTTTCATTTATTGTTATTCATCAAACCTATCATTATCAAAATACAAAAGACTGGCAACGTGAGAATGGAGGAAACTCCATGAGATAATTAAACCAACATGCAACCAGCCCAGCAAGAGAAAAAAAAAGTAATTAGACTATAGATCACAGAATCACTCTGTTTACCAATTGCTTTAATGCTGCCAAAGCCCACACCAACAAAGGCAGAGCAATCAAGATTATTCCAAACATCTATATATGATGGAACATATGACACACAGAGCGTGCAATGAAGGTTTTAACCAGTCCTGGTAAAACCCTTGTAAAAGGCTGGTAAACCTCATGGTAAAACTGTTTTACCAGGGTTTTACCATTATGTTTACTGGCTTTAATCAGGACAGGTAAACCTCGATTGCATGCACACCCTGATGACACAGTTTCCCCATTCTTGTAAAATGTACCATCCATATAACTACTTGCCACCTATCAGCAGCTGTGAGTCACAAATAGGTAGGTAGCTACACCGGTATAGATGTAGATATGCAGTACCTACCCTTATTTATTTTCAACTATGATACATCCACCGATCAGGATAAGTTGAGAACAAAATTACAGTAGTAGGCAAACAAACCTGTGGAAGAATTTAGAGTAGAAGCGTTGGGTCTGCCCGTAGGCCGCAGCTTAGGCATACCACCTGCAAAAAGACCACCAAGCTGTGGTGCTCCTCCATTAGCTACGGCACCAGAATCATTGTAATTATTGTTGTTGTTATTATTATTGTTAACAAGAGGTCCTGGTCTCTTTGGGGGCCCTCTGTCTGGGGCACCACCGCCGCCTCCAACTTTGCCTGCAAAAAATATTAAAATCATTGTTAGCGATCTCATAAGTTAACTATGTAGCTAACTTACTTGCAACCCACCTCACATAATCAACTGTACAGAGAAGTTCAATGCTTCTACTCTATAGCTAGCTATGACCAAAAAGGATAAGTAGAGAATGGAATTACATATTTTACAGTATTGTAATAAAATGGCCACTCAAAACACAAATAAATATTAAGGTGAGTGCAAGGATCAGCAGTTTAGCAGCATGGACAAAGGACAGTTTGCTCAACAAAACAGGTTCAATAGGATGGGCACAAGTTAATATTAACACATTAACCGCATCTCTTGCAGGTTAGGACAGGAGGTGGTGTACTCTATATAATGCACGGTGCACTGAAAGTGTTAAGGTCAACGGAATGGTATAAAGGATTGCGACAGATTTCACACAACTGAGCAAGCTAAACTACAGAAAAATGGCAAGTTTTTCCAGACTGTTCTGTCTGCTTTCCAAACAAAAAAGGAAAAAAAGCATTATTGAACAAACCATTAAAAGTATACTGATACTGGCTTAATGCCATCTTTTGCTGAAAATACATACAGGACTGTCTGTGCCATCAGATGATGATCCTGTGATTATTAGGTTTCAATTTGTAACACTTCCACCACCTCAAGTTTTGGGTCTCCAGGGCTAGCAGTCACAAATGCATAAGTGTGTCTGATAAGACAATAAAACTGTGGTAAATTCTACACTAGAAAAGGCTACTATCATTTATTTCAAGAGCAAAGAAGTCTCTGTCAGCATCTAAGGTACCACTGATTGGGACAGTTCCATTATCATAATCTAATCCCATTAACTTTGATTTGTTAGAACCTCAGTCATGAGATGTGGTTTGCTATTCTGGATGTAGTTTCATACATTAACCCAACCAATTACTTTTGACACAGCCTCAATAGGCTTTAGGCTTCGAATCAAGCCTGAAATTTGATCTGAAGTGGTAAACAAAAGTCATGGAGAAGTCAGAGCCAAAGCAGATGAGACTAGCACATCTCAATATAAGCATCCCAATCAATTACTCTTCTGCAAAGTGCATAGTTAGCTTCATAGCCAAACATTTACTGCTGGAAGATGAAACAATGGCAAGTGAATAATATGCACAACTTTGGCATTCTAAACTCCAAAGTTGAACTCACAAACTTTGTTCTTAAATCTTTAGGGTATGGTGGGATTCAAAATATCTTTCATACTGAGCAGTTGAGGTTGCAAGGTACCTAGGACATTTCTAGTCCCACCTATTCAATAGCACCTAACTATCTACTAGTAGTCTAGTACAATGGCTCAAATTTTTTTCTACCAATTTAGCATGAATAATTGACTCCCCAACAGATGTTCAATGTATATAAAGTAGTAAACATCCAACAAACTAAAGACCAGTATGCATCTGACTTCTTTTAAGGGTGTTTGTATTTCACTTCCACACAGTACAGTATCTGATTACCCATTGGGTACTGCTATAGCTATATGGTAGGAAACCTATTGATGTAGCATGGGTATTTAACATTTTTGTCCTTAACTGATGTGCCTCAACAATTAAACCTTATAATAACCAAATGAAATAGAGGTTTCACATACCTATACAGCTAGCCTATAGCTTTGGTGGCAATATTTACTATGAAGTACAGAGTGTTTGTCTTAATAGGGTTATGGCAGAGATGCGTTTGTGACCATCCCAGGATCGGCATGTCTAGAGACATGTAGCTGTTACAAAAGTTAAACCAGTCAGAGAATAATTGATATGAGTATGTATTCATACTTTTTCCAATAATGAAATTGAGTATGGCATATTAATAGCAAGAGGCAATTGTGTAACACCTAGCAGTACAGAGAAAATACAGAGCTATATCTCAAAACTTTTCTCTAGTTGCACCATCCAGCTGAAACACTGGCACTTCCTTGCACCACCTAGTAAATTTTCTCATGCCAGCACTAGGTATAAATAGATACCTATCATAGCCTTTGAACAATGAACTTCAGGGGCTATTACAATAGGTAGCTATATCACAAACTAACAATTAGAATTTTTAGTGATATGCAGGTTCTCATAAGATGTGGAAAACACTGATAATGCACAGTTCTAATACAGGCATTATTTTGCATGAAAAAAAATGTTAGCTACATGAACAAAGAGAACCAGGTTATAGCCCGATGAGTTAAGTCAAACTCTGACTCCTGGGCCCCAATAGAGCCATTTTCAACTCCTGATAGCTACCTTGCTCCAAAAAATGTCCAACTCAGACTCAGTGCCCATGTTTAGAATAGTTCAAAAGCCTACAGTAATGGTAAGAATGCCAGATATAGCTATACTTAAGCATCTAAAACGGTAGAAAATGCCAATCAGCAACTACAGATATGCCTTACAGAGTTCAAAATAATTCTGGTGAACTGATTTATTATTCTATTGCTTCATTCAGCAAAATACATATAGACTACTATGCAAATTTCAGAACAATCGGTCTAAAATTGATCATTTTGCCCCCCCTCCATAATGTACAAGGTGCAAAAGTTCTACACAACATTTTTTCAATGGCCTCATTACATGGAATAGGAAAATACATGGTAGCTATAGCTGTAAAAGAGAAATGTGCAAAAAAATATCCATATTTACATTTTTTTTAATTTGTGACTGAAAATTTAGAATTGAATATTTGTTTATAAATGGGATCCCGGAGTCAGAGTCGGACTAAAAATTTTGACTCAGACTCCTAGAGCAAGTGAGATTCCCACTCAGACTCCCCCTCAAATCCTCCGACTCCAGCCGACTCCCACTCCGCAACCCTGATTTTGCCAATCATCTTTCCCAGTTTCACTGTACTGCAGATAGGTATTTAGTAGACAATATCATAGCTACTTCGGACTGAGAAACTCTAAAATTCTTAATGGCCATATATAAAGAATAACTTGAATTTACGTAGTGATGAAATAGGCTACCATACAGAAAAATTCCAGATAGCTATAAACATAAATCAATATTCAAGCAATACTGATATAGTAAGCAATAAAAAACCTATACTGCTACTTCTACAGACACTGAGCATCATACCGTAGCTATATATTGTAGGTATAGCTGTAGGTAGCTACTTATGACAAAATTTAAGAATTGTTTCCATATTTAAATGGTTTTACTGCAATTAGACAAAAATTACAGTAATAAATATCTCAGAATCACAGGCAGATCAGGAATGAAACTCCAATATTCAACAGATCACTGTGAACTCAAAGGCAGAGATATACCATAGTGTAGATATTGACCTGCAATGGCTGGCCCTGATCTATCATTGGTGACAGTTTTCTTGAGGGATTTGCCATTTCTGATGGCAGCCAATAGAGCACTTTTGTCACCCCCACCCCCTCCTAACTGAGGGGCTGGAGCCGCTCCTCGCCCTCTGCCTCGGTTGGCAGGCATGCCTCGCCCCATGGGCGGTGGTGGAGGTGGAGCAGGCATGGTGACTACACCAGACCTTCTCTCTGAATGAAAAATAGAAAAAAATTGAATACAAGATAATAAACAGCACAAAAACTATAAAAATTCTACTAATCAGCTAGCTATGGAACTGCAAAGAAAAGGCACTGGGAACCAGCAGGATGGTTAGCAATCTAAAGAACAAGTAGCTATATATAGGCTATAATAATACCAAACAAGACATAGCTAGCTAGCTACCAAAAGAGCAAAGAATTAATTGGAGAACATGCAGGCAAATGTTAGAAAGCTCCATCATTCCAGCACACAGAAATACAGAAAAAAATGCACTAGAAGATATGAATAAGTACTCAATAACTCGTGACCAAAATATATCTAAAGAGAATGGCACTGTCACTTGTGGGATAAGGATAAGCATTAGTTATAATACTAAAAACCATAGGTGAGCCTACACAAATGTATACCTAGCTAGTGGACATTATTAGAGTATATAATAGGGTAACCAAAAGTAGTAGCTAATAATGCCCATTGAATTTTCACTATTATAGCTAGCAGCTACAATAACTACTACCTATTAGAAGAAATAGAGAATTTGTGTCAGAAGTACCGTCAACCGGGGTAACTCGGGACGATTTTCAAGGTTTTTTGTTGATAACTTCTTACTATGAATGATTTTTGCTACAAACTGGGTGTCATTTTGTAGGTCTGGATGAGAGCTACAGAATGGT
>LQNS02278178.1:4470918-4524222 GCA_001587735.2 Parhyale hawaiensis | reverse complement strand
CACACCCTCAAGTACAGTTCCCTCAGCAGCTCAATCATTCTTGGGCCCCCATTCTTATAAAACTCATAAGGTAGCTCGTCAACTCCAGCTGCCTTTCTCTCCTTCAACTTCTTTACGACATTCCCAATCTCCTCCGCTGATGGAGGGTCATCCATATATCCCAATTGTCTGCACTCCATTTCCAATGCTAGGAATACTGACGCCATGCTTGTTTTGACAACTCATAAGATAAAATTAAAAACACATGTAGCAGCTATATGTACTTTTGCAAAAGAACGTCGCTGCGTCAGACTCGAGGGATGGACGGTGACAGAAAGCCTTATTTCCCCTTCAAGATAAGAAGTAAAAACTGCCGAGAGTGGCATTTTGGAAGCACATGCTCCACCAGACTCCCTTAAAAAGTTACCTGAGGAGCGAATTCAGCAAGATGGGTCTATGCCAATCTTTTTCGTCGCGTTCAAACAATTAAAAGCAGCTTCTAGACCAGTTTTTCCTGTTATGTATTCACTACTACGGCACGTAAAGCCAGCAGTTTCCTTAAAATTTTATTTCTAATGGTTGCCATTCCATCTGCAATGTGAAAAATATGAAAGAAAATTGTATCCAATAAAAAAGAATAAACTAAGGCAAATTTCAAATAATAAATATTATATCGACTAATCTAAAAACCTAACGTTTCGGCGAGGGGCAGAGTGTTGTCAAGGTGATGCGTAGAACGTGAATGACCGGGGTCCGACTCCGAGTTCGGAGAGGCCTAATGGGTATTAGTTAATTAACCAATATGGCGTATCCCAAGCTCCCTGAGGGAAACAAATAGGATATACGAGTTCTATTGATCTCATGAGAAGTGGTGGCCAGCACACTACTACTGGTAGGAAATAGGGCGCGGAGAGGGGAAGTATTGAGGTCCTATTTAATTGATTGAGGGTTTTCGCGACGTAGTCGATAGCTGTCTAACTCGACAAACTAACCTGGTCAGCGGGTACTGTGGCCAGCTATAATATCCCCTGCGTAAAGGGCACTCGGGACAGCCCTTTGGGGAGTGAGGCCCATACAGGGTGTCCGGCACTTTAGGGATCAAACTTTAACATAAGGTTAGGACCGTTAAAATAAACATTTTGTACTTCATAAATGTGTGGTTTAAAATGCTTCGTTAATAAGTTACTAAAACTTTAAGTTTGAAAAATACTGAAGTGACATTCATCAGTAAGAAGTAGCAGGAAATTGAAACGTGTACGCTAGGCAAACAATTTTATTATAAACACAAGAAGCAGGAGATCAATTACAAAAGATGTTCAAAATGGTGCCATCTACTTCGATGCAAGCAGTCAAACGCCGATGCAATGATTGCCGGACGCGTTTGAATACTTCAGGAGTTTCACCAGCTCGTGCTGATGCTTCAGTAATTCTATCAATGAGGTCTTCTTTGGACTGAACCGGAGTTTCGTACACCAAGCTCTTAACATATCCCCATAGGTAGAAATCCAAGGGCGTCAAAACAGGTGACCTTGGCGGCCATGTAACGTACGGGGCCTCCACGTCCATTCCAGCGATTTGAATATCGGGTATTGAATAACTGCATCAACATCAAGCGCGAACTGTGGAGGAATACCGTCCTTCAGGTCGTGACTTGCGCAACGCGCCGTCTTCACACAATCTTCGGTGTATGGCAACGAATGATTTATGCTTTAGAAGATGTCTGTTGGGATATCTTGCTGCATAAATTCGAACAGCCTCCCTACAATCACCATTCGATGCACCATAAGCTCGGTGCATGTCTGCTAACTCTGCAATTGACACTCGTTCCACTGTCATTGATGATTTTGCTTGCGCTGAACTGCTCAAGAATGTAAGCAAACACATCTTATTCTTTGCTGTCTTGTACAACTCAGAAGAGTGGATAAAGATTTTAGGTCCATGTAACTTTTTAATGAAGCATTTTAGACCACATCTTTGTATAGTATAAAATGCTTATTTTAACGGTCTTAACCAGATGTAAAAGTTTGTTTCCAAAAATTTCGAAAACCCTGTATATATATTGTGATATGGAAAGGGCTCTTGAGAATATACATCTGAGGGCTAATAGAGATGAAAGAGAAAAGATCAGAAGACAGAAGAAAGAAACGTTCGTGCTGAGGTCTCCCTCCGTGGCCCTCCACGAGTAGGTAGGCCACGACGATCGGCGGAGCAGAACGGGAAGTATAGAGGACCTAACTAACTTGACAAATTAAACATATTGCTCTAGTAGAGCCCGGATTTATTGCGCTTAAAATACTGCAATTATAGCTCCTAGAAATTGCTCTTAACTGAAATAGGTGTCCGTTGATCCACTGATATGCTATCAGACTTTTTTCTCCCTTCAATTTTCTGCCGTATTTGCCTTTTCTTTGTTTCCTATTTCTTCCACTCTTTTTGCTTAGGTGCAACAAGTGCAATTTTTAGGTGGTATATGAGCGAATTTTAGGTGCACAATTGATACCTCTGACAGCATCAATCATTCCATCCGAGCATAGCCATGACCCGTAGCGACGTCAGATGTTATTAAGGAAAAAAACAAGTCACGGCAGTCACATTTGAGTCTTTATTTTAAACATAATAACGAGCGAGGGCACTGGGCGCATGGCACCGCAGAGGAGCCGCAACGATTGGGCAACTCGACTATACACGCGCAGTATGAGGGGGGAGCTACACAACGGGGGGAGTGGGAGTGCTCAGAGCATGGGGGCGGGGCTACTATGTCAAATGAGGAACCAACAACGCAGTGTAGGCATACGATGACGGAGCGACATAAATTAGGGCAGCGGTGATGGCCTGTGCAGAAGCAAAATAAGACAATACGCAGTCTCACTAACGGTTTAGATCCTAGTTTGTAATATCAACAAGCAGTTTGTGTCCCAACGTACCCATCCATAAGGATATTATTATTATATTGTGGGTTTTCCCGCCGTATTAGATACAAAGACTATATAACAGCGATCCAACTTTGTATGATATGGTTTAGAAGTTGAGTCGAACTCAAATGAGTTCTATAAGAACAATCTTGGCCAGGTGTACCAAGTCTGGCAGGAAATGAGGCGCGAGCATCTCTAACTCCACACGGCTCGATTGAATGAAATCGCTCAGCCGTGCGGCGCAGAGAAGGAGACGTAAAACGAAAAAGACAGAAGTAAGCGAACACTCGTGCGGGGAGTCCCTTCCGTGGCCCCCCACACGGGAGCAGATAGGAGTCCCATGGGATGAGTCGCTGTCGCTCACCACCATTCGGCGGCCCACCTCGCGGAACAGAAGGGGAAATATAGAGGACCTTCCTAACTCTACAAAACTAACATTTTCAGCAGGAACTGCGGTCAGATGCTACATCCCCTGCGGAGAAGACACTAGGGATCCTTGGGTGCGTGATGCCCAAACATATTGTGGCAGGAGAAGGGCCCGCCACAATATGCCACTAAGGGCATCCACAAGGATAAACGGGTTCAGTTTCTGTAGACTGGATGAAATATTTTCTACAGGATAACGTTCGCACTAGGGATCGGAACTTCGGAAGTGATACTTTGATCCATTTTGTATCGAGGTGTGGGCGTCACCTGGGGACGTCATTGTATTATCGTAGTTAAAAAAAAAATTGTCAGTAACAATCTCTAAGCACGATATTTTTTAGAAAAGTTACAGTGGAACCTCGCATAACAAGAAAAAACAATCGACGATACTGAACGCTTAACGAGAGACGTTCGGTACCTACCCGCTACAAAAAGACATATACCACGTGTGGTGGGTGCAACGTGATCAGTTCATTATTTCTTACTTCGAGCAAGATTTAGAGAATGAATTGTGCTCACTATGCGAGGTTTCCCTTTGTACGTTTCGAATTCTTTAATGAGGCTGTTTCTTTGTTAGAGGGTACAGTTCTTTGGTAGCTGTAGTTGGATCAGGCATGCGGTGGCTCTGGACAGGCCAAGAGCGCGAAAAACAGCAGTGGCGGCAGTTAGGTCTCGAACGGCCTACGCAATTGAGACTTAAGTTACACATAGCAAGCAACAAAGCCTTAGGTGAGACACAAATTATTTCCGTCACTTACGAACATAGAGTCGCCATAAAACTGGCAACACGTTAGACTACGTTAGGTGGGATGAGGGGCAGTGCTAGCACTGGCGACAGTTACACTAATGGGCAGTCAACGACAGCACGGGCATTGCCGCACAGCTAAAATATTACAGTTATTACCATCATTACACTTTATGGCAGAGAAACATACAATCCATGAGGCACCTGAATATCAGCTAAAAATAACACTGTGTAAGACGAGCCCCAAATTCGATATATATAGGAATGTCGCCAAGATCTGAGGTCTGTACACTGGCGTAGAGCAAGCGGAGGGGAGGGTATCCAGGACAGGGAGTGATAGGAGTCAGCAGTGCTCTGAGGCACTCTCTTCCATGATGTCATGCATACCGTTCAAGAGCGTATCTCTCAGCACTGCTACTTGACTTGGCCGGGCCTGCACCATGCACCAGTTCGTATGCAACTGCAGTGCGAAAAAACTACGGCAAATAAGGAAAGCAAAAATTCTCTAGCACGGAGATACCAAAACGATGATCGAAAGCAGCTGGTGCAATAAATACTACAATGGAATGGCTGGCTACAACGTAACATATGATTATGACGGACACTTCCGTAGCTAAACATCAGCCAGGTTGGTGCACCAAGCAGCTCTTGAATAAGAAGGTAGCTTAGGGAGAGGAGAGCGTTATCCTAAGATGCTAAGGTGACGTGCATATTGCAAGGCGTGGGTCTTGTCATGGACAGTCGGGACGTTTCCTCGAGACAGAACGCGGTCTCTTACGAGAGGGGGAAGGGATATAAAGAACGTCGATAAAAACGTGGGAACGGAGCTTATAAAAACTTTCAGGAAAAAGATAAGCAAACCCTCACTGCATCAGCAAGAGTCAATATGATGCCACTTCGGCCCCGAGAACCAGTCAACATCTGCGATGGCTCCATACAAAAAAGAAGGACCTATGCTTTTGCTAGGACGCACGCGCCTGGCGGCACAAGCACAGGCAATATGGGAGAGGAGTTTCATTACTTCCAGCATCTGGCATACGTTAGTAGTGAGTGAAGATACTTGCACGCACTGAACAGTACATAGCATTAGCGTTTGTAACTAAAGAGTTGTAAACACAACAGAGCCACGACTCAACCTATATATGACTCTCACAAAGAATAAATGCAAACTAAACTCTGAAGCAAGAGAGATATGGCAAGACCTCCGTTTAGAAGAGCAGGTCCTGCACAGACCGCTCGAGACAGCACCAGATCAACAGCATCCATGGAACATTTCAAGTGCTCCGCATGTCATAGCGACAAAGAGAGTATACATATATGACTGAAACACACATGTGATTAATAGCGGGCTGAGTATAATTCCGTTATATAGATACATAGTGCTACTGGCATACATGCATTATGCATTACAAAGACTACGCACGCACCAGGCAACAGAAAGATACAAGTCTGCGACTAAAATACAACAGACACCTAGCGAGTTGCGATTACGCAGAGAAACTAAAGACATTGATGATTGTCATGGAGGCGGGGTAGGAAGGGTACCAGTCGATTAGAAGCAAGTATGAATTCTGGATATTTTCCGAGTTTTTCCGCTGCATTCGATTGGAAGACAACATAACAATGACCTGCCTGTGCACTACAGGTGCGCAAAGGAACCAAGGGAGAAAGTGAGCTTGAGGCCCGAGGGGTGACGCGTGCCAGTCAAAAGAGGGTTATTAGATTGATATACTCGTGTGGGAAGGTCAGCTCTTAGCCTTCAATGATGGTATTATTATATTGTGGTTCAACGATGGTAAATAAAGCGGGGCAGTGTTAGAGAAATAAAGTATACAATACAAACAAGAATACAGCAAAGGTAGAAACTATCAAGAGTCACGTATTCGCTTTAGTTAAGGGAACCATTCGTACTTTAGAAGCACTAACGAAGACTATCGTTCCGGCTTCGGAAAGCTATTGCTGTAAGTTTGACTCACAGAAATAAGAAAATCACTGGACCTGCACTTTTCATTTCAGGAAATACAGTAGTATCAATACACTGCGTTCCTACAGCACATAGTTCCCCAGTACCTATAAAGTAGAAGACATACTTCCAGTTTGTGCTTCCTCACCCGCATTTACTGCAATGCAAAGAAAGGGAAGAGAAAGGAGAAGCAGTAAGTTGTTAAAATAAGGAGCCCACGAATGGAAGAAGCAGACGGGTAAAAAAAAAAAGAGAAACGCAAAAACGAAGGAAAGACGTCCTGAAGGTATTAGGTAACTTAGCCATAGGGTATCCCACAGGGGGCGCCGCTCTACATATCATAGGATGGGCGGGACACAAACCAAAGCTCGACTGATAGAAAGCGAGTTAGCTTCATGCCCACATCCAATTTACAATTGTCGTCGCTGCATGGAAGTCAAAGATAACGAAGCGCATAACGGGCACCTGGTGGTTATCACTAACAGCAATTGTAAAGTTAATGCAGCAGGTGAGTCAGTTCCTCAGAACTGATACTCAATTATCGCAAAGGTGCTCATATCAGCTGGGATAACTGTTCCAATGCTGTCACTCGAATTAAGCTTGTTTTAGGAAACGATTTTCATAATACTGTATGAATGTTTTAACTCAACCGATAATGTCACTCAAATGTAGCATCTGTTTTTCCGTCGTTACAATTTGAGAAATCACTTCGATTTAGTACCTGCATGTCAAGAAAAAGCTGATGCAACATCATCATTGAACAATTTTTTTCTTACTTCTGAGTAAGGACTGCAGCCGGCCGCAACTCTGCGGCTAAGCCCTAAACTACAGCGAGCCACGTAACATCGAGATCGAGTCCTTCAGACATAAGTAAGAAAGCAGGCCCATGTGATGTAGATGCAAATAAAATACATATATGGCGTTACTGGATGCAGTTCGCCTCACTGTTGCTTGCATATGGTTGAGGTTGATTCAGATAACTATAAAGCTTACGGCAAAATATCTGATCTCTGCAAACAGCGATACACAAAATTACGGAACAAATGCGACATTGTAAATAGACTATTGGAGACTCGAGAGTTGAAGTTTCACCCACAAAGCATTTCATTAGGTATGGTGTGCCTATATTTAACAGCGCGTGGGTCAGTAAGCAGCACGCTAATACAGTTCCCAAATAGGTAACCCGCATTTTGATTAATACCACATGAGCACAAAGTACTGTGTGCAGTTTCCGACAAAGAGGGAGAGTTGGTGCATTAGGAGGNGGGGGGGGGGGGGGGGGGGGCTATGAAGGTGAAAGTGGCGCTCACCAAATAGTAACTCCAGCATCACTCCTATGGATACATCTGTAATAATATTAGACTACACAAATGCAGATCACAAATAAATCATGAACAACAAAGAGCACAACTGGAACAACAATGCTTTACCTGAGCTTCTTTCTATGAATATTTTATCACGAGTGACCATGAGACGAAGCTACATACTTACAGACATCAAGTACAGAAACCAACAAACGTACGTACGCATGTATGAACGACCGCGGTGAACAGAAACGGCATCACAAATTAGAATAGAGGCGGGTTCATATGACAGTCTTTCGGTCCCTACACGTACAACACGGCGGCGTCAGACTGCGTTATTGTCTTCGTTCAAACAACAAAAAGTATAGAGCTATTCGCGTTTCAATGTATATAATTCTAAGTTGAAGAGATATCCGAGACAGTACTGGTGAAAGTTGCCAAGCCGATTAGGATTCCAGCAGCAAATGTTTTGGTAGACGAACAGCAGCGTTTAAAAGGCTATAATAAAATACGGTATACGGAAGCTCAGAAGTACGTGTGGGGAACAAAAAACGGTCGTGTGGACCCGCCTTAAGCAGTAAACAAGCAATACACTTAGGAGCTAACAAGCGCGATCACATCAAGTCCTACTATGTACACACTTACGAAATAAAAAGGGGAGGCAAAAAAGGGAACAGAGATGGAGACATTGGTGGAGGACGACGCCGCGAGCATGATGAATCTTATGATGGGGAAGGGGAAGAAGCGAACTGGGGTAAATTTTGCGCATGGGGCGGGGCAATAACGTTAAGCCAAGTTAATACTGGAGATGAACTGCAAAATAGTTACAAAATAACGGCACTGGAACAGTGCATGCCGTTGTGAGCAATTTAGCAGCTAAGCCAATATCGCACGACAGCTATGGGCACAAGTGTACACCAATACTGCAGTAAGCGCCATGAAAACAAGCGTCACGGGCTGGTCTCCTTGCGGTCCGTACAAAAACATTGGTTGCAGTAACACAAGTTTGCCTTTCAATTTGAAAAAGCTGGGAACCAGCGAAGATAATTAATATCACTATGATCACCGCATAATCACTTTTGCTTAGGGCAGTGTTCAAACGACTGGCGGGTCCTACTACACTACCTAGTACGAGACTTCATATGTCCAGCCCAGCACTGCAAGAAACCTCTATGATTAGACACAACGCTGTCTCTATACTAATCATATTTGGTGCTAATGCACGTTATTAAAAAAGTACTTCAGAACTTCCTAGAACTGTGATGGTAGGTATGTAAAATGACACTAAAGTGTAGGGATTTCAAGTCTGTACTAAATAGACAAGCACGACGAACCTTCGCTGTACAAAAAATTTATTTATATTTTGGTAGCAAGCACTTACAAGAAGTGCCAAGAGCTCAGGGACCGAGACGCCCCTTCCACCACCATGAAGTGAGACAAACACGAGCACCATGAGGGACGAAAAAAAGTGACAAGCTTCACAATAACACTTGGGATAAACTAGGGATAATAAGGCGTTACTTGAGATCAAAATAATGGGACACAACAAATAGCTATCTAGTAGTCAGTGGTTGGCATTTACAATACAACTACGTAGTTCAGTTGGGCGTCGAGTCACGTCTGCAGATACCCTGTCATTTTACGCGCGTTTGCGGATTTAAAAAGAGTGGGGGACCACAGCAGGTCTGTTTGTCCTAGCGCGATGTCAACATGGCTACAAAGCAAGTTTAAGAATCAAGAACAACAGATATGAATAAAAAAAAACATCTCGACGGTCGTGAAAGAATCGCGAATAAAAAGCATCTTCGGTGCATTGATGGCTCGTACAAGTTATTAAAGAAAACTGCCTCTGCAGTTACCACCACAAGACACGAAGACATGGGATTTAAGTAGAGCAAACAATGGCACTTAACCCATTACAGAGGGGCTGAAAACTGCTTTCGAGAGAACAACATTGCAGAACTGACCTTAATATAATCATTTGCCATGTAAAGGGTTTAGGTACAACACTGTTCTTAACACAGCCCGCGGGTACGACGACCAACTGTTGAACAATCCATCCTGAAATTTGTATAGCAAAGGCTAGCCAGTTTGAGGGATCTCTAATGAAAAAAAAATACTAAATTAAGATTACCAATGAGAGCAAGTAGTGAGAGGGATATTGTGGAGGTGTGGGCAGTGCCACCAATGCACTAAAGAAAGCACAAGAGAAGTAGGCAGGCAGTACGATATTGAGAGCGAAAGAATCATCGAGAAATAGAAGAGAATGCTTCTTCAGCATCCCGTACCCTGGTGGGGGGAAAAGAAGATCTCCTAAACTCAAACACAAAATAGCGAATTTCGAAAGACAGTGGAATTGCGGATGGGCACTACCAAATTTGGCAACTAACGCAATTCTAGCAAAAATTGCACTCATTTCAAAGGCTAAATTTCTAGGGTTGCTGAACTTGCTAAAACACGCGTCCAAATGACTCATGGACGTGGCAGCGAAAGCGTAAGTCGTGTTAACTGAGAGCCAAAGGCATCGACATTACAGCGGTGTACAACGTCGTCAGCAGTCGGTCGGTTGGTCGAGACACTATCGTATCTACAACACCCAAGTCCATCACAAAATTGTCATTTTTACAAAGAACAAAGTACTAAGAATGCTACTAACTACCTAACAACCAACTCGAGCCGATAACAAGATACCATAACCCTTCTACGGTACCTACACACACGCTGATGTAAATTTGTTGCTGCTGTAGGAGTGGGTACGCTGGGGCGGACTTAGTGCGCGGACGTGAGGCTTGCAAGAGGGGCACTAGGTGAGGATGGGCTGCACATATGGTAACTTTATGACTGTCACGTGATGGTTACAACAATGATGGAAGGAATTGGTGTGCTTTTGAAAGGTTGTCGATTTACGCAACTTGTGTAGTGTAGGCCTCTTAATTAAGACTTCAGAATCACTCGAGTTTTTCTACATTCGAATACCTAAATCTACTCTTTGCATCATTCGGTTCACTTTACCCTTGAGTATGAGATGTAAAGTCAAGTGCACACGCTACATAGCGTGCTGCAGATGGGGCGAACCTTCCATTACCTGCGACATCTCATCAGAAACAGCTGTGCGCCTCGCACCTCACAGGCAGATGTGCAGTCACCTGACACGTGTGGCACACAGACACTAGCCGCCCACGCAGCCGAACTCAAGCTCCGCTCCACAGCATCCCCCCCACTCCACACCAGCAACAGAACCGACACCGTTGCAGATAAACACACACCACACAAGAACCGCAACTGGGGGCTCTGTAACTGTTCCTAGGATATGAGCTGCTTATAATCCCGGACAGTGTTTAGGTCCTGAAGATAAAACGAACTTTCTGCAAAAAGTCTTCCTGCATATGACACAGCTCAAGCTCAGATAACAATCCCGAAGTTGAAAGTACACACCGTGAAAACCTCACTCTGATTAGCTGCAGCACCAGCAGCTGCTGAAGCAGCAGGGCACGCATCTCACCTATCCAATTATAAAACTATTATGTACACCGGGAAATGAATTCCTAGACTTCCCCCTTTTCAATATGAAGCATTAGACCATAACCTTCGCACTTCTACTGCCTATTTTCACTTTGCTTGAGAGATATCGCAGCACTCGTTTCCCGATTTGGCGCTTGTGTTTACAGTTGGTTTTGAGTAAGGCAGGAGGAGGGGGAGGAGGAGTCGACGTAGTGCCTAGGTGGTAGTATCTTCAGGGACTTGCTTTAATTCTTTTCCTGGCCGGCCCCATGGGTGGTGCCTGTTGCGTAGCAAGTGCTCTGAACGCTTCAGCAATAAGGTGAGGGTGGCTGTTGATCATGGACTTCCACCCAGCGGTCTCCATGACGTCAGTCGCGTGTCTGCAACAACTGCACAAAGTTAAGCTCATCCAAGCATGAGACAGCTAAGGTACGAGCCCAATTATCCCTGCAGAGTTACATTATTATTATCATCATAATATTAACGCGCGTGAGTTCAATCTTCCCTAGGCATTATGGTGGAGTTTGGTTACTTGTAGTTAGGAAGTTTAAGCCTTCGTCTCCGAGCAGAACGATTTGGTGGAGTGTCAAGAGAGGACGAGGAATGAGCAAGGAATATGTCGAGAACAGTAAACTTCAGCGCGGAGCAACGCAGAGCATGACAATGGAAATTCAAGAAAAAAAGTAACTAAGTATGCCGGCAATTATAGACAATTGGAAAGGAGAAAAATGGGTGTGGGAAACTATAGCAACAACGGTAAATGGGAAAATTTAGATGAAACAACCTTTTACTACAAGTACATGGATATTTAGATTATCGATCAAGAAACTTAAGGCACTAATAAAGTCATTAACACAATAAGAAAACAAAAGAAACACGCCAAGAAGTACATTAGACGCAAGTGCAATTGTTAAGCTAGCAGACAGAGAAGAGAAACTTACGTGTTAATAAAGTCAATGGCTTGCGCCTTGAGTTGGTCGGCACTGTGGAGGTCAGCGAGGATCAGCACATCGGCAACGTTCTCGGTGCTCAGATTTGTACAAAGGGCTTCCTCGCACATCACCTTGAGGCGGTCCAGCGCATACTGCAACAAAGGAAATGAGAATATCAATTTCTGCATCAAACTGAGGCTGCTCAGAGCACACGGCTTATAAAAAGTAAATTTGTGAAGCAAATCGGGACTGCCCAGCGCATATTGTATGTAAAAAAAAAAAAGTCTACGCCGCACTAGGCGGGAAGTCATATCTTTCGTTTCAGGCTTTCTGAAAGGTCAGAACTTAATGGCGAACTCACCTGAGTGATTTCTACATTGCAAAATTTGGCAAGCGCGCTACTACTGGTCGCAAAATAAGGCGCAGATTTGTCTCATGAGTCGAAAGAGGAAAAGAGAAGAAGACAACGGAAAGAGACCCGCCCCATTAGATGGGAGAGTCTCTTCCGTGGCTCCCCACATGGATGCAGTTCCGTGGCATGGGTCGTAAGCCACCATCAGAGGACCTACCTCACGTAAGACCTACCTAACTCTACAAACTAACCGTATCAGCAGGAAGTGCTGCCAGATGCAAAACCTCCACGGGAAGGCACACACGTTAACTCCTGTGGACGTGACTCCAATAGATATTCTAACAGGGAGAGGGTCCGCCATTTATTTGCTTGTTCCCACTACAGTCGCTACTTGGTGATTCAGCAGGGAATTTTCCTCAGTAATAGGGATAGGTAGGTAGATTCTTTTTTTTTTTTTTTCAGAATGAATATTTTACCGTATCTCGTCATCCCTGCCGGAAACTATGAGTTGAGCTATTGCGCTACTACTGAATGCAAAAAATTAGGCGCAAAGCATCTCTAAGAGACAAAAAAGCAAAGAGATGAAGATAGAAGAATGAAACACCCGTGCGAAGGGTCCCTCCCATGACCCTCCCACACGAGAGCAAGTAGAAGTCCAATGGATTGGGTCGCTTACCACCATTCGGCGGCCCTCCTAGAGCAACAGAATGGGAAATATACAGAACCTACCTAACTTTACAAAAACTAACTTCGTCAGCAGAAAGTGCGGCCAGCGGCAACATCTGCGGAAAAAGCCTCTGTTTGCCTCAGGGTTCTTGAGGCCCATATAGCTATATTCTGACAGGGAAAGGGACCGCCTGAATATACATATCCTTGAGGGCAGCAGTCAGAAAAATCTCCATGGGGAAATTTGGGGGCAACCGAGACACCCACGACGCTGTCATTAGATTCAAAGTAACATGAACATCAGTGCACTGCCCTCCGTGACAGTGTTATTTTCTGAAGGAGTCTCAATCTTAGGACATTAGAAGTAGAGTCCGGACACCAGCTGCGCCCTTGCAGTCGGACCTATTACCTTCAGGGTCAGCATCTCTGCAGTCGAATATCGTAGTTGACTAAAAGTAAGGCAAAGGAGGAACTTTTTTTACCTTATCTGCGGCAGCTAAGAGATCGTCCGCCATTCTGGTGAGGTTGTTGCTCTTGCCCGTGTAGATGAAGCGCAGCATTTCGTGCAGCACTTCCGGTTCCACGTCCATAATCTCAACTCGGTTGTGTTTGCGCTCCTCCATCTCGTGGGAGAACATGGCGGCAAACACCGGAGACCGGGCTGTGACAGGACACGTGCTTCCCATTAGTACACATCTAGTTACGTGTACATAACATCACACAATATTGTAAGATGATGATGACGACTAAGATGATAATGGTGGGGCAGGGGAGGTGGCTAAGTGTGGAGGCTGCAGGCGGTGGCTGTCAAAGGCCAATATATGGCCCGGCACCAGAGGGGCTTTAGGGTGTGGAACCCGAAGGGGGATCTGACCCCTGACGGGGTGAGTACATAAATAATAGACTTAATAATAACCATACTGCACACTACATTGCGGCCATTTTCAGGGCTTGTGGATGCAGTTTGCAAGGTAAGCTCCGAGGCACTAACCTTTCGTATGGTTAACTTAATTTAGGTACAGTACGGAAGGTAGCTACCTATATTACAATACCTATACCGTCAATTGGCTGTTCCTGCTCCAAGCATTTGCTGAAATCAGGGTTGGCAAACTAAACAAAAGTCGGGGTTTTTTACTTTAAACCAAAGCTATAGTTTTTTCAGTTTCAACCAAAAGCTTCGGTTTTTTTATTTGACTTTTTATATATTTTTTTCTAGTTCTAGGAATTTTACCCAACATTTAAAGGGTTCTCTGTTTTGTAAACAAGTAGCTAGCTAACCATCAACAATTTTAGTCGCTTCATTTCAACTTTCTATTGTAGAAGGATGACTTTGAGAAAAGGGGTTAAGAAAAAGTAGGGAGCAGAGTACCTGTATTTGCTATGGCTACATTTAATATCCAAACTGCGGAGAGCTATGATTTACAATAATTGCATTATAAAATCCTTTGAAAAACTTGAAAACACTAAAAGTTACAAATACAACTTGACAGAATTAGCTAGCTACTAGCTAATGCCTAATTAAAAGCAGAGTATTGAACTGAAGAAAATGAAATGGCTATAAGCCTACATCCTTCTCATGAGCTCACTAGCTACGGTATCTAATAGCAACTTTAATAACTTCTTCTAATTTTTAGTAGCTGTTAGCATTCCAGAATATAATTAGAAACGCATCTCTGAAATGACATTACACAAAATTTAATAGGTTATAGGTCTTTATTAAACATTAGCAATAGTTGACCCTAACTGTCCTCACAGTCGAGCGGATGCCTAAATAGAAACATATTAGCTCATCCTTTTAGTTTTGTAATATAATTTATTTAATAATTTCTAGAAGTAAAACAGTATATTTCGCAATATTTATGGATAAAAACCAAACAAAACAAATAAAAACCAAATAAACCAGAAATCCATACTTTTTTGGCTGGTTTTAATTAAACCATCATGTTTTTTATTTGGTTTAAACCCGCCAACCCTGGCTGAAATCCCAAGAGAGAATGAAAGAAAGTATACGCGGCGTGTTAAACAAAACACTGAAGCCATAGATGGCATTAGAAAACCGGGGGAAAAAATAGGACTAGCGAGAAAGATCACCGGTAGCAGTACAAAGAATGGTAGAAATACAGCGGGAAAAATAAAAAAAAAAAATAGATGTACCGTATCGAAGTCCTAGCTGAGGTTAGGGAAACTGTGTGTTTTCCTAGGGATTTTACCCTCCATAGCAACTTATTATTTGTACCTTGTTAAAATATCGACATAACGGTGACCGATAGCAAAAAGAAAAAATTTGACGCAATTATTTGTAAATATGGCAACTAGGGGCATTTAGTAGGAAGCAGCGGTGCACGCTTGCTATCTTTATGTAGCTATACGTACAGACAGACATAACATTCACAACTGACTTGAACATCAGCAGACCCACGCGACCAAACACGAATCCTGGTAACATGTACACAACACTGTGGGAATTAGCTATCACCTGCAGCAAACCAGGGGCCCAACGTACCTGCCAATAACGCCTTATGCGCCTGGAACTCCCTGCCCCCCACGGCGAGCGTGACGTCGCTGTACCGCTGGGAGTCGAACAACATGCCCAGGTCTTCTGATAGTCTACACTCGGACACTTTGAACTGTACGGTGTTGCTCTGCCCGCTGATGTTGACGCTGTCCGCAACAACTGATACCTGTGAGGGGACATCAAGGGGTGTTACACGTAGCTATATTAATAAGGAGTATAGCTGGTTATGTTGATAATTTAATGAGCAATTGGTTATCCTTACTTAATTATGATACGCCTATGCATGGTTCACTCCTTTCGTGCCAAACAGATGATAAAATGTATACTTCGCGCATGGCTAACATTATTAAGTATATGCAATGTAGGGTAAATAATGTGCATGGAAGGGTTAACACCATCTTACACAGGCACTGTTATCTCGCTACAACGGTTCTTTTTCAAACGAATAGAACAAAAGAAGGAGTCCTTGCAGCGGACCAGCACAGCCTGGGTAAGATAGGGTTATGTGCTCACAGGACCATGGTATCGTGCCATCTAGGGTACTCATGAACTTGGATCAGGTCCTCAGAAGGAAAAGCAACTCATCATTCTTTTTGAATGTAATTAATACAATTCGTTTGAAGCTATGCTAAAATAACGACTGAGTTATATAGGTAGCTCTGTGGTAAAGCACAGCAGCTTCAATAACTGGGAACAGCAGAACCCGGCATAGAGGAATATTAGCAGCAACTGCAGCTTACCTCACAATATAGAGTTAATTTGTCATCAGGCAGCAGCCCATTGGCTTCGTCTAACAGAAAATCTCTTCGTATAAATTTCTTGAAGCCCCAGTCTTTGCCTTGGACGAACCTGTAGGCTCTCTGCGACTCTGTTCGAGAAGATAAGATTATCAGTAAGGGCAATAACATTTTTGCAAACAACGCTAATAATTTAGCTGTTCAACATAAAACAAGTTAGCTACATAAACTAAGAGGCATTACTGCTTCACCTACTGGTAGCAAAGCTCCTAACCTTTAAGTACGAAAACGAAAGATTTGAGTTTTCATTGGTAATCATACTTCATCTCTATTCAGCCTCAAAATGTAGCTATGCAAAGAGCGGCAAAAAAAAATTTGAACGGGCTATTGGAAACGCCCAAATTTTCACACAATGGAACAAAGTAGTAGTTTCGACAATAAAAAAAATTGGTGCTGGTACTGGGAGATAATTTGCCGCAGGAAACAATAATTGATGCCGATAGCTAGAAATACAGAGACCCGAACACACACGCTACTCTTGAACACATAAGCTTTGATTTCGCTAAGTTACAGCAGCCAGTATACAGTATAATTAAAAAGTGACACTGGTATTATCAGAGCAGCAGCAAGTATTACGACTAGTACAGGAATCAGCTTCAGCTTCTTCAAACATTCCAGTTGAAGCTTCATAGAGGAAAAGGAAGGGACATCGGAGTATGTCGACGGAGACGTGGAGCTCATGAACGAGAGTGTTCCCACACAGGATCAAGGCACAAAAGCACAGCAGATCAGGAAACACGATGAAGAACAGAACCACAGCATCATCAGTAGGAACGTGAAAATGGAAGAAACTACAGTGGGCACGAAAGAAAATGTCCCAAAACCTAGCGGAGTCTAAAGCAACCTAGCCTGATCCTTCAGGGGCACTACTTTCCATAACACAGGACGGGATTGTCCCAACTACTGGCCCGCATGTTGACTTTCTGTGGCCCGCGGCTGCTTGTATTACATACGGTAGGTACTAATTTTATAATACACGGGAAAAACACAGAATTCCTGTGCTTACATATGAAATAGTATATTAGGTATATACAGTATTTATATTTCGCCCTCCATCATTCATGTAACCGTTCAGTCCGAAGCGGCTCACGATGTCGAAGAACTTGGACCACCCTCACATACGTCGGAAACCATTAGTAGCGGAAGCGCGGTAAAACAAAGTGGTGAATATCAAATGAACAAAGGGGACGAGTGGTCAAAGTAGATGAATGGTCAAAGTAGGTAGATTAGCAGTCACGTCATACGATCAAAGTAGAGGTGTGCATAAAACTCGTGGGTACATTCGACTCGCAACAAACACACACTAGCAGCACCACTTACCCATTGCTTTCGTTTCTTCTCTCTTAGTATTAAGGATGGAGAATTTGAACTTTGCCCTGACTTCTGACTTATTAGAAGAGACTAGCAGAAGGTACAGCGAGAGGTAGTCTTTGCTTTCCTCGTCCAGACCTTTAGGATTGACTCGTAGGCACCTGTGGAGAGACACGAACGTTAGTATGCTGATAAACATCTGTATATGTCGAGTAGGTAGACCCCACACATAGTGAAATATCGTCATTAGCCTAGGATCCTTTCTTGATAGCGACCCCCCTGGAATTAGAAGACCCAGTCCCACGTTTCCAAGCCTTTTACTGGGGACTCTGATGACGATTACTGAATGCCATACTGCACCTACGTATTTGATAGGTTACAAGCATAGGGCTGGTTCTGCTGGAAAGATCCCATCCGTGTTAAAAATAAGCGCGATTGTACTAGAGCAGCGCATCTAGATGACCAACAAACCTTGCATAACGTACGGTAACTGAGGACGAGCTGCTCACTCGCCCCAGTCGCTCCCGATGCTATTACATTCGTATAATTCAATAAGCCTTCCTGCCCACAGAGTTTACTGCGAAGAATGAACACAGTACAACTGTTGGGCAGATCAGTTTACGACGGAGCATGAAGCAGGAGGAGGATGCAGTGCAGCCTCCCGTGACCGTGACTGAGTCATGCAAGAAGCAAAGAGAGCAAGTGAAAGAGAGCAAGCATTAGCAAGCGTGCAGCCCTGCTAAATCTCGGTTACATATCTACCGTACGTTAGTTTGCTTCCTGGCCACTGCAACGGTGTTTGAACACAATAGTCGGACATATAGTCAGCGTTGCAAAGATGGACAGTTTGGAGGCAAGAAGTCGCCGTCTGACACGCACCTACCCCAGGAGAGGCACGAAAGTTGGTAATAAAGTTCGATTAGCTAAGAAAGTAGAACTTTGAGTGCCATGGGCCTGTGAATCGTTGTTGAACATTGCTAGTTCCAAGAGTAGGAGTCGGATATTAGACATACCGACTCTGTGGCTCTGCAGGTAGAAGGAGAAGCGAGGCACGAAGGTAGACGAAACATGGGAACAGTGAGTCAGGATGGGTAAACAAGAAGATAACAAATTTTGTCAGCAAAAACTGTGAATGGAAGAAAGCAAAGTGACCATAGGATATATACGACGTATAAGATACGTATGTTGATGGCCCGACTGAGGCCCGCTGTTGGGAGCGCGACTTCCCATAACATAGGATTAGCGAAGCTAACCTAACGAGAGCTGGGCACTTGGAGAACAGCCACAAATGAAAAACACGAGGTTTGCGGCCTTTAGCTTTTTCTCCAGAATTATTACGGCTCGACCGTAATTGCATAAGCTATAGCTATAAATACGAAATTGTAATTAGGCTCTATTGTAGGCGCTAAGCTGGCGTACTAGTAGGATCGGTTTTCCCTTTTGCAACCCTTGCTACTGTACCCTGCGCCAAAATGCGTGGGGAAAACCAGCCCGGTTAGTTACTTCTAAAGCTTACCCTACGCTGACCGAGGGAAACTAAGGTAAGAAAGCAAGTGACGAAGAAATAGTCAAGGGATAGCAGGAAGAAGTAGGACAGTACAGAGAAGCACAGTGAGAAGAAAACGAAGGGGAGAAGAAGCGAGGCAAGCAGCAGCAAAGGAGCTTAGGGTTCTCTGAGCCGCAGAGCGCCCCCTCAGTAAAGCTGACATGCCAAGCTGACACCTTGCTCAGTAACGCTGCGTCCAGCTGAACTGCGCGCTGCCATTGACATATATGTTGGTGACCTTATGACGGTCAAGCTGAAGACGCTCTTAATTCCAATCTGTTCTGAACTTTATTACATATTCAGTTCTTGACTTCTGTCTGAGGCAATGTTGCTGCCAGCTCACTTGTTGTACGGCAGACTGTTCAAATGCAAGATATATCTACACTAGGTACAAATGAGGCACTTCTTAACAGCGCTGCGGAGTTCGTTGGATGAGGTCTGACCAGATCCGACTGACTCTTGGATCTAGCTACTTTCTGACTCGGACTACTGGTCTTAGAGTTGACTGGGACTGAGCAGCACTGGACTCGGGGTCATGTTATTCCATGCACAAAACGAGAGGTGGGCTCTTTAGATTCGTTCTCGACTCCGAGTGTTCGCCAGTAGTCATCGCGTCAGATTCGTTCATCTGCTTTCGGGTTGAGTCTCAAGTGCTAGAACTTAAAAATTACTGCCTCTGTCGAATTCGTACGACTTTGAATATGTAATGGATTGCCTAAAGTAAGAAATGTGTGGCTCCACAACCTGCACGGTTTCCCGTGCACTAACGAAAGAAGCCGTGCTTTATGAGCAGGCCAAAACGAGCCTTTCCTTGCCAGCGGTACACGGGCAGACGTGTTGGAATGGGAATATGTTCAACACTTTTTTCAGTGTATGAGAGAAGGTATTGAAGGCCATTATTAGCATGCGGTAGCTCTAGACAATAACCAACGGTATTTTGCTTTGGTAGCGGATTATCCCGAAGTAAACCCTACAACTAACTGATGTTTAATAGATACGGACGATGAAAGAGTTAAATATGAATGTGAGGATGCATTACCCCATGGAATGGTGCGTGAGAGTAGACGTTGAATTACGTGGCCATACCCTTGACTTCTCGTTGTACTCGCGGCCGCGACCCATATTGTTAGCATAGCTCCTCCTTCTCGTCTCGGGAGAAGCGTGGTACCATCCAGACGTCAGTACTCGGTTGGTAAACATAATACTTGACCAGCTTTTTGAAACAGGACGCAAAAATTATCAGTGAAGCAAAGATAATAAACACGACGAAGCAGCTTCATTAGCAAGCTATTTCTTTCAAAGTTGCCATTCAGCGACATGGCATTGGTGATAGACAAAAAGAGGAGGAAGAAAGAGACAAATGTAACGACCCTAAGAAAATTCAGGGCTGCCTCCGAAGCTAGAACAGTACATCAGCCTCTGTGGCGGTCGTCACGTGAAACAAAGCGAAGATCCACGCAGGACAAAAAAAGCAAAAGATGACTTGGTTGAAGCTGAAAAGCACGGAAGAAACATGCCACAAACACGGAGAGAAAATGCTACGAAAATGACGTCAAACATGACACGAAGCACAGAAAATATATATACATAAATGAATCGTAAACTGTACGCCGGGATACAGCAACACATGGAATGACGAAGCAGACAAAAAATTCTTTCTGTTGGCGTGCGAAGAACGAATGGAAAATGTGAACTTATGTCCGGAGTCGCATGCTCAAAAAATTTGCGGACCTGCGGCTCGCGCGGCATTATGCTCCCGTATCTATGCTAGCGAATTTCATTGCGTATCGGTACGACGTGCGGGCTGAATGTCCGCCGCTCATAAGTTGAGCGTGCGATTGTACAGTGTGGCTCCGGCATAGGGAGATAGCTGAGGCTCGCAAGGAGGGAGAGCACAGCGCCTTGCAGCTATACGGTGAGCAGAGGCGGTGGGTGGGGGAGAAAGGAGGGGGGGTTGAGTCAGGGCGGCCAGCTGTTTCCTGTGTTTACGTCCTCACGAGGGTGGGAGCAGGGGACCTCCCCTTGTGGACCACACTCCCTACGGCTCGTGGGGGACTGCCCTCAGTCAGCAGCACTTGGCATGTCTAAAAACTACACAGCTATGCAGCCTCTCGGAAATGGTAACAGTCCACAAAAACTCGGCAGGAAAATTCTTTCATACCTATACGAAACCAAGTCACTTAGGTATTGGACAACCACGAAACACTGGACCTTCGCCTAGGGAACTGCTGAAAAAAAATTGTACAAAGGAATGTCCTGGAGAACCACACAACGATGCCAACCAACTTTGGCACGGAAATGTAGGGAAAAAACAACGACAAGAGCATATTTAGACGCACAACGACCGAGGAACGATACAAGGAAAATTTCTTTCAATAACGCCGCGTTGCCATAAATGTCTGGAGGAACTTGTGCAAGAGAATATTTTTACACACAGTAGGACGAGGTAATATGTCGCCACAAGTAACGGTACCCTGTACTAGAATTTTCGTTTTGTCCGCATTTGTCCGTTTTCGCTCTCTTTAGGCCGTACTGTCGGAAAACCCGAACTAATTTCGGGTAAGTTGGACTATATTCGTTCATAACTTCGGGTAGGTTAGGGGAGGGCAGGACTGGTTTTTCTAAAAACCCCTTTTTTTAAATTTCGGGTATGTAGTTTTATGGTTAGTGGTGAAAAGTGGTTAGGTTCGTTCCAGCACCGGCGATGCGTGGGTGACAACGCACCAATACGGGTGAGAAGCAAAGCAACAACTTCCTCCGGGTCCATGAACTAGAGAACTTTACCGTTTAGGGGCGCTCAGGTCACGACGGTGTGCTCACAATACGTCGCAATATGTACCTCTTTATCTCAACACTTGCTGGCGTAACGCTTCATTTTTCATCCCATTGACTAAATTAAATGTAAACACGCGTAATTATTATATTTATTAACAGTTTTACTGCATTTCTTTACTGAGCTTCCTATCCACAGAGCTCGCTGTGATTTAGAAACGTCGAAAAGAAACACACGTAATACAACTTGAGTAACGAAAACACAAACCAAGAAGAGATAAATGCGGTGAAAATGTCACAATAAACGTATTATTCGAGCGATAATGGGTCAAGCGTCAAGGTAAGTAACGGGCGAGTTACTTCAGGGGCGGTAACACACGGGTGTTAGCAAGCACAGGTAATTATGTACCTACGTAATATAGTATGTTTCATCTTCTAATAGATAATATAGGGGAATAAGCAAGTTGTAGCTGGAATTCTTTCAACTGTATTTTCATTAGATCCACTTTGTCATTATTAACCTGAACACCGATTACGTCAAGTCCTATTTCACTTCCAAGTAATGACGTCCTGTTTCGTGTACTTCATCAGTATCGATGCTTTTCCGCCAAGACGCTCACTACGAACAACGCTAGTCCTACGAGCATCTCAACTACAAGTATCTAAAAAACCTATGGTGCTAGCGGAAGTCCAGCTGCATGTCTAAAATCAGCGTCAGATGGATTGTGTCATATTCATCACAGTACAATGGATATCCATTATTATTCATGAATAAAAATGGAAAATTTTCGCATTTTTGGTGCCGTGGCACATAAAATGTTGAAAACAACACCTTCGTCGAGACGTACATAGGTAGTGGGCAACGGAGCCGCATCAACTTGATCTGAAAGGAACCAAAATACCTGCAAAGGATGGAAGTTTGGAGAGAAACTAGATAGTCCTTTAAAAAAGCAGAACTAATCGCGTTTCACGGCTACTTTCCTCCAATAAAAGTACCTATCCGGGTCGTCCTAATTTATCAATTCGTTACGCTTTCCCATATTCTAAAAACCTGAACTGGTCTCTCCGCTGCGGCAATTTCGGAGTTCGATGGAGGACGACATATAACAAGTAGAATAAGTGCGCACCAAGTCTACGTAGGGAGCCTGAAAAATATCGCTGATGACAGAAATTGCTTCATCTGCTATGCCCACAAATGCGTATGGCAGGCACGGAAGGGTTAGGTACCTATTCGCGCCGTCCTCCCTAAACAACAATTTTCATAAGAGAAGAACTATTTGAATTATTACCGACCGCATGAATTATTACCGACCGCATGAAGTGCTGCATGGGGCGACTATAAGAGTAAATAACGATTGGATGATAAGTACCTAGTGAGGCAAGAAGGGCTCGAATGGTTATATTACTCTAGCTGGACTCGACCATATACATCCTGGAACAGGCAGCTGAAGGCATTAGTACACACATGGAAATCGGTAGTTAGTGTAATTAACATTTTCTTGATGACGTAACATATACGTTACACTTCAGTGAGTGCCATTCTTGCCAGAAAGGCAAATTAATGCATGAAAGATAGGGTTAATCGCTTCTACCAAACACGTTTGGTTCTGAGAACCGAAGCGGAACGTTCTTAGTAACTACATATAGTACGTGTACTCAATTTCTTAGCGCCAGAAATCAAATCGTTTCGGGTTGAAATACTCTGCATGTGAGCTAGGGAGCTCTCTGTGTATTACCTGCGGTACGTACTAAAAACTAGATTCTTTGGAAGTCACAACGAGATATATTGGTTGGAGCTTTAACGATAGGCCTTATCAACCGACCAACTAGAAATTTCCCCGTGTATATAAGAGAAGCGGAAAATTAGCGGTATTAAGAACAAAATTGAAACTGCGGCGGTGCCATAGGCCTAGGCCTATATGAGTGCAAAAAAGTTTGTAGATTGTGGTGTAGACTAAAGAGTTACGAATGCAAATCATCACACAGGATAGGAAGCATAAAGAGCCCTAATATGGACACTACAGTAACAAAAGAGCACCTTATGACCAGCGCTGGAGACTCTATAGGCCTAACGACCCGTCGCTCATGGGCTGTCCCGCGTGCCGCTACCGTACAGAGCGGGCGCACCCGCTGCCTCACGGGTGTCTCAGTCGCTCAATTATGACGTAGGTATGGTATGTGGCTTACCTCATAATAGTTTAATGATTACATTCCAGGTATATACCAAGGCCTATCTCAAAACCGCCAAAAGTAAGAATTTCATTAAGTTAGGTTAATTAAGAATGGGTTCGGTTCAGCTAGAATAGCTGCCTAACCCAACAGATAGCTACATGCATGCCTATCATACGTGCTATCTCAGGGACGCCACGCGGTATACGGTCATCAACATTACTTTTGTCACCTGCAGCCTCAAAGTGAATCACGGTGAGTGGCTCATGCTCAGCGATTCCCTCACGTCCATTAAACCTAACCGGACAAGTGACGACGAATGGTTACAGCCACAATGTAAAATTCCTAAGAAAGCGTTTTTCACTCTCCCAGTTGAAAATCACCGTAACATAACGAAACCTTCGTTCGAATTATTAACCACAGATGAACGTATACGCCCGCACCTGCCATCTCAGTTGCACGAAGCTAGACCAGGCCCCTACAGCGGTGGTTCCAACTTCTGCTATGCTTCCCCCCCCACCCCTGGAGAACTTTGAATATCTTCTGGCATCCCCAGTCACCCAAATAATGGAGACAAATCAAATTGACACTAATTGTTGAGCTATGAATAGGCTTATAAATAATTTACGATCGCATCGAAATGAAACAAGATATCATACCCTCAAATATGTCATCTCATACCTCCAGGGGGTGCGAGCGCCCCTGGTTGGGAATCTCTGCCCTACAAGTACAAGACACACATGATGTTGGGCCCAAAGAGGGTTCAGTTAGTTATAGTCAGAGAGTTTGTGCCTCAGATTCCGAGCGGAATGCCATCACAGAGGAATGAGCAAGGGACATGTAGTATGTCGATAGAAATGGGGAACCCATGCACGAAGGTGTTCCCACACAGGACAGGATCAACGCGCATGGGAACATCAAGTCGGGAAAGAAGAGGAAGAACCAAATGAAGTATGAGCAAGAAGGAGTATGAAATCGGGAAGAAAGCAAAGAGGGCACGAAAGACAGGCGTCCCGAAGGCCAAGCTAATGGCTGAGGTAACCCAGCTACACGAGCCCCCTGGGGTTGCCGGGCCCATAATATAGGATGGGCGAACTGGACTAACATAACCCTATGGCCCATCCTAAGCCCCTTGAAGGGAAAGAGGATTCAGGGAAATAGCGTACATGATAGCGTAAACCACAAGGATATCCACAAGGACGTCAAGGTTTGCTTTTTATTGGCATATCTGGCGTCTGGACATATCGAGTGTCATTTTTAACTTGTCCGAAACTTCTGCAAGGAATATCAGTTTCGTTACCTCGGAGTTGGGATCGCGTTTTACGCTTCAAACTCAATCTAAATAGACAAAAGCTCACGAATGAATTTCAGAACAAGATAAAGCTACTGAGAACAGCTTATCTCGATGGATCTGTCCCAACCGACGACACCCAAAGTGTCGGATAAAAAGGAGCTGTGGGTACAACCACATTTTTTCCCCCCAACTGTTACTAAATCCGGTAGCCATGAGGTCCGGCCTGTGTAATTACGGCTCACAAGGCCAGCGTGTTTCAACCACTCTAGGGTAAATTTGTAAGAAAAAGAGCTGAGGAGGGAGTTAGGCTTCTGTAGCTCTCTGCTGGTCTGACGCATACCTACGGAGGCGCAAGTTCAAGGCATAAGTTATGTCTACAACCAACTCACATTATCTGTATGAACCCAGCAGTTTGCTGCCCGAAAAATCGATAGCAGGAAGTGCTAACGAACCTGACCCTATACGACCCATCTTATCTATGCCTCTTGATGAGGTCCAACTCTCCACAGTAATGATAGGTTAAGTCTGAGTGACACGGTAGGACATAACTCTTGTATAACTATATTAGTTCTTCTCTTTAGGAGCATTATTCCGTAGAAAACCCTTCGTTAGTATAAAAAGTCAAGATTGCGCTGCGAGGAAAAATAATTATTTTTATTAATCAAACTTTGAATATAATGCAACATCATTGCAATTATGAAGCTAGGAGGAGCCTGTTAAGGCTTGTAGTGGCATGACAATGCAGAGCTAAGGCGCAAAGGCCCTTTCAGTACCTTTCACTGGAGCTTATTCTATTAACACCATTTACAGGCTCCCTAACATTGAACTGTAGAATGAAGATATTGGACAACTGTCACAAGGCTAAAAGATGTCAGCGACAAGACAGACTATGGAGCTTCATCGATCTAGAGGTGCTAAATAAATCTGAGCGATAGCAGAGCTTACGGAGAGTCGGGCGAGCTGGCCTAGAAACGATACAAGGTTATGACGTAGCAAATAATGGGAACACGGCGTCTCAGAAAGTAGCACTGCACCCTTAACCCTGTACGAACCAGAGTACTTCATAAGCGCTGCAAATCATGTTATTCCTACATGAAACAACAGACATTTTTAGTCTTGATATGGCTATCTCGGGAGAATCCTATAGCTGAAACTTTGGGAGAAAGTGTTTGACATTTTTCAAAAAATAAACCTGTAGGGGAACCGCAACGCGGTAATAACCGAATTTCCCAATTGCCTAAGCAACTATCCAAGGACGAGTGTACCTCACAAATGTTGCAAACGATGTTCTTCCCATGAGACACAAAGCTAGGTTGTATTGTTCCTAGTAGGGCTGACGTGAGATTCGCCCAGAGCTCGTTCGGCAGGTGCCTCAATTCGATGTCGGATCCCTATACACCTAAGGTTAAAAGAAAGCGAGATGCAGCATATATTTTTGGTAAATCGACGTGACGTCATTTACAAAAAGCTAGGCGCGCATTGCTGTGCATATAACAGTTCGTAATGTACTTGTCTGAGTTTAGCTACGTTCAGGGAAGAACAACCACAGGCTTAACAGGTGTCACTGTGGCATCACCAAAAATGAGTGTGTGGAACCACAATACGCCTGTCTGTTGCCTAAGATATGCCTATATGGCAAACGAAACACGCCTATATGACACCCAAAAGGACGCCTACATCTACGGCACCCAAAAAGACGCCTACATCTATGGCACCCAAAAACCGCCTAGATGGCACCCAAAAAGACGCCTTGTCTATGGCACCCAAAAGACGCCTATGGCACCCGTAAACCCAAGAGAAGCGACGGCACAGCCAGAGCACCCGCGGCGTGCCACTGACCCCAATATCAGCTGCACGATAAGGGGCTGCACAAGCGCGGCCGAGCTGCGCAAGCGGCCTGTAGCACTCCCGCTAGTTTCTACAACCTTAGTGCTATTATAACCAAGTTTAAGGATATACAACCAGCGCATTAGTTGAGATCCAAGGAGGGGAACAACGAAGGGATATGCAGCAGGTCATAGAAAGTGAGAAATCAGTGGAAGAGAACAGTAAACTAAGGAGTGAAGGAAGACGATGAGCTCCAAAGGAAGATTATAAGTAGTAGTGTACAAAACGAAAAAAACAGAGCAGGCACAAAAGAAAAAAAAAAGCGTCGCAAAGGCCAAGCGATGACTAAGGCGACCTATGTAACTTGAATTTGCCAGGGGGCGCGACTCCCTATTGTTGTGGAGTTGTTTTATTATGTATAAGACACGACCGCGGCCAAAAAATTCACCATTTGCAGTACAGGGTTGAAACAAACACTGAAATGACTGGAACGAAATGCTCTGACAGATTCTGCCTTCAAATTTTATCCAGCGCTTTTTGAATGCCTGTAAGGGCGCGATCGTGTCTTACCCCATCTCACTATACAAAACCTGAAATAGTTTACTTATCTTCTAACGTAAACATTTTTAACCGAGCATTCGGCACATAGTGCAATGCACGACCGCACACGTGCTGTGTACACAACAGAACTAATTAAGTCGAGACTCCGAGAACAGGGAAAACAGTTGGAAGAAAACTCTTGGGAGCAGAGAAAATCCTGAGAAACGTGCATAGTAGCAATATATAGCTGACAATATACTGAGTGACTAGCAAAAAGGTGTAGTAAAAATTAACAGGTAGCATGGCCAGCTAAACAGCTGCATGGTTTCCGATGATGCTAGCCAAAGGAAATGTTTCAAGTATATACTGTATGTAGCTATATAGTATATGGGAGAAACAAACACACTGTAGAACCTGCCATGTCGAAACAGAGAGAATACGCCAGTCCACGTTTTAGCAGTGCCACTGTATTGTTACCGGTGTCTGAATAGCGATTTGTTAACTCTAACTTAACAGATTAAAATTAAATTTCAGTGATAAGTTAATAAAACCTAGGAGCGTATAGTAGAGTTAGAGCTTCGATCGTTCCTTATCTCATTACAATAGCGTCGAAAGAAAGAAATTCGGGACACATAGTAGCCTAAGTTGAGACAAATCGAGAAGTGATCAAATTTATGTACGACAATAATGATACTAGACTATATATTATTGATAAAAAGAAAATAACAGCGCAGTGAGCTGAGATATTGCGGCTGATATCAGTTTCCGTGCGCCAAAATGGCTACCCGAATACCTACGCACAGACGCTCTCCCAAGTGAAGGAAACCGGTCAGAGGCTATAGTACCCAGGAAAAAACAAGAAAGTAAAATGGACGAATGCCCTACAAGCCAAGCGAAGGCTAAGGCAGGGTTTGCTATGCAGTTGCCGTAATGTGAAGTACAACTGTAGAGCATCAATAGAAACTGCTTCCTTTGAATAGTTCGTTGTTAGCATTTAGGTGAGACGCAGTGAAAAACAGAGTAGCTACATGCCGGATGCTATCAAACATTAGCCCTATCCATACCAGGCTGTACTGTTTTACTACCACGGTTCTTTGTCCTGCTGTATTTCTGAAAGTAATAAAATGATTTTGTTGTGATGTAGCACAACCTGGTTGGTACCTCGAAAGGATTAACCCCATCTAGGATCTCAAGGTCCAGTTTCAAATCAGGGCCATTCCTACGAATACAGTCAATATAGGGAGCAAAATACGAACCCGGGCACCTGCAAGTTCGCTCGGTTTGATTTTGTCCTGCTAATTATAGCATATTAACGATATTGTCAAATGATTAAGAAAAAACGTCAGTTGAGATAAAATATAAAAAAAGGACTAGCTACTGAATTAAGTCAAATAAAAATGGTAGACAATGAAACCCTATTCTGAAAAATAGTGGTTGGGGCAGGGGTTCAGGATCAATGTTATTGCATTTACTTCTACTTAAACCGTAAGGTAATAGTTTACTGCAGCGAAACTACATCATTGCCCTGAATAGTCTATTGGAGGCGCGACTTGCCATAACACAGAATGGAAGCATCAAGTGACCCGAGCACGAGGGGCATTGTTGAACGATACACGTCGCCTATAAGAATATGATAACATCTGAAGTACGGGGACGTAAAGCCCCGTATGTTCCGTGAGTCCAATAGCAAAAGCGGTCCGGCCTGTAGTGGAATGGAAGATGTTCCGATGGATTACGATAACATATAGGTCATCAATAGCACTAGCTCTATGGTAGAGAGAACAATGTGCTGAGGACAGTCAAGGGCAACACATACGGAGTCTCCTGCATGGGGGCGCGACTCCCCATGGCATGGAGTGGGTAACAAGGTAATCTAGCCTAGCCATACATATAACAGAATGATGTACAAAGATGGAAATGTAGAGCAGCATGTACGGAGACCTCCGGAGGGCGCAACTCCTCATACCGTAAGTACGGCGAGCCATTCTCCCCCGAGTTCCCTTCAGGCAGCACAGACTCTCCCCTCCCCATAGGACTTGGGGCAGCTCAGGACGAGGACCCTCCACACTCCCCTAGTATATTAATTATCACTGAAGGATCCATCCCCCAAGGCTGCTGCTGCTGCTCCCCCTCCCCCACACCAGCACTTCCGATAGGGAGAGCAAGCACAGGAGGCTCAACACAACTCCTCCCTACACCGAATCAATACCGCGGATACGCGTCTCGGCGCGGCCTCCCACCCACACTCTCCCTGCCTGCCCTCAGCTGGTGCTGCTGCCTGGCCTTCCTCGCCGTCACTGGGGCACACATCTCCCACGAGCAGACGGACGGGGCCCTACTGGGCGCGGGGGTCGTGTACAGGAGGTAGCTACGAGCATTCAATAGATGCTAGTGTTTTGTCAGGACACCATCCTCAACCATAGTAGGAATAGAATAAAACGTCGAGTTCCCGTAGGAATAGCATGGCTTGAAACTTCGTCTATGAAGGACGTTGGGCAGTAAATAGAGTTGACCTTCAAGTCTCAACTGTCCATGTCAAACGCAAGGTTAGCAGCAATAACGCTACTTCACCTCATAAAAACGAGCGTAGCTACTTTGTAACTGCTTTAAAATTAATGCTATTCCAACGAAAAACTGATATTTTATTTGGTCCTAATACATACCTACGGTTAATTTACTAACTCTTTACCAGGAAATTGACCAAATCATGTTTGGTTTCCTTCGTAACGTTAATGCTATGAGAGCGTTCCTCAACCGCACCATAAAGGGTTGGGACGTACGGTATCCTGTCTACTTCTCCGGTCGTTGTCAGCAGAGTTTATCCTTACAGGAAACAAAATATTACTTCGAGTTAAAATGTAAACAAATGGTCTTTTGGTGAGATAAGGGGCTAATATATTTCAACCGATATTTTTGTAATTGTACGTTTTGACATATCCTGCACAGTGGTAGCTTACATAAGCATATTTTGTAAACATCTGACCCGGTAAGTAGCAGCAGGAATTTCTGACGAGGCAATGGTCTGTGCTCTTTCGGTTCCCCATTTCTTACCTCCAACACCGCTATCGTAGAGCGCCGCAGTTGAAATAGCTCTATTAATACCTGCCTATGTTACCTTGCTATGAAGTGTTATTCCTCCGTAGTACAAAGAACACTTAAGGCAAAGTAACACAGTTGGGATAAAATAGGGTCAAGTTCTAGCTCTAACCTTACACATTACGTACCGTATCTACATATACTAGATACAAAAATGCGTATTTATAAATCCAAAGTACTCACCATTTTAATTTATCGTTGGCTCCTGCAGAAAAAGTGGAGGATTTTAAGACTTCCCCCATTTCTTCCCTGCAGAAGCTGAAGTTGTTTATACTCCACATATAGCTGAACTTTATCACCTTCACCTGAAATGGAAAAAAATAGCGTTCACTTTATGCTGTTCGTCACTGTTACCTACTGCGGTTATGCAGTTGCGGTTATGGGATGACCCACAGTGTATCGAGAGGGACCACAAGTTGGCACAAATAATGCAATAAAATATAGAAAAAAAAAATACTCCAGGCAGGTGCTGTGACAATAAACAAACTTCCGACGCGGTATACCGGTACCTAAATGTATCACCTTTCTGCGGTACTCGGTTTCACAATAGTACGGGAGGGACCCATTACGGTGTACAAGCTACAATAAGTAGAACGCACCTTTAGTGTATGCCCCCAAAAGTATTTATCAGTATACAGTGCATTGAGTATTATGAAAAAATCATACCAAGTACATTAATTACGGTTGCGGAGTCTGAAGGATCTAGTTTGGCTCCGACTCCCCGGTATAACTAGCTTCTGCCTCGGATCCTTTCGACCACCCAAATGCCCGGAACCCGACTCATTCGCCCCTCGCCCCCTCCTATGTAGTTGCCCGATTCGACTAACTCCCAACTCTGCAACCCTGGTATTCACTTTATCGGGGCCAACCGTTCAGCCGTACCAACTGAAGATAAAAACCGAAATGAGGACTTCGCAGCAGATATGCAGGCCGAACTTCCAGTAACGGCGCCAAAGATATCCTAGAGCTCCGGGGACCACAGCTCAACATCACGCTACAACAGTCTGACAGGCAATGAGTGACGCCAAAGAGACCCCGCCGACACACGGTGGGAGGGCCCAAACTGTCGCCTCTACACCCTCGTTTCCATGTCGTGTTGCTGCAATAACCGAGTGTACCACCTCAATATCTTACGGAGCAACTTCCCTTTCTTATTTGTAACATTGCTGATACGTTTCGTACTTGACGAGGTGGACTGTTGCAACTTTTTTCTTTTTCTAAGTGTGTACAGTAGATGTTTCTTGGAAGAATATATAAATAAATGAAGCAATTAGCCGCCCCCGTCAGCACAGGAAGCAGGCCAGAGCTGACACGCGTTCGCTCTACACACACAGCCGTGCGGCACATAATTTGGGTCGCGACGTGGACGGAAGCAAACCGTCCGGGTTTCACCAACGGATGGCAGGCTGGACAAAAACTGGTGATACGAAATTACGGCTCCTCTCTCTCCATAGAAAGAACACCGCCGCCGCCACCGCTACACTCATGGGGAAAAAATATAGCGTGCGGCTGTAATGTACAGAACTGGAGCGCAAAGATTTGAGACTGGCGAATTTGTGCAATCGAGTTCTCACAACTATTGCTCGTAAGCTATAAGAATTGCGTATCGTAATGCAGGAATGAGTCCAGACTTTATTGTGTTTCCTATTCTGAGCGGATAGCGAACACAGTTCAGTGAAGTACCGCTATCGCCGGTCAGATATCGTCACTTCATTATACTGGTCATGAAAAAGTATGATCTAAAGTCGTTTTAGCCTTCAAATAGTCAATAATAAAACATGCGATTGAGACTAAATTGCTGAACTCGAGAAGCAAAATACAGAACTTTAGCCGTTACGTAAATTCAGCCGTGCCTGCAGCGATGCACTTACGATACACTCAAGTAAACGGAGCACTTGAGAATGCAGCACAATGCAGGTATGTCCCGGAGCGAGACTTTGCTCAAACGTCGCTACCGGCATCCCTGAATGACGTCACTACACACGTGACTAGTCACAACACTGACCGACAAGGATTGCTCTATTACTTACTAAGCGATAAAATATCAATACCGTACGGCGAACAGGACTCGCGGCGCTCGCGGCTAGCTAGCCTCTTCTGATGACAGCGCTACACGAGCGCAACTACAGCAACACTTGCATTGTTCAAATGACCAAATAGTATGAAGATGTCAACAAGTCACAGCTGCCGCTTCCGGCGAAATAACGTCTTTGACGCTTGACTTGTCTAGAATTTCATACAGATGCGCTAGCTGGGGCGTTAATCCTAAATACATAGATTACCCTAGAGAATTCCGAAAATTTGTCTCGCTTCGTAAAATGGAGTTTTTAGCCTGCTCAACGTAATCGGCTTGTCTCTAACACTTGCAACATGCTTCAAAGCAGCCAAGCCAACGCCCCCGTGTCAAGTGCCCGACAAATCAAGCCTCGCCGGCCAATAGTAGCTTGTATATATATATACAGTAAAACCCCTCTAATCCGCACCTCAATAAACCGAACCCCTCCCTAATGCGAACATCTGATCATACTTCGAAGTGCAATCTGAACAAATAAGCATTTATCGGATTAATGATGTACGGAGTTTGTACAAATACCTAAATACCTCTGTAATCCGTACAAGGCGCTTCTCATTTTTCGGATTAAGGGGGTGATGAGCGAAAAGGAGGTACGAACAATCTCTCTATAATCCGAATTAGTGCGGAATACAGAGGTTTTTTTCGGATTTGTAAGTACCCCGGTAATCCGAAATCCCCGCTAATCCGTCACTCCCTTCCCCACGTGCTGTGCGAATTCGAGGCGTTTTGCTGTATGTATAATTTATGCAGCACAGAAAAACATACCTGGGTAAAGCACCAGTTCTCCGCTACAGGTGTGTTGGGTTCCGTGGGTACCGGGGACGGTACTCTACTGGTCGCCATGACTCCCCCTGCAGCACCTCCTCCTCCACCGCTGCTGCTGCTGCAGCTGATGTTGTTGTTGCTGGTGCTGTTAGCAATGGTGGCGTTGCTGGTGGTAGTGCTCAGACTATTGGTGCTGCTGATGCTGGAGTGGTGGTGCTGTAGGAGGTGATGCTGCTGCTGTGGGTGATGGTGGGGGTGGTAGTTGTGGTGGTGATGATGATGGGGGCCGGAGGTTGTGGTGGTGACGGCGGTCACCAAACTAGACGGCGCCAAGGTCCCTGTGGAGGAAGATATAAATATTTAAGTAAGATAAGAAACAAAGATACCTCGAGAGCAGCGAATAATAAAGCAAAGCCTCCTGAGACTGGCGCAGCAGTTGCTAGCTGAAAATATGTAGGAACTCCGTTTCCAAATCCGAGGCGATGAGGTTCAATGCATGGGAAACTCTTTTCCAAATTCTTATATGTGTTAGTATAAGCCTCCCTTGCCAATGCAAAGATGCTCCATGAGAGGAAGAGGAAGGTAAATACAGCAGGCAGGTATGTCGATAGAACCGTGAAGTGAAACTCAGGCACAAGGATTTTGCCCCACGAGAACTGCAAGTCGGGAACGACTAGGAACAACACAACAAAACCTAATAAGTACCCTCGCAAGGGTATGAAAATGGACACGCAAGACAGACGTCCTGAAAGCTTGAGCTAAGGATAGCTGTAGGGACGCTCCGAGGCAGGGCTCCCCATAACGTAGGATGGGCGAACCTAACGCTGTGGCCCATTGAATGCTTTTTGGGGAGACCCTGTGCCAAAACAGACAATTTTTGTTTAGACTTAAAGGGGAGCGAATATTCGGTAACTCTATCGCCCCAAACAAATAGGGACCTTGGTGGTGTAATCGGTAAACCTTTGCGGCTGATAGTGCTTATCATGATCCTGTGATGACGTCACGAGAACTGCCTTTCGACAGCCTGGTCAAGTGAAGGACGAGCGTCTAGGGGAGGACAAGCGGTGGCCGAAACAATGAATATCGCTAAGCTAACGCCCACGGGGACCATTTGGCCCTACATCAAAACGCACCATTTCTTCAGAAAGCTATCATCAATAGACACACTAAAGAGCGCATCACTATTTGCAAATAATCTCGTGCGTCTCTCAGTGCTGCGGAATCGCACGGCTAAGGTCCGACTATAACCGCCGGTTTTTCCCACTCAGATTCCTGGTATTCCTAAAAGTCCTAAATATAATATCTATTTACCATGGCTATTTACCTACCTCGGCCAAGTACCTACTTCTTGAAAATACATATACACAAATGGTAAGCTATACGTACACATGTACCTAATACTTTGAATCATTGGGACCTTAAACTTCTAAGCCGTTTTGTATTTAGCATGCCTGTCTATTCAATTAAAGTGCTCACAGAAAGTAATACACGCCCGCATTAAAATAAAAACAGTATATATATTTTAATGACAGTTGCAGTAGTATATTGAATTATTTGCACCATTTGGAATAAAAAATCATCACTACATTTAAACAAGATAACTAAATAAATAGCATTTGGCAAGACTGTTTACTTGAGCCGACTAACTATTCACTGCCAAAAATGTACCGTACACATGGATTGAGCAACAGAAGTGTGACCTCTATGCCACTTAAGAACAAATACTACTAGAACATTAAAAAATAAACGGTATTCAACGTATTTTGAAAAGCAGCTTTCAGGAGTCGGAGTCAGGCACTAAATTGCAAATCAGACTCCGATTGCAGGAGCCAGTGGGCTGCAAACTCCCTCCCAGATCCTGCGACTCTGTAATGCCGATGCCACACGCTAGGCAAAAGAATGAGTATCATCATCTTTTCGTCCCAACGTGTTGATATGCCCATTTAAATAGCACACACTTGCAAAGAACTTTTAGTTATAAACCCTTCCAGATATAATGATACATCCGAAAGTTAACTGACCGCACTTGCGGAGTAAACTGAGCTGGCGGTAAACATTTTGAAACCAATTCTTGACAATCTCAAAGCTGTGTTTACGAGAGTTATTATATTGAGTAGTTTAGGTCTCCGTCTCCACAGCAACGGCGACCTAACAGAGGAAGAAGCAAGGGACACATAGTGTGACGATAGACACGTGGAACCCATGAACGAGGGTGTTCCTACACAGGATCAACGCGCATGGGAACAGCAAGTCGGGAAAGAAGAGGAAGAACAGATTGAAGAAAGATCAGTAGGAGTAAAAGATGGGACGGAAGCAAAGTGGGCACGAAAGACAGCCGTCCCGAAGGCCTATTTACGAGAGTTAAACCTGATGTTCGGACGGATAGCCTACTCGTTCTTTTGGCTAGCGAGTGACATCGGCATTACGCTCGTATCATACCCCCTATATGTACGTCAAACTAGGGTTACAGACTCGTTAGGCGTCGGACATTGTTGGCAGTAAATAGTCGGACACGCGCTTGTTCCTGGAGTCGGAGTCTGAAAAAAATTGGCCTATTCTACTAAAGAGTCAGGTGGTTCTGGGGTGCAACGTGCCCGGACGCTGGCTGCTCCAAGAACTGGAGTCGTACCATCCGACTCCGCAGTCCTTGTTTGAAAAGCTTGGAATACTAAAACAATGTACCGAGCAGTAGTCAACTTCGGTCATCACCGTGTCTAGACTTGAAATTTGAGTTTACTTAGTAATCTACTAAGGCTGTCGGCCCTTCAATTGTAGCTATCAATATTGTATAAGTTGATCAATCTTCTAAAATGTGGACTCGGGACTGCAACGGGGTTTCAGGAAAGAAAAAGGAACGAAGAGAGAGAGGAAACGAAAGGTGATACGTGAAGCAACATAGGAAAACCATGCACGGAGGATCACCGCGTATAGCCTAAATGGAAACAGTAAGTGGTAAAAAAATTAGGAAGAGCAAGTGTAAGCACGTGAGTACTAACAGAAGAAATACGGAATCGTTGAGGGCACGGGAATTAATATGTCCCAAATGCCTAACAAAGACTAAGGTTTCAAGCGTGAAACATCAGCCCGCACCAGCAGCGAGGTTCTGGCGATTTGTCGCAAGGCTCTGCTGTTACGGGCACATGAATGTAATGTAATTAATGTACCTTTGAGTACCAGTACCGAGGTGACAACTGAACTGTAGAGCTAGGCCTCCTTAGACGTGCAGCCGACATTTCAAGAAAAAAGAGAAAACCGATAGGTAGTCGAGAGAACGGGGAATCTCTATAAGGAGGTGTTCCAACACTGGATCAAAGCACACGGGTACAAGTCAGGAATAAAATAAGAGGAAGAACAAAATATAATCAGTTGCAGTATATGGAGGGGAAAGGAGAATAAAACATTTACCCTACACTGAGCTAACTCGAGACCCCTGTAATTTATATCTTTTACAAATTTCAACTTCCAATGAGGCAAGACGTACGTAAGCGTATACTACAGTTGTCGTACCTGCGTCTCTTAGCGTCGATTTATTGTCGTCTTTTGTTTGCAAAGATGGTTCAAGCATATGTGTTTTATGTACGAAGATGAAACTTGAAATTATTTCAAACGAAATACAGAAAAAATATCCAGTTTGAAAAATTCTCCACAGAGGATAGGTTCACGCAAACAATGCGGAAAAGATGAAGAAGAAAAATGATTTGAGTGTATGCACTATGAAGTACTGTGGTGCAATGTGTAACCTGCGCGTAGCGTCCCGCATTAACCGCGACTGAGGCATTCGAAAGCATCATAGCTACTTAACGTACAAAGTCACTACAAACTAACCCCGAAATGGTTCAAAACGAGGTTAGACCATGAAGAGCACGCGGGATGGCAACAACTGTAGCAAGGCGAGCACCTGAAGGTCAAACCGACAGGCACTAAAATTAGACGGTCCTGCACACCTGCATTGGCTCAATACGAAGGGATGAAGTCCAATATTTTTCAGTTGAAATTAATCATGAGTTTGGTGAAATAACATCCGGCATATATATATGAACAGGAACACGTGCTAGAAGACATTCCACCCCATCAGCTTACAAGCCCACCAAACATTGGCTTTGAAAACTTTCATCTCTCCGAGACTGAAACAAAATTGTTGTTTAACGTTATAGAAGAACCAAAATATCGGTGTCGAAGAACAGAATTAGCTGAAACAACTTTTAGGAAGCACGCTGGTCCTTGTAGGGCCGAAGAAACCGTATCTTCTACAGGCCAAATTTGCACGAGCAGGGGCTCCACCTCTATAAACAGCAACTCTTTCCTTTCTCTCGAAACACTTCCACTGCTCAGAATAGATAACTAGATAACTGCTAGGCCTATACACAAATTATGCTCTAGTTAACCCTATTCATACCACGCCGTTATTTTGCTACAACGATGTTTTCTCCTACTTTCTTCTTACGGGAATATAAGCCTTCTTGAGGTAGCACAGCCTGGTACTGATAGGGTAAAACTAAGATTTTTCTAGGAGTAGCTACTGATGGGTAACCCTGTACTGTTTAGCCATCATTCATCAGGGACGTTTCGAACAGAGTTGTTCTTACGATAAACGGAAGTTTTATTTTGACGATATATCGTACAGCCAATGTGGACGATACGGGGTGTGAGTCAAACCAATACAACTTTCAAGTCTTCACAATTCACATGAAAAATCTGTTTCCGTAGTAATGGCACTACTTGTGACGTAACTAAACGGTCTGCGTATAGGCTGCAAACACGTGCTATAGTTCTGCGGACAATGCGCGGCCGAGAGTTTTGCTTCATGAATCCGCAATTTGTGTGGGCAAAACACTTGCATCATAAACCTACCTACAGATTTCACCCTCCTTAGCTGGACACTGCACGGTGTTTTGAAGAATGGAAAGACGACGGGCACTTGATGAATGAACCAAGAATAATAGTCAATGATCCAACTTTTTTTCCGTCATTTAAGATGGCTAGGGACCCTGCTTTGTTATATAGATCGAGAGGTTATGAGCCACAATGTAGAGTTTGGGCACTCGACACTCTTCACTTTATGCGTTCGCAATATTTAGGAAGATCTTGACAGGTTGTGAGCCACACTGTACGGTGTGGGGGCACGCGACACTCGCCTACCGTCCACGCAGCGCTCGATAAGCAACGTATGCGACCTTGACCGTGGCACGCAGCAAGGGAGCGTGCGTGCGTGTGTGTGTCACGCGTATATCGCGCTTTAAGGCATGCGCTTATCTATATCCAATACGCTTATTTAGACGATTCCCAGTTTTCGGTGATCCTCTAGTGCAGGAGTAATAACTTATACAAAATACTCTTATCGGAAATAATTATGATGAATTTGAGAGAACAACGGCCATCACTAAATAGTCGCATCGCGTTGCGTCAGTGTATCAGAACGTAGATATGGGGTAAGCCAGAAAGGAATGAGCAGATTTGGTGAGGCGGGGGTTTGGGGGTGCTCTGTGACGTAAGCTGTGCCAAGCGACTCTACAGGCAGTCAAATTCTCACAAAAAACTATGCATAGACCACATCATACACGTATGGTGTGGTTTATGAACTATGTTATAAACAACTGATGGCTACCACAATGTATTTCGGTAGCAATTACTTGACTATGGAACCACGTCGAAGCATCAAGACGAAGCAGTGAATGAAGCGATTCAACACTTCGACTAATACACAACCCTGAGACCGGCTAATTATTCGCAAATCAAATTACGTATTAGAAACCCTCACATGTTATAACATTAGCCACTTGTATGCTCGTTGTTCGCGGCAGGGACAGAAAACGAAACGGCCTCACATGTTGCAAAGCTAAACCAACAGCCACTGAAACACGTGGCGGTTCGCTGGAGAGGAACGGCTGACGTCACTACGTCGTCGGCACTTTGCAACTGTTTTACCCAAGACTGTCGAAAAAAAATATCGAGCTATCACCACATTCTCTTGAAGCCAGTCAGGTAGGTTGGTCTAGATGTGAAAAATATCAAAACATGTGGCTCAGCGCTTCCAGACCCCCCTCCCCCACCCCTTCCTCGCGAAGCGCTGGTGATGGTCTTACGCAACGAAGCGTCCTAGTTTTATGGACCGCCTACGTCACGCTGATCACGAGTTTATTGATGAATTTAAAATATATTAGGCCTCCTCCAAACAAGCCAAAGTGACAAAAAAAAAATAAATAAAACAGGGAAAAAAATAATAACAAGGAGCAAGGCACATGCAGAGCACTAGTGTACTTATCAAATAAAACGAGAAACCTTCGTACGGATATCATCGCACGTGGGAACAAGTCGGGATTGGAGAGCAAGTTCTGTGAGAATATGGAAATGGAAACAAGCAAGCTGGGCAAGGAAACTTGGCTTGGCTACAGCCAAGATAACCTATAGAGTAGTGGTTCCCTGGGGTGCGGGGGTCCCATAACGTGGGATGAGCGACAACGCAGAAGGAGCACTCCGTGTGAGTTCACCAGATCGAGGCACCGGACACTCTTAACCATTTATCGGGCGGCTGATAACCGCTTTTGAGAGAATAGCATTATGGAGGCAACCATATACAGTCACTTGCCCGGTACATGGTTAAGTATGTACTACTTTCCTGGCAGAAATTTGCCTACAATTGAGCCACTTTTTTTTAGTTTTAAGTGAAATACGTCGGATAAAACGTAGCAACTTTTAACTGCTGACAATGGCAAAAGGCAGTAGCATCTATGAGAATTCTCAGCGGCAGCAACAGCAAGAGAGGGTGTGGCACATCGTGAAGCTAAGGGGCGCCCCTCCCTTTCTCTTCACAAGTGAGCAGGATAGGCAGGCAGGCACACAGCCAGATCGCCAACAAAGGTCTTTCATTACCACACGCATAGCTCATGTGGTGCCCCCTTTGCTGCGTGCTTACACCTACAGTCCTGACATTCCTGGCAAACATACGCACGGAGTGACGTGCTGTGAGTCAGCATTCGCTATTTGGGAGTTCGGTCGAGAAACGAATGTGATGTTGGTGCACTCGCATTACGATATGTGATGACGCGTTAGGTAACACCAACGACTGTTCGTACAGTCAGCAGAATATCCATAAAAAGCAGCGGATCTTGAATTTTTTCATGCCAGGAAGCCGTAAGAGAATATTTGTGTATTTAGGAATTTACAAGAAATTACGTTAATACAGGCAACGACTGAAAAAGTACCATGCGTCTCCAGGAATGGCATTTCACGCATCCCCTTGTAATATGAGTAGGTACTGCCGAAAAACAACAACAACCTCAACAACAAAATTGAGGATGGGATGGACACAATAAGTCTAGAGTCCAACTCCTGGGAGAAGCGAATGTCTCACACCGATTCCCATTAGTAACAATATAAACCCGTGTTCTCCGACTCTGGTTGCATCATTGCTGGGAGTTAGGCAGCGAGCGCCCGACTTTGATTCCTGACTGCAAAATTCAGATTCTGAATCCCTGATAACAACCACTAGGGTAGCGTTCGCCAGCAGGTCCGGCTAACGTTGGGGAGCAGCTCAGTTCGTAAAATAAAGACCAACACATGCCTCCACAAGTAAAACAATACTGCAGGTATGCGCACCTTGTGAGACGAGGGGAGATGAGGGCAGAGCGCGAGATTCCTGCTGCTGCTGCGCCCCAAAGGACACCTGATAGGAGGGAGGTCGTAAGAGTGAGGACTGCTGAGGCTGCGGTAGTGAGGGCAGCGGTAGGGCCTGCAGTGGAGGATGCTGCAGCACAGCCACGGAGGTGGAGCTGATGGATGTGGTGGTGGAGGGGGACCGAGAATCCACCGTGGCAGGGCACGCGACTGGAGGAGGGGAAGACGCTGCACTGCTACAACTCTGCAACAAAAAGACATCACACGTGAGGCTGGAGTCGTACCGAAAAGAGCCATAATCCTAAAACGGCTACACAATTTTCGCAAAATTAGAGAAAGATAAGAAACACGGACTACGCAGGTACGGTGATAAGGAGTTAATAACCCCGATACAATTATCCATTCTCTTCTGGATTTAGGTCTGGTGGTACAACTGGCTATTCCAGATAATCTTCTAAATAACCACCCTCACGATTCGGGAAAACGAAAATGCACAAATAGAATTTTCAGTAATATCTTATCTCTACTGTCAGTCCCGAGAAGTAGCTAACTTCCCAGGATGAATCTTCCATCGTTCCAAATGATGCCAATAAATAGACAATACTTAGTTTTCGTTTACATCTACTATAGATAGACTGTGAAAATTAAGCGTACTTTGAAGCAGTATTCAAAAAGTTATGCCAAAATTTGAAATTGTCTTATTGCCACCACTTTACTACAGCATGCGAAATCGTATTTCTATTCGCAATGCGAGTTAGACGCTTATAACTTACGAATAAAGAAGCTTTGGATTACTTTTGGAAACTCAATGCACCCACTCGTCCACCAGCAGCGCAAGTAGCACAAGACACATTAGTCGCATAGCAAGCTATTATTGCGTAAGAGAAAGCAGGTAATTGGAACGCGCTCGTATTTCGGTGCTGGAATGGTGACTAAATAAAACACGTATAAAGGAAGCAGCGCTTATAGAAGTGCACACACATGACGATGGAGTGTACGCCATCTGAGGGCAATCGCTCAGAGTGCAAGGCAGTGACGTGCAGAGGATAAAATGAGAACTGGCGGTACTGCTGCGTGCTGTGTAAGTAGTGCGGGAAATATGGCGGATGGTCGCAGGCATAATATAAGCTCAGTGATTATACAAAGCAAACGTATAATACGTTATTAATATTATCGAGCAAAATAATGACTACGAGATGACTGCAGGCAATATATTCACGGCCGGCACAAGAGAAAATAATAAAATAAAAATAAAGTGCATTGAAACCAATGTGGTGCCCTACAGTAGGTACATACGTGGCTTACCTTGGATTCGGGTACCTATGTGTCCCTAAAGGTATAGGCATCCACTTTAGCTGAACCAAACCCATACTCTGAGGTAGGGCATGCATACCTATTATAGGGACCGTAAATGCTATAGGTGTGGCCGTGCAGCGGCCAATACACGACCCACCACTAAGGTGCACAGCGAGGCAGCAGTGTATTGACCGATGCCACCATTCGCACGTACAAATCCTTAAGTTTATAAGTACGCAAAAGTAGAACAGGCCGCCGTACAGGTGACCTTACTAAGCTATCAATAGAGTGGGGCGCGCCTCAGCCAATACCCGCCACAGCGCTCCGATAATCGACCTATAAAACCGTCATGTGCACCTAGTGCGGTACGGATTATATAGACAACAATGGACTTCGCTGTTATTATAAATTTCCAGTAACGCAGCAGTAGGTACATATAAGCATAAGACAGTACGCACGGCTGATGTAAAAAACAAAAATTGGGTTTGCAGAGCAGTCGAAACGAACCAATAAATATTCTACCGTCGCGAAGGCTGCTAGATAAGCAGGGTGCAAGTCGTGAGATCAATCAAAACATTTTTTTTACTTAAATTAAGCCTTTCAAGTAAAAAGCTATGGAATTAGAGATTTGTTAAATTTACTTCTAATCGTTTTAGACCATCAGGAATACAGTTCATAACACGTGGAATTCAGGGGTAGAAATTTACGGAGCTGAATGCGAAAAAAAAAATGGTGCTGGAGCTGGATTCATGATGGAGCAGCGTATTTAAATAACGCCTGAAGCACTGTGGTATTTATTGCTGAGTTTCTTTGCACAGTTTCTGAAAAATAGAATGTAGCCATAACAGAATGACATCGAATAGAAAAGATGAACAGGTGTTGATGTCAATTTTATACTGTTGCTTTTGATCGTCGGATACCTACACTAGTTCACCATTGTTAGAGACTACAGCGTATTTTAGTTAGGTACGATTTGATTGGGAATTACCACACCATCCTATTTCTCAAGGAAAACTCAAACAGCTTGACATTTGTATTTCAAATCGGATCAGGATGCAGGATGCGTATCGCAGTCCTGATACCGGGAAGGCTCTGCGGCCCAATTACGGAATTTTACACGGACAGTTAAGGGACAATTGGGCCAAGTTTATCGTATTTTCGCCCTATTCCCACTAAGCTGTGTTATTTTGCTACAACGATTCTTTGACCTACTGTATCGGCACGAGGAATAAGTCTTTCCAAAGAGGTAGCACAGCCTTATGAAGACCAAGGCCTTACGGATGACACTCGCGCTTCGCACTCCATCCACGCTACACCGAAGCGAAGAAAGTCCACATGAGAGTATCCGTTTCAACAAGGTGACGTCGAGTACCGCGTTCCCGTTTGCAATCAAGACAAAACAGCGTTTCCACTGCAAATCTACGTGAATTTGAAGTACCTGGAAGTGATGACGTCATTGTACCATAACACTTAAAAAGCTGACCTACTACTGGGTTCCGTCCGGTATGCGAGGTCGTGCTGATGGCATTCGAGCTTCACTTCCAATAATGCCCCAATGATATGACGGGAGGACACAACTCAGAGGCCATCGGAGGGAGGGAGGGAGGGAGGGTGAGGGGCCGTGGCAGAAGGCCCCCGTAACTGCAGCTCGTCGCAGTAAATTACGTGTCGCTACAATCGATGCTCAACTGGGTTAAAACGATACAGCGGGCGGAGCAGGCACACGCCGGACGTGCGGTGCAGTTCTTCCCAAAGTTTTCCCGGGTGCAATACGTTTCTTGGCTCCCAGCTGTGTTCCCAAGCCCGGTACCGAGCGCATCATCCACTTTTACCAGGAATAGCGCCATTGAAAACGTTATCGACAGGTCCTTTTCATCAACTCTTTACCGGACGGCTGGAAAACGGTGAGGCAAGAATAACAGTATGGAAGAGCCACACATATGATCACCAGCTCGGTAAAGCGTGAAGTCTCAACCACCACGGCGTGGCGGCAGTTAAGGCAGGGGATACAGGCAAAAGCAAAATAAAGAAGTGGGTAACGACTAATGAGGTCACAATAAAACGGTCTAATTTAAGTGTCTCTCGTCGAAACAGTAGTGTTTGCAAAAACCCTCCACCGACGACACCCTGCAGCTTAACGTTATTATTAACCTATTTTCTCACGAACTGATCTGCCTTTCCAGCAACAATATCATTCGGTATTTCAAACGCTGCTTATAAGCAACGGCATGAGAGAAAGGATTAGTCCGTTGAGTCGCAACTTAATTTCATCCTCTTTTTCGCAGGAATAACATCGCCGTATTTGGAAGGTTACACTTATGGTACACCACGGGAGAAAGGGTTAACTGCTCGACTCCTACTGGCTGGCTTATGCTATCGGGTCACGTCCTACCGTCGGTTCTGCGTCCCAGCTGAAGATCTCGCACTGCAGACCAGAGACCGGACGCTCAGACGCCTTGTCAAGCACCGTAACTGTACAGCTGCAGGCACGAATGCAACCATGCAACTGCTGAAGTTTTACATTTTTACTCTTCGATTTAACATCGGAGTAGGTCGATCATTTAGGTATGCATAGCTTAGAAGTTCAAACCACTTTCATCATAACTTTGTGAAGGTTATTATAATAAAGTGACAAAATCTGAGCCGTGACATCAATACTTCTTCAAGGAACTGTACAGTTTACGTTAGCGTAACTTTACAAGGCATTTGTACATCCCGCCCCAGGGGGTCAACACCGACCACAAAGGGAACTGCTGGTGCAGCACGAAATTCGAGCATCCTCAGGAGAGTGTGATCACAGTAACTTCAGTAACTACGAAACACGGCATATATCAGCAGACAGAAGCGCAATAACATAGATATCGGTTAGTGTTTTGTTATAGTCTTCTCCAAGTTTAATTCACCCTACCCACAGGAAAAGTCCAATTCACAGAGATGCGATACGAGGGCATGTGGTAGCGTTCCTTTGTCACGCACAACGTGAATCAACGCATGAAAACAGAAATATAGCTGATTGTTAATTACAAACAACTCGTATATCTGCGGAGCAACACAAGAACGAAAAAAGCGTCTTCTATATTCAACAGTAAAATAATTCATTGGTCCGCACTCATTCATCTGTAGACAATCTTCGATAGGAAGTCTTCGACAGCCCCAAAATACATGACCTGCACTGACGGACGAGCAGCCAAGAAAGCTCGTTCAATCAATAGGTGGTCCCAATAGCGACGTAACGAGTACCCCTCGATCCAATCCATTATTGTACGACATAAGACGAGGGCGAACAGGTGTGCCACAATTCATTTACAACAACAGAAGACTCTTCCAACGGTGCTGTTCTCGCACCAGTAATATCATCCATTTTATTAACTGGGTTGCGTAGTGGAATAGAAAAGCTCCTAGTCCCAAACAATCGAGACCAACTCTGCAACCCATATTATAATTATTACAACTGCTATAACAGCAATTATCATAAGTTTAAACCTGCCGGACCACTGCAGCGGTGACTCAATACAGGAGAGGAAACAGAGCGAATATTACTTATCAAGCCTTGGTCTCCAAGGACAGCGATATTTCTCCGCTCGGTAACCATGACAACGGACCTCTGGATTATCTCGCACTGTTGTAATGCGATTCTGGAGCATGTAAATCAGTCATAATAAGGTATAATTAGCCCTGGTCAGTCGTCATCCTCGTGACGCACGGAACGGCAGACCGATGAGGACACGTACCTTCATTATTATGGCTACAACCTTCCTTATAATTTCCGCGGACTATAAGAAGGTGAAAACTGTACCTTCCAGTATCATAGGTGACTCTGGAATTCATGTGAGCGCATCGGTCAAATTCTCGAAGGTGATAGCTCAAGTACCACACGATACAGCTAAAGAGCAACTGGAACTGTCTACACGATACGACTTGGGACACGTTCGAGTGGGCCGTCAAAATCTATTAAGTCAAGCCCACTAGCCTTGGCTAGTCCGAAGCTTCGGACAGGTGGGCTGGCTTCGATTCGCTGCTTCGCCTTCCAGCGTGGAACTTTAATCGACTACCTTGGAGACTTCCAACTTTCCAAGAACTTAACATGAATCTCTAAAATGGAGCTTGCGGTCATTTCAATACAACAGAATTGATACTAACACCTGCACACTTAGCGGACCGCATCTCAGGGAAATAATGCGGATGCCGGCACCACACACACAACTCCAGGGCAACGAACTCTCGTAAGCACGTAGAGTAATAAGCTTAATCGTAGGGACGACAGTAGCACAAAAGCGTTGTAGAGAAGAGGAAACATTGGAGGGCGTGGTCCCGACACACATGATCATAGCCGTCACGCATTGTGCGCAGAACACGAGCGCCGGCAGCTGTGATACGCTGAGCGTGCGTATCCTACCTACATGGGCAGTCACGCATCTGCCCCCAATGCGCCTCATGCACTCTGTAGCATCACGGCACTGCGCGTAACGACAACTACCTGGAAGCGAGTTGCTGTCATGCTTTACCCTTTTACCTGGATACCTACAGACAGTCAGGTCACCAACTATACAAGACCGGATGTGGTGGTACAACACAGAATCGAATAACAATAGTAACAAGATAAGACCGACCCATGCGCAGACGGAGACAGCGCATATAGGAAGAAAAAATCACGTAACAAGATGAGAGCAATGATCCCTCCACGAGTAGTTCGTTTGCAATTGCCGGCACGAATGATCAACTCTTCAATAACAAAACACTGCTAGCTGATAATTGTCAATAATCAATACAAGTAAATGTGCGTGGCACGAGCGATATATTCGAGGGATCATCGCGATGGAGGCGAGACGAAGTGGCAACAAACATGGCTGAAAAGGCATGATAGAAATTCGAGGGAAATATGACGATCGATGCAGGCGAGACGAATTGAGAGCAAACAAGGCGAGGGCACGAGAGATAATTTCGAGAGAAATATGACGATGCAGGCGAGACGAACTGAGAGCAAACAAGGCGAGGGCACGAGAGATAATTTCGAGAGAAATATGACGATGCAGGCGAGACGAACTGAGAGCAAACAAGGCGAGGGCACGAGAGATAATTTCGAGGGAAATATGAGGATGCAGGCGAGACGAACTGGCCGCAAACAAGGCGAAGGCATGAGAAAGGGAGCGGAAGCTCGCGCAACAAAAGGGTGTCAGCAACACAGGAGTCAGTAAAAGGCGCAATGTTGTCTCAGGGAGGCCAATGTGTGAAAGTTTAATGTAGTGATGTCAAGAGGTCAGGAGGGAGTACGGGGAGGGGCAGCCTAGCGGCTCACCTTCTTCGTATGAAGAAACGCAAACGCTCTATTTTACCGCGGTACTGCACTTTCACATGTATGCGATATGGCCGCCTCCAAACGACACGGGCACCATACTGATAACATCTTCTACACACTCTAAAAAGAAAACTTCCATTTACAACCTGTAGAGGTTCCCGTACCTACGGTACAAAATGAAGACTCAGGAGTAGGCCTATAATTTTTCAAGCCAGGAATAGTGATAAAATACGGATAAACAGAAAGGCAGGTAGAAAGCAGAGAGAAGACGATCTAATATGAGAAGAAAGTTAAACGCATCACGTCACGGCAAAAATAGATGTTTATAACTGTACTGATTAGAATAGTCATGTTGAGAAACGTCCATTTTTATGTACATCTAGAAATTTGATCGAAGTTCTTTACGTACCAGATCGGTCTCTTTCCACACGCTAGCTACCTTATTTCCCAATATTTTTCGTGATTTCCTAAATGTCAATATAGAACGTTGGAGGGTTCCAAGCCAATAAGGTGCAGGTAACGAACCTGTACTGATAAGAGCGTAGACACCCACACTAGCGAAAATCACGATATTATTCTTGCTACATACATTAGAAATTGAATCCTCCGTATTTCCAACAATGTAGATCCTTCGAAAAGCGAAGCAGCACGAGAAGAGAAGTATAGGTATCTAAGGCAATGCAATTAAACTAGGCACAGTTGGCCTCGCCTGGGTATGGCAAGTGAGGAAAGAAGGGGAAGATCATTATATAAGTTCACTGATACCTTCCCTGGCCGCTGCCATGACCATCTCTTCCAAGAGAAGATGGGAAAGGGGCATAGAGCATGTCGAGAGACGTGGAACCCATGATGCATACACGGGGGTGTTCCCACACAAGATCACTGCAGATGGGAACAGTTAATAAAGGGAAAGAACATTACACAGCTGGAGCGTGAAAAATTATTTAAACATAGGGGGCACGACATAAAGATGTGCCGTAAGCCTAGGAAATGGAGTTCCTCAGGGGCGCAACGTTACATAACATAGGATGGGCGATATTCCGTACAGTTTCCCTGGAGACGCAGAAACAGGTCCCACGACGGATGAAACTAACCTAGTTCTATGTCCCTTATTGCACTGGTAAGAAATTGAGGATATCGGTGAACTAACGCCTAGATTCAATGAAAATGCTCATCAACTAGCAGCACGATTAAAAAACTTTTTCCAATCGTAGGTACGAACTGTTAAAAAAAATACATATTACAGATGAATTCGCCATGAATACAGTAAAAGATACTACCCAGAAGGTAACGTATCCCTCACATCGCTGCACTGTCGCAGAATATTATTGCCCACGAACATAGCACAAAACAGACGAAGCTAAGAAAAGACAAATGTGCACTACAAATTCGGCGATAAAGCGACTCGAAAATGGACCACATATCCACAGAAACCCGCAACTGCATACGTCTCTAATTGCCAAGAGAAAATGTTCAACAGGCGATGCACAAGATTTTGAACTTCGTTCAAAAGAACTAACTAAGCAGCACGCCCAATGGGCAAAGCACATTAAACGAAAAAAGTGGAAAATTGCCTCAAACTGTACGCGGACTTTATTTCCAGGGTTCCACTGACAGCATAGCCTATATAATTGCAACTATTAGGTAGCTACAGTATTGGAGAACTGGTAGCGGCAAAAGCTCTGTATCGGCACACCTCTAAACGATATAAACTAGGTAGCGTACCGCAGGTATCAAATAGATTGATACTACCATAATAAAATGAGACGCCAAGTGCCTGGAGGTCAGGACTGGATTTTATCTGACTACAAAGTGAGGGAAACCAATGGTCGGCCACATGACCAGACACTGGCATTAATTGAGTCTGACACAATTATCCGCGCACAGGTGTTGATGATAACTGTGCATAGCGCTCCCATTCGTTTTGGGGAGGACAGGCTGCGCACTACAGCCTTCACGGACTGACAGCTGCGTGCACTGGAAGGTACGTAGGTAGGTAGCCTACTTCGTTCCAAGTTGGTGACCTCGTTCCAAGAGTCTCGTAAGTTTGGCTTTGGGACACATCCACAAGTGGGTTGTGTACGTGACAGGTAGTTGATGTTGCAAGCACTCGCTTCATCTCGAAAAATCGCTCTCGGACTTAAATTTTACCGTTAGCATCATCTGCACTTCTACAGTGAACTGAAAAATTTTAAGACCACCTTTGCAAAATAAGTTCATACGATACTTTGTTGCTTGTTATAAGCGCGAGCTTCTAAATACATGTTAAATTTCTAAATGCATTTGTATTTTTTGCACGAAGTATTTAGACCTTAGGATTTTGCTAGATTAGATTTCATTTGATTGTCATCCCTTTAAGGTGCTTCAATTGGTTGGTCTTTCAGTTTTTATCCAGTCCGGTGGGTTAATTTCTATCATTTTCAGACTTGATTGTAGCTGAGGCTGTGGGTAGGTAATACAATTTTGCTACAGCGGATACCTTTGCTAATTTGGCATTAAGAGTAACTTATAAAAATAATACCAAATGTGTGCTCTCTAAACAGCAGGCACTGAAACGGATTTGTCAGCTACGGCCTGGACTCACAATGATGACTTCCATACCCACCGTTCACGGGAGCCATTAGGTCACGTTTCAATAGAGCTAATAGCTTGCTGTTACGAAAACCTATTTCTAAATTAGCAGGGTAAGGAACTAAAGTAAGAGAACGAGCAGAGGCAAGGTGTACTTTTTGATTTTGAGCTGTCTCACAGTAGTTTAAATACCGTAACTGAAAACGGGAAGGAGAGTCTACTACTATGCAAGCGAGAAACAATACACCGATTGTTACGCAGTGTCCAATTCTTAATTCATTATTACAATAAGATGTTTCAGTGCTGACTGCGGTTCAAGAAGATACCGCAACATGTAAGGCCTTGTACTACTGCTAGCTAGGTACACGCAGAAAAGTATGTTCTTTACGATAAAAACACCTGGTTTCTTATCACTAACGACGTAATATTTTAGCTAGAAAGCAATAATAATTAATCGTAAAAGACACTGTTGTTCATCACAAACGACAATGTGCATTGACGCAAATTCAAACGACAAGGTAGTTTACAGTTAACTAATTTTGCTTAATGGCAAACAACCATTTTTCTGTGTGTACGCCAAGCGAAACGTGAAACTTTTCAAAACCCGGCAAAGAAAAGGAAGAGTAGAAAATCATCAGTAGAAGCATGAAAAACCTAAACCTGCACGCAAAGAGGAGGACAAAATGAAGGCGAGTCTGTCCCCTACAGCGCACGGAGCAGAGCGCTGCACACACATACACACACAATGCAGCAGGTGATGGAGACCAACAGATATCGTCAGGCTACAGGGAGAGGAGGTGGAGGAGCAGGGGGCGTAACCTGTCAGCAACACGAAGGGGGCAAACTTCCCCCTTCTTTATCAAGATTAGGTACAATACTCTTGACAGCTGAAAACCTCCACTGAAGGAAGAGTCCTACGAACCTACGGATCTCTATTCCAAGAAACCGTCTAAATCCTTGTCACGCCGAATTAAAGTAGGTACGTTTTATGTAAAGAACTAAAGTTAAAATTGCCAATATCAAATAGGACATAATAAAGTTTCTCTCGAAGAAAACACAACAGCATTTGTTATACAGTATAATATAAATCATAGTTGATTCACAAGGACTTTGGTTCTTACAAATATATATTTTGGTTGCTTCACATTAAGCTTCAGTGGTTGTACATTTCAATTGTTTATAGTATATTCTAGCTATACAATACAATAAGCGTGAATTCAAGTTCAGGGATGCAAAGAGAAATGAAGTGAAAAAAAAATTTTTAATTTCAGTTTCAACGTCAAAGGAAGTAATTTTCCGTTTATACCGGGCACATATAAAGTTATGAACCACTATTAGAGCCAGCTGTCGCAAAGCGCAATTGTGCCTGTCTAGGCAACAGTATCGTGCGTGTCTGTGATGTCTGCTGTGGGCTCAGTCAAGGTTATGTCTGGAAGGTCTTGCAAGGTCGATCATACTTTTGTCGCGCGAGAATGTGTTATGCTGTGGGATGTGGATTCCCGTGAGGACTGGAGCTGTCTCAGGTTCCCAAAGCCGAAGTGATTCGCTAGTGGCTGGAGCTTAGCACCGCGAAACTCCACAGTTTTCGGTGAGAACATTTCAGGGAAAGGAGGCACAAATTTCACGTATTGTTCAAAGATTTCGTTATGCTCATTTGTTTATGATCTCAACCTTGTAAAGCTCAGCCTCGCTCATAAGCGGCGTTTCGAACAATGCTATTCCAATGAGAGGCGACATTCTATTTTATCCTTAACCGATTATCGTGTCATTCATTGTGGTCAGAAGTTCGTTACATAGTTATTAGATGGCAGTTGATACATCTGCTGCAGTAGGCAAAAACGTTTCGAGCAAACGTTTATCATGTTTATGACGTCATCTCGCACAACCTGGGCCCGTCAGACAAAATAAGAGCAGACGGGCAACCGCCCCGTAGCACCAACAAGGAGGCAGCACAAAAACGGACGGCCGGCTGGAAAGTTGCGCTGGAAAGCTCATCGCTGAGCTGGAAAGTGGGCGAGTGTGTATGAAAGTGAGGAGAGAAGGAAGCAACTTTCGGCGGTACACCGAGGAGAATGTGCGAGTGCGAGGGGAGGCGCTTCAGCGGCACGTGAGTGGCGCAGGGCGGGGAGGGAGGTGGTGTATGTGTGAAACGCGCAGGAGTCGATGTCGGGTGGGTGACTGGAGGTCCGACTCCAATTCAGACTCAAACGACTGAGACAAGTAGGAGTCGGACTCAAACTCCATGCAACCAAAAACTTACGACTCCGACTCCAAAGCCCTAGATACACCGGTCGCTGATTGTGAGGGGTGGGTGAGGTTCTTGCAACGTTACTGCCGAACATAGCTCACTAACGCATGAAGGCAGCCTTAGAGGACCGAGCCCAATTGTTCCCAACGTCCAAGTAGTGCTATTATTAGGAAAACCGAAATTATTATTTAGTGCTTTGGAGCTCAACACCAAGATCCACAAGCAAGAGCGATGTTCACTTGCAACTGATGTAACAAAATTTTACTACGCAGAACGTGAGAAACACCGAAAAGCTGCAGCAGACTTTCGTAGCTGTTATGGCACGCACTTATTGAAGCCTCGTAAAGTGAGACGCATCCATGCCATGCAGTCGATGCACTCATTCAGTAGAACCGTAACATAGGTACAGGCCATACACAATCATAACTGTAAAGGTGCAGCCAAAAATAGCAAAGTAGTTAAGTACTACAGAGCGAGCAGTGCACAGTTAGCCTATAAAGACCATTTCCATGTCGGCACTGGACATTCGCACGAGTATTACTGTATGCGGTAGTCACCATTGTGTCTTGACGGCTTCCACGGAGCAGGCACTACACAGTTATAAGAGTCAATACGATACAGTTACAGTATCAGACGTAGGCCTACTGTTACGAAAACATGGATTCACAAAAAAAAAGAAAATACATACATAAATATAGATTTGTTCGACTACATATAGCTACACATAAGAAAGTAATTAATGTCTTTAAAAATAGGTTTATCAAGTAAGAATGTAGTGTTCAACATTTATGCA
>LQNS02278178.1:4410920-4438879 GCA_001587735.2 Parhyale hawaiensis | reverse complement strand
CTGTATCGCTGGTTAAGTTGGGTTAGGTAATGTTAGGTAACGTTAGGTAACATTAGGTAACGTTACATAACGTTAGGTAACGTTAGGTAAGGTTAGGTAAAGTTAGAGAGGTTACATTGAGTTAGGTTGGGTTAGGTTAGGTAAGGTTACGTTAGGTAAGGTTAGGTTAGGTTAGAAGGTTAGGTAAGGAGGTTAGGTTAGGTAAAGGTAGGTTAGGTTTGGCTAGGTTTGATTTGCCTAGGTAGTGTTTATTTTAGTGATGGCACGCGCAGGAAAGCTTACGTGAACGCAAAATGTCCAGGGTTAAGGCGAGTGCGGCCCGGCCGCCAGCATCTCTCGATCGCGTAAGTTCGCGTGTTGGTCTCTGCCATGGTAGAGACAAGAGAAGTATTTTTATTTCTAAGGAGATAATTACTCCTGAAGCCAGCCAATAGGAGAGTTTTATTTTCACGCTAACATCATTTCGGGACTACACAAGCAGTGGGCTCGATAGGAGAGACATTCCATACTATAATATGACAAAACGAATCCAAGCGCTGCTATTGGGCGAGAGCATTGGTCCATGATGACGTCATTGCTCGTGATGCCACACCGCAAACACTTCGCTAAATAGCTGGTTTGGAACTACCTCTTTCCGTCACTAGCGACACAGAGCAGAATTTTCCATGCAGTAGGTAAAGTTCAAGAGTGACTACCTTGCTTCAGCAACGTCGCCCGTGATCATTTGATAATGGCTAGCTACAGGATGGATGACTCACACCAACACAACCACGCCAAATAAACCAAAAGAACGAAATATGCGTGCTTAAATAACGTCATGTACAGCACAATATATTCCGTTTTGTAGGTACATCAGGACGCTGCATGCAGAGCACAACAAGGCGTCTTCCATGACAGACGGGTTCGTTCCCTCTGAGGACCGCCAGGCTAATGTAGCCTCAAAGATGTGGGCCGAAAGCTCCAATTCTAATAAGGTAGGTAATACTGGATTATCTTTAAAGCTTTAATTAAGTCCTTCTTATTAGCCACGACACGCTCTCTCCCAAGAATTAGGCACAGAAGATATGACAATGAGGCGATTCATAGGCTAGCGCATGGACTTATTAAGTTATTATATGTACAGCGAGTTGAGATATAACAACGGAAGCGGGGCAAATGGAAAGCCAAAAGAATCTGATAGCAGGGGTAGCAGAAACATGTCACTGCATTGCTTCATCGAGTCAACCTTAATACCACTGTGCTCGCTATTATCCAAAGAATGGAAATAAAAAAGAGACATGTAGCTGGTCAAGCAAAACCAGGGGAAATCCACGCACAAGGACAACACACCAGGAAATAGGTACAATAAAGGAAACCGAGACATTGGATGGAGGATGGAGCCCAAGCCTCAAATTCCCTATAACCAATGAGAATCAAAGAGAAGAAGGACGACGAAGGTATACGTAAACTACCCACCAAAAAATGAAGAGCACACACAGCAAGAAGAGGAAGGGAGCCGAGCAGAGAGCAACGGGCCGACACGGCGAGGGCAGGTGCTGGGCAATGGAGATAGCAGCGCCAGCGATCTTTACCACCATTTTCCTCAGCAGAGAGAGGCGCCATGCAGCCACACCTATAATTCCCGAGCAAGGGCTTGGATTCTCAAAGCAACGGGACTGTAAAATTGTCCAGCTTTCACAAGAAAAACCGATATAGCGGTTCAGATTTTTTGTCACTTCTTTGGATTCATCTTATTAAAATTGCGATCAAAGAGGATTTAACACTAAAACAAGGTGTTACTAAATATTTATACAGAGGTAGCTGAGACCATCACAGTGAACTGAAAATACATAGAACTACAGCCACTGTGTCAGTGCTTTCTTGCCCGCAGCCTCTAGTTACGATAGGCTACACGTGTAACTTCAAGAGACGATTGAGAATCCGCCTCTAGGTAGGTACCTACCGTAGTCACTATGTGTCGCCCGATTGTTGGAACAGTGAAGTCACAAAGGTATGAGATCGACTTGAATTTATTTCCATTTTCTAAGGCCAAGCCTCCCTTCCCAACTTTCACTGCGGTTCAAAGAGGAGAAGACCAAATACGAAACAGCAAACAAAAAATACGATGAGCGCGCAAAGCATAATGGGCTGCGCTTCTCTGACTACCTATAACAAAAAACATGGGTAGGCTATATATAAAGAATAAACGAGGATTTGCAATTAATATTCTTTGTCCAAACAGTAGAGAACTTGAATTAGAAAGTGGAAACGCAAGTGCGGTAAGTCTTTAATGAGAATTGTGATCCAAAATTCCTGGATCACGTGTACTACAGCATTGCACTTTATTAAGGGCACGTTCATTGGGCGTCTAACTTGAGCTTTAGAAGCTTGTCTTGTTCGCAACTCCGCGCAGGTGCGCTGCTTTCGACTCGTTGCAGGAGTGTCTGGTACTGACCACTAATCGGTAGTCTTTTGACTTCCAGAAACTCAATATTGCTCCTTAAAATGGAATTTCCAGCCGGCTCAACATCATCAGGTTGCTTTCAACATTTTCAACACGATTCAAACTGCAAAGCCAAAGCTTGTGTCGAATTTCGGACAAGCCAAGCATCGAAGGCGCAATGTTGGCATCTAATCGAACATTCCCAAAATACCGACAGATTAGGCCTGGTTAGAGCCGCCGTTTCCACAACAAAGGTGATCTCACAGAGGAAGAAAGAAGGGACATTAACATATCGATAGAAACGTGGAACCCATCCACGAGGGAGTTCTCACACAGGATCAACGGGCACGGGAAGAACAAGTCGGGAAAGAATACAAGGAGGAGGAACAGAGGTAGGCCCTAACCAACATCAGCAAGACTATGAATTATCAAACCGGAAGGAAGCAATGTGGGCACGAAAGGCAGACGTCCGGAATGCCTTGCTAACGGCCAAAGTACCGTAACCTACAGAAACACCCTGGGTCGCTGCTCTCCATACTATTCGAAGGTCGAACCTACTACGGCCGGCCCATCACATGCCTCTTGAAGGGAAGAGCATTTGTGTATCAGTACTATGTGATAAATCTATACATCTTTAGCTTATTTACCTATAATATGCCTGCAAAATTAGCACATTCCCTTGCAGTTTTTCTTTCCGCGTAGTTTCCACGGAAGCGACCCGTGCCTCTCGTTTTTATACCTCAGCACACCTCTACCAATGCTACGCCACTGGACGCCATTCTTCCATCACCAAAAGCCCGACAGCGCAGGGCTGACATAGGTACCGTGTTCTTTAGTGTTGAGCTCACGGGCACTTACAGAGAGCGACAGGAGCAATAAAGGGGGCGCAAATCCTCATTTTTGCGGCTTTTCTTGTCTCTTACACCAGGGCTGTTAGAGTGGCCGTGAGTGCACGCCCACCTACGCTGTGCAGGCAAAGAAAAAAAAAAACAGAGCTGGAACCACGTGACATAGCACCGCTACATACAAAGGGACATATCCATCACGTGCGCTGCATTGGCACTTGAGACACATGACGGCCAGGATGCGCCACACTGATGTATCAACGTCACTCGAGTATCTAGGGCGGCCCTGCTGCTGACCCAACAATCCTCCTGCACTACCGATCAATTCCATGAATCGCTTTGTTTAAGTTTAAACAAAAAAAAATAAATAAAAACGATACTTTTCCGTTGAATTTTCTCTAAAAATAATAAAATTATGTATCTGCTTAGCCTAGTCAAAAATTAGCGCTTTCACGCTGAATTCCTTTGATACATATTTATCCCATATTATTTATATATAAGACACCCGCAACAGGTTTTTTCTGTTATCCGCTCCTCAAATGGCTTCTCGGCTTCTCTAAGGAGAATTTAATATTCTGCCTGTAACTTTGAAAGTACTGTATATACAATCATCCAGTGGCAGCGTTATTTATCTACTGCGAAGCTGCAGCCTCCGTCTCCACTACAAAGGTGAACTAACAAAAAAAAAAAAAAGGAATATAGGCCTAAAGTAGATATGTCAATAGACACGTGGAACCCATACACGGAGGTGTTCGCACACAGCATCGACTCGCATGGGAACAGCAAGTCGGGAAAGAAGAGGAAGAACAGAACGTTCGGAAAGAGACTAGTAGGAGCAAGGAAAAGGAAGGTAGCAAAGTCGGCACAGAGGAATGACGTTTCGATGGCCCAGCTGAGCTAAGGTAACCTATAGGGTCCCCGATTCCATTTTCAACAAAAAAATGAATATTTTTTAAAATAATAGTACAGGCGAGCCGTATCCTTATATTAGCAGCATGGCAATGTTTTGTTCGGTATTGCATTAATCGGCAAGAAGGGAGCAAAATAAAGAATAATTTGATAAGTAGAGAAAGTGGAACAATTACATCAAAGCAAACAGACGTTCATGAATATCGTCACGAACACCATAACAACGCAAATAAATTAACAATCACGAACACCTATTTTTTGCCTTGAAGACCGTAGGTAGGTACTTGGTGGAATAGCCTCACGAATCAGATCTTCCAGTAGCTCTGTTGCCTACACGGTATAAGATTTCTAAATTTTTACCTACCATTATGTTCCTAAGTAGTTTCATTTCAGACTCTTTTTAATAAAAAAAAAACATTCATGGTTCTAGACCAATACCGCCATGAAGAAAAATACTTAATATTTACAGGCATCTCCAGTTGTAAGAGTGCACAGGCATAAATATGAAAAGGCGTGAATGTTTAACTAAGCACTGAGTTATGTTTAATTTTTTTTTTCACGGCCATGGGTCCACTAGCCCGGTATAGAGTAAAAGCTGGGAGCTTCATTCATTCAACTTTGGACCAGAGCTCTAACTGTGCAGGGCGACCAATAGTGTGTGCTCAGAGCACACCTGCACACACAGAAGAGCACACTACCAACAGCTGTGTTCTCCAGATGTACTTCCGCCGCCTCCACCTCTGCTTAATTGCTGTTCCGCACCGCACATGCCTTCTGCGTACCTACCATGCACTGGCCTACTACCGAGTCTTATTATTATATTAGTTGATTAAGCCTCCCTACAGAGACAACTATGGTGATTCAAGGGAGGAAAAAGAAGGGACATGTAGTATGTCGATAGAAACGGGGAACCCATGCACGAAGGTTACACAGCGCGCATGAGAACAGCAAGTCAGGAAAGAAGATGAAGAACAGAACAAAGCATCATAAGTGTGAGTATGAAAAAGGAAGCAAGCAAAGTGGGCAAGAAAGACAGACGTCTAGAAGACCTAGCTAATGGCTAAGGTAACCTATAAAATCCCCCTGGGGCTACCGAGTCTCGACTTTGGCCTGCAATCCTGAAGAATACCTCAATAGATTCTGGCCCTTCGTCAGCAAGCCGAGGTGAAACGCCCATGAAATAAGTTACGTACACATAATATTATTACTCAATTGATTTACATTTACAACTATTTTTAGTTCAATGCCCTTTAGCGAGCTAAGCGGTTCTTAGAGCTTCCTCACTGAGGTATTCCAATGGAGATGTATTTCGTTATTTGCTAAGGAAGGGTTGTGCCTTTCTACCCACACAGCTTGCTGTGATTCAAAAAGGTAATGAAGGAAGAGACACCAAGTATGTCGGAAAGAACGACAATGCTTGGAGCGGTGGCCACAAAATATAGAAATACACACTACAAGCTACGCATGGTGTAGTTTATGGTACCTATATAGGCTACTACTCAGAAAAATGCAATAACTGAGCCGTTATTTTGCAGCCAGCACCACTGGTCAAGCTTTTCCCCGGTAAATATCCACATATGGTTACTTCCATAATGTTAGTGCTACGGGAACATTGTCAGTCTCCTGGTAAAGGGTTAAGCGTCACTGAACAGAAACTATTGCTTTGATGGTCCCCCAGTCCTTAATAAAACTAGGTTGTAGTCGGAGTCAGACAATTTTGAGTCAGGAGTCGGAAACTGGCTTAGCCCAGTAGTCGTAGTCGGTGAAAATGGGCCTATTTTTTCATAAAGAGTCGGAGTCCAAAGAGTCTGAGTCGGAAAGTAGCTGGATGCAAGAGTCGAACTCGGAGTCCACCCATCCGACTCCGCAACCTTGGATAATAAAACCGTTACAGTATTAGGTACTATAAGAAGATTTAAGCCTCCGTAAATAAGTAATAAGCTTTTCTAAGAGAGGAAAAGGAAGGGACATAAAGTATGTCGATAGAAAAACGGGGAACTCATGCACGAGGGTGTTCCCACACTGAATCAACCGCATGGACAAAACAAGTCAGCAAAAAAAGGGAAAAACGAAATAAAAACCGCCAGAAGCAGGAAAAGGAGCTTGAGACAAAAGTATGATTATGTACTATTATCATACTGCCGTCAACTTTAAGTACCTAAGGAAGTCTTCAAGGGACAAATGGGTCGAACTATATTTCTTTTCTGGTAGCACTACCTACATAGGCTATGAACACAAAATGCCTCCATACAACAGAGTAGGTAGACATGAATTTGCAGGGCTGACGCAATATATGGGGTCTCGGAGATTCAGCAATTGTTTGAACAATCGAGAAAAAGCAACACGATGCACTTATTGCCCCACCAAGGGACAAAATATCGAAACAGCACCGAGCTCAATGCTTGTGCTGCATTGGAGCCTCTACCGTCCACACCAAATAACGATACCGTCAGCAGAGCACCGTTAAAAACGTGACTTAATGGTCCTTCTGGGTGGCACAGGGCTAAGCTAAGCACTATACCATTTCAATATATAGCTAATGCGAGTGTTATGCCCTCTACTGCACACACACACACACACACACACGCACACACACACACACGCACACACCTAAACAATCGCGCGTATGTGCGTAATGCGCGCGCTGACAGGAGCGCGACCTTATCTAGCGCCTGAGATAGAGGTCATTTGCTGACCTCCTTCCCCTCCCCACCCCCTCACCCATACTTCCCCCGCACACTGAGACAGAGAGAGGGAAAGCGACCCTCTCTTGCCCCCTCTCCCACTCCTCGTCGCCCGGAAACGACGGGTTTTTCGTCCACGCGTGGGTCTAACTTCCCCCATTTTCTCCCGCCTTCAGTGAATAATTCTTTGCGACATTACAAGTTAAAATTAGCGTGTTTTATCATTGGACACATCATGTCTGTAAACCATACAACTTCACAAAGAAGTATATAATACATATTGTTATAGTGGTAGTTCAAACCTCCTCCCTCACAGCGCTCATTGTAGCTCTTGACCCTCGGGTGCTTTAAGCACGTATCGCTTCTCGTAAGAATACCATTGTGCGTACGATCCACATGCCGTGCGCACGTATGATCCACGTACCGTGCACACAAAAGGATTAACAAGTCACACAATATAGGTATAAGGTATATTCTATTGATTCAACATAGCTAATATAAAATGGGTGGCCTAGATAGTGGGCCTACATCAGCAAGCTGCACTACCAGCTGGCAGCTACAATAGATAAAACGCTCCAATAGCTGGCAATGGAGGGACAAACCGCTCCATTCCTAGGTAGGCGCGGAAGACGAGGCTACGTTCCTCCTCGAGCTATTGCCGTCATGCCAAGATAAAAAAAAAATAAATGGTGCACATGGGTATACAGCAGCCACAGCGGAGATAATATCTGGCAAATCCATAATAATAAGAAGCTAAGGTAATCTTAGAGCGCATACTTCCGCCAAGCAAGGCAGTGTTAACGAAGAAGACCATTTGGTCTGGAAACTAGGATTTTCTTTTTATCATCACCAAAATGTGGTTATTTGTACCTTTCGACGTTCCTGACTATTACCGTACTGCAACTTCCGTTCATAACTTTTCGAGTAATGCTACCAAGAAAAAACAGGCAGTCATAGAAACTGTAAGGACGGATCTTCACCAAAAAGTTAATTATCTGTTCCTCCCAACATACCTCACATTCTCTCTAAAGATCCGTCCATAACGTATTAAGTTAGCTTGGTGACAGGCACACAAACTCTGGCACAAAGATAACCTCATGGGCGGAGGTAAATATAACAGGAAAGATCATGGGCTGCAAATGCTATGCGACAGACATTTTGGTTAAGGGAACGTTGTTCCTGTAGTTTATTGCTATACGCTCATATCAACTACTGACGAGCCACCACTGCTGGTCATCACCCGCAATATAGTGAAGTAAAAAAATTAAACCTGACTCGTAAAACTAATGGACTGATTGGCAACAGTGTAGTCATTTTTTTTTTTTAATCAAAGGAACACGCATATGCTGATTATAAAGTAAACAAAGGATACATTATACGGAGGAGTAGACAAGCAAGTAGACTACTGCTCTATAGAAATTGGAATCGTGGATTCAGAAGAACCAACTCCGACTCCTGGGTGCAGCCAGTGTCCGACTCTGGAACCCTGACAGAACCTGACTCTCACTGACCCGTACGCTGACGGACAATAGCGACGTACGGTGCGCACGTATTTTACTAAACGGATGCCGTCTTAATTAAACTCAGCTTTGCTCCAACGAGTCGCACTCAACTCAAATGTACAGAATCAAACCTTGTCTTTTACTTGAGAATAACATTGTCTCTAACGCCAACGCAATCATTAACAGTAGCCGATGTAGGGTTAGCCTTTCACCGTCTATAATAGCCCTTCATTCATGAATTAATTTACTTCACTTGTAAGGATGACGCGCTTATGAAGCAACAACGCGTGAGACAAGGTTTCAGAGTCAGCTGTCGTATAGCAAAAGTACCATTTCCAATAGGACGGCATGGTATTTTGGGACAGTAAGGGTAGACCCGTTACCGGACTAACCCGAGTAGGTAGCTCTATCCATCCGACAGTTGTCTTCACACTCGAAATCTCCAACAGTAAATTTATAGCTACGTACCTTTTAAAAGACTAATATAATCAGACTATAGTCATATCAGCTTACGGAGTCCGATGGGCGTGGCTAAAAACGCGAAGTAATTTGGCCAAGTCTCAATTAAGCGCGAGGCATAGCCTAACTTGTCGCAATCGATAAAATTATATTTATATTCGAATACTCAAAGTGCATTAGTTAAAAGATTAGATTTGGCACAGCTGGGTCCCATTCAGCCCCGCCCCTAAAGGACTGCTATAACGCTGTTTTGACTTTAGTATTTACATTTACCTCTTCAGCACGTTTACCGCCTTGTGCACCACACGCGGTACGCCCTGTCGTAGGAATGCTACCTATTATTCCACTCTAGCAATGGCAGTTAACATGTTAAAGATAAACGTAAACTTGCCGTTACAGAGATTTATAGGCGTAAAGGATTTGGAGGTTATTCTAGCCAAAGTTAAACGACTTTCGACCAATCATTTCGTCAAGAGGTTAATAGTAGCACAGAGACAGCAGGGTGCCATACACCGACATGAAGCGCGCGTATGAAGGCCCATAGAGGTCGCTGTGAACTAAGACATCTAGTCAGGGAAAGGGGGGGGGCTCCGCGAAGAGGTGAAATAAGAACGATCTCACCGAGTGTGCGGAAACGAGGCGAAGGTCTGTGGAGAAATTATCGTCTCCTTCACTGTGTGTTCTCCTTAAGCCAAGCTTTCTAACGAGAACGCTTGCTGTTGTTGAACGCGACCTGCGTGCAGGAGGAGCGGTACCGGCAGGTGCTGCAGCTGCTGCTGCTGTTCGGCACAAGCACCCAACATGTGCCACCGTTACAATAACGATAATAATATTATTGGTACCGTCTAGTCAACCAGGCGGTCAAAAACATGGGCGAAGGATTCACAACGACATCCCAACAGCGGTTAAACTCGTGGTTGTCATTTCCGTTATGGCGGACGCCGTGGCAGAAAAAAGCTACTCCGATAGAAACCGTCTTGGAGGATTTCTATCAAAAATTACACTGCATCCGCTAGCTTTATCTCCGATATAAATATCGGATGGGAAATGCGCGGTTTACTCCACTTCGACAACGTAAATTACTATGACATCAATCGTTGCATTATAGCCTTCATTTGCAATACGCGTGAATAAATTCAAAATCGAGCTTGAAGTACTACGGCAACGCCACACACCACAACCACACCTGCCAACACCTCCGTCCATTTCCGGACGATTATCCGATATCGCCCTCATAGACATCAGATAAATGCCGATGACTCTTCAATATAGTACGAAGAAATCATTATCAGTAGTAGTACCGGACTTTGTTGAACATCCGTGGATGCTACTGCAGCGTTTCAGCAGAAATACTGTATATATAGATATACAATTCTAATTATCAGTTGGTACGAACAAGACGCATCAACAAGTTTAAAAGTGCACAGCAGAGGCATACCTACTGTGATGCTAGGTCTGTTTGTGCGGCAGGACGACATACAAACGCCGCTATCGGCCTATGTTAGTGACGGTCACTAGCTCGCTACACTCTCGATGAGGCGACAAAAACCGCCTGTTCACGGATCAGCGGATGAGAATTGTGCTAAATAACTGTCGGCCTCCCTTCGTGAAGTTACGTTATTGCCGCTGACGAACTGAAAAAGTTTGAATTGTTCCTGTACCTATGGTAGTAACGTCACCGGTAGAGGCTAGATGTGAAGTTGCCAAAATGAAGCCAGTAGCTATAATGACGTTACGAGAGATGTCACCAACACGAGCCACTTCTAAAATCGCCGCAAGGAGCGCATTAACTAGTGACAACACAAACACAGGCCTGTTAAGAAGTCACCATAACGCCAGCAGTGCGTCAGCTCCGAAGTCGGTAAAAGTCAACGGATGCTCGCACTGACGTCCCCAACGAAGGCCAGTTTTGAAGTCGCCAGCCGCCAAAAGGCTATGAGCAATACTACCAAGTTAGCCGCGTTTCGACGGTCCGGCACAAGTGCCAGCGAGCCCGTGTGTGTCGGAAGCCCCAGTCCAGTAAGGCACGCAACTCACGCCCCTCCCTCCATGCCAGGTGCCCTCTAAACACGAGGAAGCTAAGGAAAAAAGCCTCGTGACCGCGTTTCCAGAGCGAGAGCTTTCCAGGTTGCCTGTCAGTGACCTCATTAGCCGCGCCATCTCTCCCGCCTGCCCCCCCCCCCCCCCCCCCCCCCCCCCCCCCCCCCCCCCCCCCCCCCCCCCCCCCNCCTCCCTCGCGCTGCCGTCTCCGGGCCAACCCACCCGCCGCCCGTACGAATAGCATTGCACCGCAGCTCCAATGCCATGGAAACTGGAAGCCAACGATGCCTCCTCACGGTCCCCTCCCCCGGCTGGTTACAGTAACTGGGGCAGGGGCGCGATGGGCAGAGAACGTGTGCTCGTTAGCAACGCGCACTGCAGTAAATACTGCCTCAGCGACAGTAAGGTGCAGTGATGGCGGTTCTATAAATATATCTTTATTAGTGGCCGGCCCGGGTCATCATGAAATGTTGACATAAAATAAACACTTCAAATTGATGCCTGAAGAGATAAAGGCAGATGATACGGGCTTCCCATAGTCCACGTCGAAAGTGGTACCTACGTACCTTCCATACGAAACTCCCTTTTTCTTTCCTAAGATACTTTACTTTTCTTCCTCCACACTCCAAAACTTTTTCCTTCTGAGATTTCTCTGATATGGTTTCTGGATACTTCTGTGTATCCTATCTATGCCTAAGGCCGAGAACAGAGAAGTCAGTCGAGTCTCCAACAAACTGTGTTAAGTTTACAATGTGCTATTTTAACCTGTGTTGCTCGTCTCGCTCATGACACCATTTTGTCATAATTACCTCTCCGCCAAGGAGGTGATATTTTCGTCTGGTTCGTCTGTTTCTCTGTTTGTCATCAAGATAACTCAAAAGTTATGGGCAGATTTGTACGAAATTGACATGGATTGTTAGATATGTTAGGAGGAACAGATGAATAACTTTTGGTGAAGATAAGTCCATCAGTTTGTTTTCTGTCTGCCTCAGTTTTTCACAATGCTATAACTCAAAAAGTTTTGGAACGATTTTTATGAAATTTCCATGAATTGTTAGGTACCTATATCAAGAAGAGTAAATGACCAAATTTTTGTGATGATTGTTTGTTCGATCGTTAGTTTGTCACAATTTTTTGAATGGATCTTTATGAAATTTACAGGAGTTGTTAGTAATGTTAAAAGACATAAAAGATGAAATTTTGGTGATGATCGGTTGGTTCGTTTGTGCGTTTTACCAATGTTTATTAGCAGAATAACTTAAAATATTATGAACGGATCTAAAAAAAAAACTTTTTTTTTAAGCTGGTAACACTGTTGAAAGGCACAAATTATTAGATTTTGGTGTTGATAAAAATAAAATGATTGTCTCAGAACCAATTTCAATTGTTCGTAACCGTTGCCTTGCTTGGCGAAGGCATGCGCTCCAGAGTGCTCTAGTTTAAATAGTGATATTCCCAAGAAAGAACAGTCTTTTACGATGGTAAAGGGTGAAGCTTTCCTAGTGACTGGTACCTACTTCAGAAGAGGAATATTAACGAATAGTTGTAATGTGGCTAGAAATTTCAACCCTAAGCTTGTGCCTGACGCATAGGGGCAGTAGGGGACCCGAACATGGATTATTACCACCTACGGAAAGTTAGAGTCCAGAGAGAAGAATAAGAAAAACTAACAAAGTGTACTAGAAACTGCGGACAAAGGATGGAAGTAATAGGCGCGGGTACGGAAAGAAAGTTGTCCCAAAAACCAACATGGCAACGGCTAGTGTAACCTATGGAGTCACATTGGAGTGCTCAACTTTCTCGTAATTATTACTATAAAAATACCACAGCCGAGCGGCAATGGACGATTAGACCCAAATGAAGCACTCGATAGCGGATGATGAAGACAGGCAGCTCATGTAATGCCAGCAAACAAAGGTAACCCCAATGGAGGAAGTGCTGCGCCACGAGCAGCCACCGCCTGCCTGACCTGCTCCACTGCCCGCAGTTGGGAAACGCTGGCCGCTCCAATGACCCAAGCCTGCTTTAGCATAACTGCTGCACCACGCACCAGCACCGTTGGCACTCCATCCTACCAGTGGTGCTCCAGAACTTTGGAAATTAGTACACCGCCCGCGCCAAACCCGGACACTGCATCGTGCGAGTCGTAGGGGAAATTGACATTGTGGGTCAGAGTGTGACGCGCCTTGCGCGAGCGTGCCAGAAAGTAACTTGCCATACATCAGAGGGTAATTTGCCATACATCAGAGGGCAACTTGCCACGGTGAGCCAGAGGGTAACATGCGCGAGTACGAGAGGGTACATTCCTACAGCGAGTAACTTACTTACGACTGTCGCTCGAGTACGGTACATGGCAATAATCGTAATGCGAACGCCTGATGAATCGCGCGTCATATATTTTCTACAATTTTTCATTTTCCCCCGCGTTTTCTGTGCGACACGCGACAGGACCGACATCACTCATATGAACTTTAGCACTTGGCACAGTACCTGACATAAGTGGTCAGGGTTATGGCCTCGGAGGTTTTTGAGCGAGTGGAGTCGGAGTTTTGCTCGTCCCAGGAGTCGCACCCTCGGCCTTAAGATGGCACGGCCCAGTTGAGGGTCTCTCCTGCCTAACGAAGATAAAATAAATGCGCATCACAAAAGATAGCTTTACACACCTTTCAGATCAGGAAGATGAAGAGTCCTTCTAAGAGGAATACCGTAGGCTAACACCAAGCAGGAATTTACTTATAGCAACTGGAAATTGTAGCTTCCACAGCGATAGCAATGGAGATCCAAGGAGATGTAGCAGTGAGGGACATCTGGTAAGCGAAGCAGAATGGGGCGCCTGTTATGGGACCTACAACTCAGGAGAGAACACGAAGAGCAGAAAAATGAGAGTCACTAACGACATGATAAAAGCCAAAAAATAGGGGAAGCGATATCCCCAAAGTGTCGCTAAAGCTAGAGCAGACTAAGATACCTTGCTATTTAGGAGCTGCTCCCACTATTACACGACGGCTAAACTTTACCTTGAGGTATGACTCCTGCACCTGTGCAAAAAAATCAAGTTTCGTAAGAATCTAGAGGACTCTTTCCAACACGACCGGACGGTCTCTTTGGTCGGTGAGGGTACTCTTTTCTAGACGTCTTAGACATCGCTGCTGTTCTGAGAAACCAAAATTTTATTAGGGGATCTTAACCGATCCGCCCTCTGTCTGAGTCTCCTTACAAGACATGGCGGGAAAAGCAATTTGCGAAATTATCATCATACTGAGTAGTTTAAGCCTCCATTTCCACTTCAAAGAGATCTCACAGAGGAAGAAAGAAGGACATGCAGCATGTCGACACAAACTGGGAACCCATGCTCGAGGGTGTTCCAAAACTGGATCGACGTGCATGGGAAAAGCACGTCGGGAATGACAAGGAAGAACAGAGGAAAATAAAATCAGTAGGAGTATGAAAACGGAAGGAAAGAAAGTGGGCACGAAAGACAGATGCACTGAAGGCCTAGCTAACGGCTAAGGTAGGTACCAAACTATACAGTATGACCTTCCTGGGGTCGCTCCTCCTCATTACATAGCATAGGCGAACCTAACCCTATTGCCCATGCTATGCCCCCTGAGGAGGCAAGCTACGAAATTAACTTAATAGGGTTAAGCAAGGAAAATGAAGAGATCAAAGACTCGGAAACTCGCTTGTCCTAAGAGTAAGAGGAAAATCGGTCCATTTTGTTTAGAAGTGCTACCAAGTTTCGAACGTGTTCGGACTGCAACAAGTCAAAGTCGGACACGGGCTGGACCAGTTGCAGGCGTCGGACTTGGGGACAATCTGACATCGCAACATTGAGAAAAATGACGGGTCAAACTGAATATTGGCTTCTCGTAAGAACAGCAGTCTTTGCAGCACCAAGATAATGCGACGCTGAGCTCTAAAGAGATAATTACAAAGTGCGTCATCCGTCAGGTTAGATTGGATGAACAGAGACTAAAATGAATGGACCAAGAAACCCTTTTCCCAGACCAGAGACGAAGCCATGGCTTCGGCTCTCTGAGTGTCAATAGTCACTACGATCAGACGCCAGGCAAACGAAACACATCACCAGGTCGAGTTGATGCAATTAGTCACGGCGCATCAAAACTAAAACGATAAACAATAAGTTGAGTTTGCAAGCAAGCCAGACACGATCACCAACCAGTTTTGCACGATGGCGAGGAGAAGCAAACCAAACACGAGAGGAAGAGCAGCAACAACAACAATAGAAAAATAGGACGGCAGGCACAGATGCAAGTAATAAGTGGATGCACAAGGGCACAGGAGAGATGAGGACGCAGCAGCTATGGATGGCACGAGGGCAGCAAGACAACTTTCGAGCGCGCGGTGTAAGGGCTGCGGAAACATACTTCGCATGGTCACGGGGGCGGGGGAAGGGAGTGCAGGGGGAGGATGGGAGGAAGGCTAGGAGGGTACAAACTTTTTTTTTTTTTAAACATCCTCGAGCACCTCTAAACGAGGGTAGCGGAGTCCAATGGAACGAGTTCAACTCCGTGGACCCCCAGCAATGCCCGACTCAAACTTTATTTCTTAACAAAATAAGCTCAGTTTCCCCGACTCCGAGCCAGTTGGTGACTTCCGACTCCAGATCTCCAAAAACTGCCGACTTCGACCCTGCTAGTCAAACTCGTGTTATTTGGTGAAGAATTTGCTGAAAAATTCGTTTACGAGGTCTCGTAGGCCTATGAAGATTCTGACACCGGCATTACTTTCATTCGGTAATGGGCGACAAAATCTGCCTTCAGAATACGGTACCTACTTGTGTAGGTAGCTCACGGTGAGAGGCCCGCCCTCGCCGTGGCGCCAACAAGACTCAAAAGGTCTAAAGTGAGACCCCCGAATTGCTTCTATTGGAAATGCTTCACAATACTTCCACAAAATAACGAATCCAATAGTAATAAAATCATAACAAGACAAGAAATACAGCTGCTGAAGAAGAAGAAGAAGGAAGGAAGTCAAGCGGGGGCTCCTCCAGGAGCATTTTTTACATTTCAATAGTAAATGAATATTAGTTACTGCGTACAATGCAATTGCGTTGACTTGAAAAATAAAAGCGGGTGCTGCTAAAACTTCAGGAGTGTCTACTGAAAAGGAGAGATGGTGTCATAATTTCGCAGAAGACAAAGCGCTTCATTACTAAATCAATGGCACATAATTTGGACGTGGCATTCATTTTTCGCATCAAGTTATCAACACTTTGAAGGCAGATAATGACATCTCGAGACGTATGTACATTGTAGACTACATATATAATAGCTACTATTAGTCAAACGTAATAGCTACCATATAAAAGTACACATGAAAATAGTTTCTAAATGTATACGAAATAATGTGACCTACACACATAAGAGTTGCTACTAATCGTACGATATCCGGAGAAAGTATCAGCCGCAAAAGAGAGGCATACACGCATGCATAAATACAGACTTGTAGAAGCAGGTTGTTCCACTGAGAGTCTCATCTTCTGGATATTATTATTATTAATATTAGCGATGTAGTAGGAGCCTCCCGCACAAGTGCATCGGTGTCTATGGCAAGGTGCACTGGACTTGCCATCATAGCACGTAACGAGGAACCCATGCACAGAGGAACACCGAGTAAGGAAGCACCAAGTCGGGAAACAATAGGAAGAATAGATCAAAAATTGGCAGTAGATGTCAGAAAAGGAAAGGAAGCATACGGTACAGCGGGCCTGAGAATTCTTCCCTCTGCATGGGATAGGTTACAAGCAAGGTTAAGAAGTCGGCGTCGGAGTCAGTATGAGTTGGACATTTTCAGTGGTTAGGAGTCGGAACCTGTCCAACCCCAGGAATAAGAGTCGGTAAAAAGGAGCCTTATTTTTCTTACGAAAAGGAGTAGGAGTGGGAAATTTTTTGGGTCGATGCAGTCGGAAACTGGGAGGACCCGGCAGTTGAGAATGAGAGTCGGACCTGAACCAGCCGACTGAGCAGCCCTGGTTACAGGTGCCTATAGCACTGGTATGCCAATAAAGAAAGCGACAGGTAGACCGTAAATGTCACCAATAAATCTCGCGGGTCCACTACAAAATGAGGCCCCCACGCACACAGAAGCACTGCACCCATAGCGAGTGCTGTCAGTGAGGGGGGGGGGGGTGTATGGGTGGCATCCAACATGACATTTGATTGAAAGAACGATGTCAACGGAAGAAGTCAACAGCAGAGTAAGAGAGAGGAGGAGGAGGAGGGTGAGGGCTGGAGAGAGTAAGAGCGCAGGGGTCTGAAGCCCTGGCACAAATTTCAGCAAGCGCTAGAGGTCGCGCGCGCTCTCTCTCTCCCTCATCACAGCGCTGCAGTAGTGACACACCAATCGGACACCTTGACACTTAGCGTCGGCACTTACGTAGCTACTGGGTAAATACTGTGTATCTATAGATACTATGCTAGGTAGTGTAACAGGTACACATTGATAAAACTGCCAATAACGCTACATAGCTATTAGCTACAGACATTACATATTACAGGAATTGCTCGTCTGGCAGCAAGAGGCGGCACTCGTTGAGTCAATTTTGCTCATCTATGGTCGATGAAAATATTACAAAATTATTATTATTATTATTAAAACTACACGCTTGAGCTCCCACGGACAGGTAACACAACCCAAATGAAGCACCTTGCAACACCGGGAAGCCCAAAACGCTGCTAAAGGAAATCCAGCAAAAAACCATTAACAGCTGACTTAAACGCCTGCAAGGCATCAAATTTCATATACATTGTATAGCGGGTCAGAACTAGACGAATTGTTAGCCAGACAACTAGCGTCGGTACTTATTGGCTAAATGCAGTTGGTCCTACTCTAAAATTAAAAGACAAGCGTCCCACACGTCCCCAGTCTAGTGTTGTCTACGAATTCCGATATTGTGCAACTGTATTCTATACGGTAGGTAGGTATAAGTTTAAGGCATAGACTAGGTACCCTACAACATACCTACTTGATCATTCATACGAAATCCGACGTTCATGCAATTAGCTTATTCCTACACGTAATTTGTGTTTAATAAACTTCATTAAAATTTTTTTATCGGGTCTTCCAACATAAACAAAAGTTTTATATAGATGTAAGGATGTATATTCAATATCAGCAAACAGAATGTTTTTCCTTCATTAGAAACGGTTTGAAACAATCGCAGAATCTATAAAATCAGAGCGTACTTTATCACTCACCAATAATCTGTAGCTAATGACGAATTTGTGTTTTTGCTAGCAAAGACCTATAGCACATGACTTGCATCGCTAAGGACTTGTATTTTGTTTGTGTTCCTTAGAAAACACATTATTGAAGTTTACAGTCTTCGGACTCACGGGTTCCTAGGCCTAATGAGTAAGCTAGACAGCAAAGAATAGAGTACGGTAGTCTATATGAGTGGCAACAGTAAAGGCTGATGTTAATATTATTATATCAAAGTAATACCCAGAATACAACACTTCACATATTACCTAGGATAAACCTAGCTCGTGTCAATTACTGCCATGACAGTTAACACATTGCGGCAGCGTCAACCACGTGATGGAGTGCGTTTTTGTCATGGAGAGGGTCGGCATGAATTTAACGTAACGTGCCAGCAGTGAAACTCCTCCTAGTTGCACCAACATCCCATTAGTTGTAATTTTCCGTTCAACTCCAAGAATGTTACTATGTATACATCAACATAATGATAGCTCACGATGAACCGAACCCTAACCTTTAACTCCGCCCTAGAAAAAAGCCTCTTGGTTCGTGTGCAGTCCAATTGATAACCTCATCCAACATCACAAAATCATTTAGCAACCAATATTTCTTGCTCTCATAGTCTCAAAATGAATTTCCATAAATTCACCTTCTAACTCATTTGAGGCATTGTACTTCGCAGCGAAATGAAGCTTAACTTATAATTTTCCTTAATAACTGACAACATTACGACAGCGCGGAAGGACCTGGGCCCAAGCCACATACATTATGGACGCACAGCGACACGGCACAGCGACTGACGTCCCTGCAATATCAGGGTTAAGGTAAACGCTGCTCAGGGAAGCTCATGTGAGAGGAGAGAGAGAGAGAGCGCTCGGCGCCCTCCCCTTCCTGCCCCCGACGGGAGGGGGGGGGTGGATGACAGCACTTCCGTCGCTATATGCACGGTGCTCAACAATGGACATGAACAAAACACGAGACCCGGAGGAGAGGGAAACATCGGTGAGGTCTGGGTGAAATTTGGACAAAGTAAAGCCGGGTGCTGCGCTCAGAACGAGACTCAGAGGTAGAAATGCCAATGAGATCCGAGCGCAATTTTGGCGAGCTGCAGACTGGGTACGTCACCCTCGCCTAAAATTGACGGTTTGTCCGCATTTGTCAGTTTTTGCTCTCTTTAGGCCGTACTGTCGGAAAACCCACTAATTTCGGGTAAGTAGCATTATAGTCGGGTTTAATATCGGGTAGGTTAGGCGAGGGTAGGTCTGGTTTTGTTTATTTAAAAATTTCGAGTACTGTCAATTTTAGTCAATGGTGAAAAGGGGTTAGGTGCCCTGCCTTACCTTCCTACGGGGAGAAAAATATGATTTTGATTTGCCGAACATGAGACGTCGTCAAGACATGCACGAAATTTAGAAAGAAGAGAAGACCAAGACCGCAGGTGCTGGAGTGTCTAAGGTCAAGGTCATGTTTCGACGTCACAAAGATAGTCCATGAGCGACGTGGTGATACAAACCCCGCCGTCGTGAGAAGGACAAGCGGGCCACGTCACTCCCCACCCAACCCTACCTTCCCCCCAGTCGGTTGTAGCCCTCCGCCGCACCTCATCCTAGTCACAAGGAAACATCAGCGACAGACACGACGGCCGCTGCGGCTCGGTACTCCAATGGCCTTCTGCATCAAGGTCGCAGATACACTGTTGCTAGGTACTCAGGTGCATATACAGTGCAGCTGCAGTGCTTCTACTAAGTACTGCTCCACAACACCGTGTACTCTGCACGGCAAGCGATGCAATGTTGAGGCGCAGTCTGCACTGCATGGAGGGCACAGCACCGGCCATTCACATGACTCAACACTTCAACTCACCTAAATGTCATAGCTTCAACACTTCGAGGAACGAAAGGCCCGTTGGATTCTTCTTTCCTACCACGCAATTTTAGCCCAAGCTTGAACAGTACACCCATAACACTCCAACGTTAAACGCTAGTTTTCGAAACCTACATTCTATTGAGAATTGGACCGAACAGTCCTTTGGAACAGTTAACGCAACAAAAACTTTAGAGACAACTGTTCCAACAATACTAGGTACTGAATTCCTCCTAAAAACCAATATTTACTGGGTTTTTATAGGATTAAAGGCCAACCGTCTACGCTCGATACGGTACCTACTGTACGCTTGTAATGCAGAGCTAGTGTAGGCCAACCACGCTGGCTGGACAGCATATAAATATCTACTACCTCTAACTTACGCAACAAAAGACATAGCGAGAAATATCCCATCGCCGCACCTAGCTATACAACCGCCTCACGGACAAAACGGCTCACAGTATCTCGGAATGGACATAAAAACCGGCTTCGCTTCTAATTTGAGCCTACACGAGGCCACACCGATAGAACGCCTGATCAGTGGGCGGGGCCTCGACATGAGGGTAGTGACGTCAACAATGCAGGCCAGTGGTGCGACTCCCAAGGAGACGTCACTGAGAAAGTGACAGGACCACTGACACACAAGGCCCGTTCGTTAGGCGGAGCTAAACTTTTGGGAAACAACTAGGCATACCCGTGGCCATCTAGGCAACAGTTTGGGATCTGTTCACAGCATAGCACCGTTGTTAGCCTCCAGCTTTCCCGCTCGGTGACGTCACCGAGGGAGTTTCCGCACTACCACAGTGCACTAAGCCCTGCCGGTAAGCTTTGAGATCAGAGCTGTCGAGTTTAAGTCCGTGTGGCGTAGCTTGAACGGGAAGGAGTCGTATATTGGTTGGAGTCAGGAGTCGGAGTTCAATTTCGTTCATTCTGCTCCACATCAATATTTGAGACTGCGGTGGTGTGGTGACGTTATTATGAGCTCGGGTGCTAAACGTTTCTACTGATGCCGTATCTTCTACTAAGTTTGCGAAGCAATTTTCTGTCCCGATTGCTAAAGAAGCTCACGTTTTGATTTACTTTTATTACCGGATTTAGATTAGGAGATGCCTTGGCTATGCTATTCAACAAGTGCGGCCCCTCCAAACGGTCATCCTCACGAAAGGAGTCTAGGGAAGGCCTATGGCAGGGTCAGAAAAATATTAATTCTGGGTTGTAAGTCCCTAATCTTTCTTCGGTACAGTAAGTTAATCCGGCACTGTTACTATCAAGATTGAGGAGCGGGAATGTAGGGAATTTGACTCCGACTCGATACACAAGATGAACCTCCGACTTTACGATCCCGCTAAAGTGTGCAATGGTCACGGGTGCAATGACGTCACCAAGAGAGGTGCGCAGCACACTACTGGGTCACCCGTCACTCTGTAAGAGGGTCGCCCGTTGCAGACGTCGCAACAGAACGGTACGGCCGCCGGTCTCGCCGCTACATCGGTAACGGTGGCGCGCGCTCCGGCCCTCTTACTGTTGTCACCCGCACGCGCCCGCGCCATAATAGTCAGCGGGCTTGTACAGTCGCGGGTCGGAGATTGGTAAGGAACAAGAGCCGGAGAAGACGAGTCAAATAATAATAATAAAAGAGTCGGAGTCCATGGCAATCAGATATCTTTGGAGGTCCAAGCAGTCTGAAACTACCTGAACACCGGGAGTCGAATTTGTCTTTTCAACTCCGCAACCCTGATTGTCACATTGAGGCAGTGAAATTACTGTACAGAAATGCCTATTACCCGATTGCTTAACTCTGCCAGTGCAATATTTTTCTAATTCATTAACTGATTCATTATATAAGGGTTATAACGTAATAAAGCAATCGAATTTCGACGGAATAATATTGCTCGAAGTAACAACAAAATACAGAAAAAGCCTCGCGAACATGCCACAGCTAGCCGCATAGCACATCCACACGCGACAAGTCTTGGAGCGATAGAAACGTGGAACCCATGCACTAAGGCTCAGTGCATGGGTCTAAGTGATCACACACACAATCAACGAGCATGGGAACAGCAAGTCGAAAATGAAGAGGAGGAACACAGGCAAGTAACATTAATAGGGTTGAGTAGGCTACCTATATCTCCAGCCTACATAAGCCTGTAACGATCAACGTAGGTACTAGCTAAACAACGTAGGTATAGAAAATGCTAGCTATTACCAAGAGAAACTGACGTTAACTTTCATCTGGTAACTATGTAATAGTTAGGAATTCGAGAATTCATGGCAAAGTTAAAGTAGGTATCAGTCACCGCATACCTCAAGTAAGCAATTCAGAGGCACAAAAGTTAGTGTTAGTGCTGCGTATAAATATCTGTGCGCAGCTGCAATCGACTACACATTGTACACACATCGACGTCGACAGCCGGGAAAACTCTACGACCGAAACCGTTCCTACCGGTACCATACTGCTAGCTAAGTCAGTGCCCTCACAGTGAACTATAAACGTCACAAACGCTGGCGTTACAATTTTGAGCACCTAAGACTTTATCGCCGCGGATGGGAAACGAACAGACATCTCAAGTGAAGAGCAGGGTTTTAAGCAGGGTTGCGGAGTCGGAGCGTTCAAGGTCCGACTCCGACTCCCCCTCAAATCCTCCGACTCCGCAACCCTGGTTTTAAGCACTCGGCCACCACGATTTTGTCTCTCTTCACTACCTCTAATTTGCAACTAGAATACCGTAGCAAACGGGCGGCAATATTTTCAGAAACACCACATTTATTTATTGTCCTGCGGGAAAAGAAGCAGAGATGGTGAGCGGTGACGGCGATGGTATTGAAGGAATACTGAGGAAATTATTGATTGTTGCCAAGGTCACGTGCGGGCAAGGCGGCGAAGTTCCAAAGAAGGCCTATATGGACTGAGCTACAACAGCGGCCAAGATAAGGCAAGTGAGGCTACAACAGAGGCCAAGATAAGGTGAGGCCACAAGAGGGACCAAGAATAGATAAGTGAGGCCACAACAGACACTAAGAGAAGGCAAGTGAGGCCACAGTAGAAGAGGACAGGAAAAAAGGAGCGCCGTCAGGACGTGAGGCCCCGGCCCAAGGTCCCGGGCGGGCTGCAGGATATACCAAGGCCAAGCTCGAGACATCCGCACCAACCGCACACACTCGAACCTACACACATACAAACATCCACAGAAGATAAACACCTTCAACACCCACGCCTAAACTAATGCAGGTTTCAACACCTACTCACCCACGCGCGGGCAGATCCTTGGCCTGAATATGCACTAGAAAACACAAACAAAACTTTTATTTCCCCTTCACAGAGCAGGAAAGTTAAGCTCTAATATTGTTCAATTGTTTCTGGAATAGGTGCTGCTATCGTCAAAACAAATCTCAATCAATTTGGCACTATTGAGAATAAATTGATCTGCACGGACGTAAATGGATAAATTAAGATACAAATAATATTGTTCGGGAGTCGAGGGGCTGGCTTGGTCAACATACTGTAAATTTTCTAGTGCTGAGGTCGTAAGTATGGTTGCATAAGACTGCCTATTGCAGCGGACTACCCCTCGTTTTTAACAATTACACATTACGTCGCGACAGGCATTAGCTAATGAAATTTCTGAAGCCGTAGCGGACACGAGCAGGATGCAGCAACAACCCGCCACGAGAAAGGTAAAAGATAAAGTCACCTTCACAGCAATCTCTAGCTGGGATATCTACAGGCATATAGTCGTCCGCTGGCCCGAGTGCACGGCTGCAGTCGACCACAGCCTATCAGAGCAGTGGCGTCAGAGACGGAAAAGTTATGGCGTGCATGAGTAGGAATGAAGGTTGAAGTGAAGGAATGTTTGAAGCTACATTATATATGTGACAACACTAAATTATGGGGATCGAAGTAGTTACCTACCATTCAGATCTCTGATAAACGTCCAGTAGATTAGCTAGCTGATTAACTCTCAAGTTTACCCTGACGCTTTCAGACATAAGCGACCACCGACACGTAGCATACCGTACGGTACCTGTTTTGAGCAAACTGAGAACCCCATGCACGCTCGCAAGGGGTTAAGCAAGTCGGGAAAGATGAGGAAGAACCTACCAAATACATAGTATGAGGAGAAGAGCAAGTAGCAGGAAAAAGTTAACAAGCGAAGTGCGCAAACGGAAAACGTCCCAAAAGATTACGCTAAAGCAGAGATAATCTATGGAATCGCACAGCGGGATGTCCCACAGGGATAGGTAACCAGTAACAACCCTTTACCAGGCAAGTGATCATATAGCCTATGGTTACTTCCACAACGTCATCCCTACGAAAGCGTTTTTCAACTGCACGGTAAAGTGTAAGTTGCGCCCTAAAGATTTCTGGACGTGCGGAACAAATGGTAAACAATTGACGATTTTAAATTGTCTGGAGTAGGTTCTCGCGTTGCGCAGGCTACAAGGTAATGCACACCTCCAGGAGAGTAAACAGCAGGCGAAAAGCCTATTTTGATGCAGCAAAAAAGTAAAACAAGACTAAAGCCGCTAGTACTTTATACATCAAAGCTTAATATTTACATAACCGCAATGTACACATCATGGTTAATCAAGAACAGAAGAAATGCCAATACAGACGCAAAGCGAGGAACCGTAGGCATATAGACGTTCGCAGCGTAACACAACTCCAACATGCAAATTTTGATAATAGAGGCCCTTAAAAATATAGTGCAAACTCATCTGGCAATAGATAGCGAACGGGGCAACAACCTGTCTCTCCAAAGCCAAAGAAACGCAGGTAGGTATTACATTTTTTGAGCGGTGGAGTACCGTAGCTGAGAGAAAGAGGGAATGATTCAACCGTAAGGCGGTAGGTAGCATAATTTTCAGAGTGATTATTTACAGGTGTACCTATAGCACGGTTGCTGCCGATACCGGTAGGTATACGTTGCTCTTGGTAGATACCACAAAACATCACCAATACGATATTACCTTCAATAGTAATACATCCAAGTTAAGGCAGTACATTTCAGCAACAGTGGAGGCCCTAACGGAAGCTGAAGATGTCCATAACCATAGATGCCTCAGCTCAAAAGAGGCAGTAGCTATCTACGTACATTTCAAGGTCAGCACAACAGAGGAACAAAGCAAGCAAACTTACCTTGTGGTGGTGATGCAACGACGGCAGAGGAGCGGCAGCAGCAGCAGAGGGCACTGTCAAAAGCGAGACCTGCGAGGTGGCCAAGGAGGGAAGCGGCAGTGAGGGATAGGAGGGGCGTTGCTGGGGGTACTGGACAGCTGAGCTGGACGGAGTCCTGGGCGAGAGTCCAGCAGCAGCAGTACTCCTCGCAGGCCCCAGCAGCGCCCTCAAGCTGCCCTCGGTAACCCTCGCTCGGTGCGAGCGCAGAGACCTTCTTTGCACGCCTGCCTCTGCTCCAGCGGCGCTCTCAGGGTGCACAAGGACGGGGTTCACACCAGCAGAGTCGAGGGTGGGATGCGGCAAGGGAGGGACCCGGTCCGAGTAAGACACAGCGGCGTTGGTGTGAGGTGAAATGGTGCCGGTAACAGAAGACTGTCACGGGAAACTGAGCGACTGTCTCTAGCGATTTGGTTGTGCAACAACTCACAGCACTTGTCATGAGCCTCAAAGATATAAAAATACTAGCAACAGGAGCCAACAGGTAAATTAAAATGATCTACGAGCTGCTGTACTGAAGGTACACTGGCACTTCATCACCGAATTACACTACACATCTCACTGTACAGCACTGCTAAAATGTAATGGCAAATGTGGACTGCCTCATTGAATTGCTCTTTTTCATAGCACAAACTGCAAAAAGAAAAAATTCCCATTATACATATCAAAACTCTGTAAAGAATACCCACTCAACTCAAGATAATAGTACAACTACAGAATGGCTGCTGAATTGCCGAGTCTAACAAGAAGATTAAAACGTCTTCAGGCAGGCACTGACAAGTTATGTGTAGCCTTGAGAATTGGCTGATGCATTTTTCCAATCTTCTTTTCAACGGACCTGGAGACAGGCGAGGAAAAATTCCTTTATTATGTTTTTGGCTATGCTTTCCATCAAGAGAAAGAAAGAAATATGGCTACCTTGGCGGTAATGGACTTTCGACATGGGTAGCACACAACAGAATATAGCCAGGACTTGAGAGCATCAATCACTTCATAAGTCTGGGCAGGTATCAGAAATAAGAATAGTTCTATTACAAATAGGCCTACCAATTGCCTTAAGCTCAACATGATTTCAACGGGCATAGCCTACTGCACATGTTGTGCATACAAATTATATCATAATCATACACTCACTACAGCTCTCACATCGATATAGGAATGTTACATAAGTAGCAACACAAAACACAGTAAGTAGAAATAGAAGGAAAACATAACGAACACTCAGTGCAGCAAGCCAGAAATTTTGGTATGTACTGTAGTTCCAATGAAAGAGTGTTAGCTAATTGTTAAATGTACCACAAAGATGGTCATATTATTAACCGGGAGTAAGTACCTACAATTGACGGCCTAATGAGCCCAAATCTACGCAAAACTCAGCATGATCGTCAAAGTAAGAAGGGGAAAATAGTAAACTATATTGCTACCTATATTTGCATCACAGAGTAATCACAAAGTAGGGGTGTACCAATACATTGGTAGTTAACTGTATTTCAAGTATCAGTGATACTTTTCCATGGCATAAGGCCCAACAGGAAATAAAGTTCTCAGTAATGCTTTCATCATCAAAGCTCAAGAAGTTAAACTAGTGGATGAAATCACAATTTGTACCTGACCAAAGTAAGGTATGGAATTTCTAATTTTCTATTTAGTTTTATTACTAGCCTTATTACTTGTTACTGGATTGTCTATGTCAGGAAAAATACCAAATACATAACTACAGTGAAACGCCACTAATCCGCACTTCAACAATCTGAAAGCTGAAACCCTGATTATTTTGCAAAGTGCAATCCGTAAAAAGAAGCATTTTACGGATTACACAAAGAAAATTACGGACTGTGCATCTTTACGAAACATAATCCGCAAATTATTTTTCACTTTTTCAGATTGCAGCAAACAAGTTTGTAAAACTTCTGGGAGCTACCAAGCTAATCTTTAACAGATGCTTCACGTTTTATGTATTAGGTGGGTGGCGCCCGGAATGAAAATCTGCAGGAGGCGCTGCGCAGAATGTTGTCAACAGCAGATTGTGTACGGTATGTTAATGAAATGTGTGTGTTATTTAGGTATGAAATTGGTGGTATATAAGTATTTAATGGGTCTTACACAGGTTTTACAATCCAAGACATCTGCCTATAATCCATAAAATTGCGGAATAGTTAAGTTTTTCTGGATTTGAATGTAGCTACCAGCGTAGGTACCATAATCCCGGCTAATCTGAATAGGTCTTCCCAACATGCTCTGCAGATTAGCTAGTGGGTTTCACGGTACTCCCATAAGGAAAGTAGGTATGCAATAGCAGACAATGGGCAACCCTACACCCTACCTTTAAGCCTTGCAATGTTGTGTACCTACTTTACGAGTGTTGCACTATTGGACGTAGAGCCATTAACACTTTACTGGGCAGCTGAAAACTGCTTTTGCAAGGGTAGCATTTATAGAATGCAAGGTTAAGTTTTCACTTCCTTTATAGCTATTGGAGGAGTTGCGCCTAAAGGGCACCTACCAACTATCTATCCCACATGCAGACCACATCACGATCAGGGTTGCAGAGTTGGACGGACCAAGCCCAACTCTATCTAATGGGTCCAGCCAGTTTTGAGTTATGACTCCTTGGATAGGTAGCTACCAAAAATAACTAGAATGCATCATGGCACAAAGACCATCACCCACAGTGGGGACAAACTTCAATGCCATAATTTTTTATGGCAGCTTAGGTAGGTACTCAGCTGCGAAACAAGTCGTATGAACGCCGCCTGAAAGAACTGGGTCTGATCTCTCTCGAGCAAAGACGACTTAGGGGGCAACTAATAGAAACATTCAAGTACTTGAATGGCTTCA
>LQNS02278178.1:4343702-4392906 GCA_001587735.2 Parhyale hawaiensis | reverse complement strand
AGTGCGACACTAAACATTGTAGTGCTACTTTGAAGTGCGTAGTGTCTGGTACCTATTTAGCATACGAACAGGACACTTTGTAGTGCGTAGTGCTACTTCGTAGTGGTAGTGCCCTATTTAGCATACGGGCACATGTCCTCAACGTAACGAAGCGTTTGAGAATCCATGCCTAGCATGAGTCCAAAACCTGGGGGTCGCACCTAAGCTTTACATTACTTCTTATAGTTACTGCCATAGATTTTGCTCAGACATGCTGCCTCTACAATATCTTATATCCATTTACTCTGTACTGAGACTGTACATCTAAACACTGGCCATCTCTACGTAACTCAGAATATTTCGTTCTCTCATTTTCGTAAGAATGACGATTACAGCGGCTTCACAAGTGAAAATAGCCTATAGGCTATGGATTCTCCTAATCTAAATCTAGCGCTGATAGAAAGGTACCAAAGCTATCAAATCAGTTCCGAGTGCTCAAGATTACTGTTTCAGCTCCATTCGACGTCACCAAATCTTTCTCTTTTTTACAGTGAAGATGCAACACCGTGAGGACGCCTGCATCGTGGTGCAGGCACTTCAGGGGTCGTCTGCAAGAATCTTGGCGAGAAGTAAAGACACAATGCCATCACATCTACTCCGTTGCTCGAGCGTGCTGTTGTAGTATGCGGAAACGGCACAAGTAGAGGAGGTGGGCCGGTCGACTGCAGCATCATCATTGCCAGCCGAGGCTTTGTAACTGTGGTTTCAAGGGTGAAAAATGCACCAGTCCTACACGTATCCTTGCTGAGGCCCGGGTGAATTGATAGCGTCTGCGCTCACGTATTGTTGTAGACTTGTGCAATTGATTTGGTGGCGGTGGCTATTACTATTTATACTATTTCTGCGCAACCCTTTAGTGTATTACGGTAACCATGTTAGACTCAATGTGAAAAGCAATGTTGAAAAATTCTGTTTCAATGCTTGCAATTTCGAGACCGCAAGCGAAATTTTCACACTTTGCTTGCTAACAACATGAGCCTTACGGACGCAATCTCCAGGATATGCTAGCAATCGGCAGTTTAGCAGCTTGCAAAGCAAGAGCGTGCTCCATTGGCCCAGTTCCTTTGAGGTTATCTAATATTATGCTTCAACTTGTACGAGATTTACAATCTGAGCTTAGGACTCGTTATTTTGGATCGCCTTCCAGGCTTTAATAGTAAACGGAATGATGGCCAATAACTGCTCAGTCCGCACAGGCCAGTCTGTGAGAGAAATTTCCCCCAACCTTTGTATTCGAAATGCTAACCTAAATTTCGGAAAGGTGGCTGCGCGGAGCAGGAGAGCAGGTCGCTGCTGAGCGGCACCGCAGCTATGTGGAGTAGGTTATGTGGCGATAGCTGTGCCGCATACACTGAGGTGCTGGTGGTCATGTTGCTGCTATGTGGAGTAGGTTATGAGGCGATAGCTGTGCCGTATACCCTGAGATGCTGGTGGTCATGTTGCTGCTATGTGGAGTAGGTTATGTGGCGATAGCTGTGCCGTTTACCCTGAGATGCTGCTGGTTATGTTGTTATGTGGAGTGGATTGTGTTGATGATAGCGAAAAGTTCTTCAGTTCTTTTATATCATTCATACTTTGAAATGAGTTTTATGTAGCTACCTGAGGGCTGAATTAATTTCTATTTAATGCATTTACTTTAAAAAATCTCGAGAAATTGGCCGTAGTTGAAAAATATGAACAAAATCACATAAATTCGAGTCTTGCTACTTTTTTAAAGCAATAAACTGTGGCACTACAGCGTTACTAAAGACCAGGAAATTTCACAATGATTGTCTTAATTTTCTTACTGTTAATGTCTAGTTTATGGAAGGAACTAGAAGCATATCACAAAGGCTATCATATCTGCTCTTCGACAAAATCTGTTTTAACTGTTTATACAAATACTCTCATTGACGTATATAAATTTATATGTGTCTAAAATTATATGTAAACATGATAGAGGTGGGCACCTACAGCTGCTTGCGGCCCAATTACAAGACCAGCAGAAGTCCGGAGGTTTGCACCCTTGGCTTGAAGTTGACTGAGCCACAGGAGGCTGTAACACGTGGCCGCCAATGCCCACGTGTGACACGCACACTGGCAAACCATACAATACCATTTACGACACGTTTCAGGATGAGGCGTAAGCCTAAGGTTTGTAAACTTTATGACTACAGACACAATAAATATGAAGCCCTAATTACTGTAGACACACTAACGACGAAGGCCTGATTAATAATAGCTTCCCGTATCACTGCGTGCACCGTTCGCTATCGTGGGGCGGTGAGTCGGCAGATCCTGTGCAGCACAGCAGTAATGGCGGCGTACAGTTACGCTTGCTTTGTTGCTGAACGAAGAGCGCGTATGATGCAGCATCCCTAGCATTGTTAGCTCTGTCCATAGACTTAAATCAAGGATTCTTTATCATAGGATCAAGGCTTTCCTGGGTAGAATAGGAACCACGAGTGTGTGTTCCATCGTATGGACGGCACCCTTGACATATAACAGAGTCACGCTAAAGCGTAAGCTAATAAACAGGCTGCATACAGTATTTATGTTTTTGTATGCTAAGTTTGTATCTGTATGCGGTATTTCTTTATTTGCTGAAATAAAATACTTTAGTTTCCTAGCGTACGGCGGTCGCCGTGAAAGATCTACCGTAAAAACGAGAGCACAATAAGACATCCAAATTTTGCAGAAAGTAGACCTCGGGATGCACAGACTGAGCAGGAGGAGGTCAAAAAGGTCGACAGATTCGAGGAAAGTTTTCATTCAAACGGAAGGTCGTGTTTGCTGGAACACTTGGCACTGCTAATTTCGGGTGCACACTAAAGTAACAAATGCTCACTCACTCAACTTGTTACTTTGACGGTCAAGTTGCCGTGACTAAAACTTAAAAAGGGTATTTGAATGCTACACTAAAACTATAGATATATCGTTACAATTTTCAATTAACTCACAAGTAGTAGGTATACTCAAAGCTTCACCATTGCCGCTGCCTATAGCGTACAAACGGCAAGAAGCAAGTCATATTTTTAGTATGCCTATTAGTGGCATGTCAATGCGCAATGTGCAAGTCAAAGCCTTGATCGCTGAAACGTAATCCGATTTAGAATTGTGTGTAAGTGTGCACCCGCCCTAAAGCCCGCTGCAGACGATAGTCTTATGTCCTTTGTTTTCACTTCACCGCGTTCGAACATTTCGTTGCGCCCATAGAAGCACAACGGAGTGTCTGCCAAGAGTGTCGATAAAATGTTAGCCATCGTATCCGCTGGCTATGCGAGCGTCGCTTGCATAGTTTCTTGTGTCTTTTAAAATTTTGTGCAAGTGGCCGCTGAGTAGCCTTCTTCGTGGTTTGTACAAATACGGCATCGCATTCGAATGCGGTGAAGTGAAAACACAGGCCAGAAGACTATCTTCTGCAGCGGGCTTAAAGGGTACGTATTTAAGTTGCAGACTAAACGATAGTGACATTCAGGACTGACAATAGGCTTTTAGGCTTTCAAATGCACCCAACTTAGAGAACAGCTAAAGCTTTTAACTTCGTTTCATTTATGTATCTTTTATAGTTACGCTCTTAAATATAGCAAGTCAGCCTCATTCACACATACAATGAATTATGCATGATTACAAGGTTAAATTAATTTTTTTTATCACAATTTAGTTGAAATCATTATAACTATACGTATTGACAACAGCTTGGTCGTGACACTAGTGTACGTTCCCGGAACTGTATAGATTCGAGGTGCCTTAATTAAGTACCTAACTTACAACTTTCGTTGAGGACCCGGGCCAATGTATGGTGACATCCTTGAAAAGTATTGCCCTGGTACCGGTACGGTGATCTTCACTAGTAAATTATTCATGAACTTTAGCATTTTTTGATTCACACTCGGATAGGAGAATGTGTTATGAACTTGTTTAATTAAGTGTGGCACAAGGCGCTTTACATTAAAGTCGCTGAAATGCCCACTCCATCAGATTTTTAATTTAGTCTTCGCTACGGGGTGAGTGGCAAGTGCTTTGTGTTCTGATGATTTAGAAAAAATAAAGTGAATTCTTATCGCTCGCTGTACTCAGGATGTATTGGCAACAGTGTGGTGTGTCTATGCGCCTCGAAGCTGTGCGAGACACCCGTGTCTGTTCGTAGCTCGCTCACTGTCTGTCAGGCTGATGTCGTGGGAGGTTCAGCTGTGCTATGGGTTAGAGGTCTCCTCCAGAGCTTTAGTACTTCATTAAATTATAAAGACCAAATAAGCGTTAATTTATCGTGAAAATTTTATTGCTTGCACTGGTAAACTGAATTCGAGATTAGTAAAAGTTTCTATTTGACATCATTATCCATAGGTCGCGCTATAGCTACATGACGTCCCACTTATAATGCCTAATACATGTAGGTCCTCTTAGAAGCAGTGTACCCTCAGTATTCCGTCAGTGGCGCTACCCAGCAGTGTACCATCGGAATCTCCCGATGCCAACACACACTCAGTATCTCGTCGGTGTCCCCCCCAAGCACCATACCCTCAGTATCTTGGAACGGCAGTATACGGTCAGTAGGTACCTTTTGGGTGACACCAGTTCCCTCGTACCCTCAGGATCCCTCGAGCCCTCGCGTGCACCACACCGCAGCGTCCTCAGCTAAGTGGCCTCAAGTGGAGACCGCAGCAGTCCCTCAACTGCGTCACGAGGGAAGCAAAGGGCACCGCAAGGGCACATTGGCTGCAGTCTTGTGCTTGTTCATACGAGCCGTCCCTGAGCCGAGGGAAACGTAGTCATCATCAGCGGGCACGAACACAGGAAAACTTTGAGCCTGCATGGTCGATTGGGAGCCAAAATTAGGCCTTCGAAGCGTTTCTTGTTCTAAACTACAAGCAGGTGCGCTGGCTTCAACCTGTTCAGTTGAATTTCAGGTACTGACCCCTGATCAGTTACTATTGAGTTGTCCAGAAAATCACTCTTGCTTAGTAAAATGGTGTTTTGAGCGGGCTTAACGCTTTCGCGTTGTGTCTAACTCTTGCAACACGTTCCAAATTTGCAAAGTCGACGCTTCTGTCTAAAGTTTCAGATAAGTCAAGCCTCAGAGGTTTCATTTCGGCGGCCATTCAAAGGCGCCCTTTGTCCATTCTTACTGTACACAAAGAAATCTCTATACCTGCTGTAGACAACTGCATCACCCAAACTTGTTTGGTTATCTTCTGACTAAACACAGGACGCATACTGTATTTAGATCTCTTATTCTGCAATATAATTGTTTCTGGGTGAGCAATTTGGCACATTAGTTAGAGAGTTCTCGGTGTATACAAAATTTAGTACGAAGAACGTTTTTCTTTGGTCACCACGACGTAATGTGTTTGGCTAAACAGTTAGTATTTGATTACTTTAAATATAGAGATTTCTCTGTGTGTTTCGAAAACATTACATTATTTCTTTCTTTGAAATCTCCAACAGCATCTACTGTAGCCAGTCCAATTAAGCATAGCAATTTTTGTTTATTTGTATTGTTAACAGTAATCCTGTTTCGCAGGATCAGTTTTCGCCAGTCTTAAGATCAATCGGTTTACGACTACCGCCTGATACTCGATCTAAAGTGGCCTAGTTAAACTCTCACAATGGATATGTCGGCTCTTCCTACCGTCAAAGGAGACCGATCTCTAAAGTTTTAAATAGTGCAGTTTGTGCAATAAATTGGGCGCGTTTCATTGGTTCACATAATCCATCTCAGCCAAGCCTTTGCGTTCGACACTTTCGACTGGTACCTTGGCTTTTCCCCGTTGAATCAAATTTAGGCATTAACCTCGGATCAGCTAATACAACTATTAGCAAGAGACGGCTTTAATGAAACTGATTTTACAGCCAAAAAGTACGTACTTGGGTTACGTTTAACACCTGCAACACTATTACAGTTGGCGATCAAACGATTTCATCTGAAGTTTCAGAAGAGTTGGAATGGCTTATGTCGACTTTGATGAGCCAAATAATGAAGCCTTTACAGTTAGTGACGAATTAGTTTCGTATGATATAGACTGCCTAAATATCCTTGCCGGTAATTATGCCTACAGTCGGGAGGTAAGACGAAAATATTCTCTTAACCCATTTTTCGTGAATTTGCTTGTCTGTCTTATACTTATAGCACAATTTCAATATTGTACATGAACCAGGTACGATCTGAAAGAAAGGGTTCAGGCGTTGCTTCAAGGGGTTTACTCAAACCCAAATTTTTGGAGTTCGACTCTCAAGCCGAGTTGAGTTGATTCTGTACCTATTACTAGGCTATTAGAGCGACAGTTTATAGAATTTACATGATCGGAATGACGTCAAACTCTTCGTCACTGTCGTTCGAGCTTCAGTTGTTAGTCACGAACCGATGACACTGAAGACGGCTCTAAACTCAATCCCACTGAGCTCATTCAGTGGGTTTGCTATAAATGTCTAAAACTGGATCCCCAAGTATAGGGATCGAACGTTCAAGATGACAGTTCCGGATTAACTAAATTTACTCAGTCGCATTATATCGGACGAAAAATAGGGGCTCGAACATGCTTAAAATACCCGCATATTCACGCAGCATTCATCTCTATCGGCCAACCCCCCCCCCCCAAACCCTCCGCATATACCCACCCTATAAGGCGTCCTTCACTGAGCTACAGTTCACCCTTGAAACGGACAGGCGCTTGGCCCCTACTGCTACCCCTCCTCTCCTCCCTCTTTCCCCTTAAGTCCCCCCCTCTCCCTTTCTTGTCTGCTCTCCCACACCTCTTCTTCCCGCGCTTCCTCACAGCAGTAAATGTAATGGCATTGATCGACGCAAATTCATTTTTTGGAGAATTATGCTTGGGTTTTAGTGTACTCTTTACCCGCAGACGAGGTATAGCTTGACTTACGACAGACACGTAAATACCAGGAGGCAAAAATCGCGGGATAACCCAGGGAATAATTAAAACGGGAGGAATAGACATCAGCTGATAGAAAAATTGTGACGTCACAGCCCAAGCGGTGCTCCAGCTTGTGACGTCACATCGGACCCAGCGCTCTTTAGGTTAGAAGAAAAACATATAGCTTTCTTCCCACTATATGTTAAAGTTAGATGCAACGTAGATAACATTGTACTGACAAACGTAAATCAATAATGACAATTATTCAAATGTTTGTACCGGCATTTCCACGAAATAACGTAAAATATAGTCCCCAGAACAAATTTGAGTAGCATTATTATCGATGATATATCTTTATCAGTTTAGCATCCAATTTCCTGAAAGTTTTATAGGGTAATTGTGGACACAAGTTACGGATATTTCTTCAACTTTGGATTGAACAAAAACTCAGATAATAGAGCACTTTTCTGCTATTTTCAGGGTACAGTAACACAATCGCACAAATAGATGTGTGAACACATTGAGATAAGTGGCGTGTACACTCGCCTTAAGAATATTTTTTTGCTATCATAATCCTAGTTACTGGGCCATAGGTAAATGAGAATCTGGAAATGAACTTAATGCTGCTTTATTTTGGGACTTTGGCCAAGTCGATGACTGATGGCCACCCGTAGGCTGCGGCACGCGCAGTCTTCGAGGAACTGCCTCGCGCCCTGAAAAATTTCATCTTATTCGATCAGGCTCTACCTTCGCGGTTGCAAGAATTAACCAGCTAGAATTGAATAATTTTTAAGCTAAACTAAACCCGACCTGGTCGGTCTGACCCAAAAATTTAAACTCCGCCTCTCGGCGTAACTTTGTCGTTAACTGCTGGTGGAAACGAAGCCTATGTAGGAAGTAATTAATGCACTCTGCAGATTGCTGGGCGGCAAACTTATGAAAACCGTCGTTCGAAGGAATTCGCGTCTCCGTGGAAAGTCCGTGGCCGTGGTAACGGCAGAGCCCACGGGAGTTGATGGGAAATTTAGGGAACTTTAGCGAACATGAGTAGACCTAACTTGGATGAAGGAATAAAGTAGGGTATAAGTGTCATGAGTTCTAATCACCATACAACATATATAAGCATGCGAAAGGAACGGATGCGCGTCAAATGACGTCACTGCATTTGGACCAATGAGCAGTTCCAACTGGCTCTTCGTTCATGTGTACATTTTTAATACATTGTTACTGTTAATAGTTGATAAATATGTATGTATATATATTCCCTTATAGGGTGTGGCACAAATAGTCAAATGACTATACGTTCTATATAGGCTAAGGCAAACGCGATTTCTAAAATCCATACATAACACTTTCACGTAAACGACCAGCAAGAACTCCCAGCCCCTTGTCCGTTATTAATCCTATCTGCTCCAATGCGGCTGCTCCCAGTGATATTCAGCGCCCAAAATTCTGTGACTTTTCTCAATTGAACATGACTATTAACAAAATTCTAATCTACCCGCACATTACAGCCAAAAATATAGATAAATATAAATATTTCAGAAAATTAGATGCTAACATTTCCGTGTAGATTTTCTTTTTATTCAAAAAGAACTTTCAAAATTATCACTCAAAGACAGCAACAAGGCTAAAAATTAAAAATAGAAGTGATTACATGTTCAGCTTATGAAAGTATGAAAATTGCGGCAGATGTGCTGCCGGAGTATTCACCCTGTACTGCCCGGAGATAATTTCTTTTATTCGAATTTAATTGACATTGAACCTACTCTGAGGCATTATTTTTTATTAAATGTCCGAAAGAATAGTTGAGTAAATGACTTTTGAGACTATGAAACAAGCTGTGATATTGATAAAGCTATAAGCGTTCTTGGTAGTGGGCGGTACAAAGTTGCACCGCTTTGGCGTTCAAGCGGCTGAAAAAAATTGGTAACGGATAGGGTTAATACAGCTTGAATAAACCTGGCAGAAATCTTGGCGTCGAAGAAGCTAAACAGCTTCTGAGGCAGCCAAAAATTGCGTTGGGGAGGGTTCGGAGGGTGGTTGGGACCGCGGATCAGGTCGCTAACGTTTCAAATTCTCATTAAAGTAATTGTAACTTAGCGCCGACTGGCGGGGGCATTGCTGAAGCTCGTATAGTTATGGCCCCAGGGCAAAATGAATTGCCAACTTAGCGATGGCTCGTTGCTCGAAAAATCATAAGTTGGTGCAGTCATTAGGTCAAAAATCAAGACACTGTAACTAAAGTATGACTAACAGTTAATATTTGCCATTATTATTGAATATTTTAGATTATAGCCTGTAGTATTGAAGAGAAGTATCCACGAATGTGCTCAAGAATAATTATAGCATGATCAGCTTGTGAGCAAGAATCGTGAAGACGGATTCATACATAAACTTTTGGTCTTGTGACGTCAGACCATTATTCTCGAGGGGGTGGGGTTGGAAGAATAAATGGGGCTAGGGAGAGGGTCAGAGGGGTAGTGCTGAAAGTGAATCAGCAGCACTTTTGCCATTTTTCATATCGAGGTCTACCCACCAGACTGTTCGCAAGAGATTGTGATGATAGCTCAGTTCTTTCTGGCAGTTTTAAGAATTCAGTTTTAGACACGGAGCGAAAACATCACATCTTTTAGTTCGTTCGCGGGTGAAAAAAACCGTGCACTTACTATTGTTTCCAAAGCTCGAACTATTGACGGGCGTTGACAGCGTCTAAAGACTGCAGTACTATGAAGTTATAAACTCGCATTTAGATCTAGCAACGATGCTTAAAACACAAGTGTTTCTCAGAATGATTTGGAATAATATTCGCTATAGGACCTTATTGTAGGCTCACAGTTTATGTATATAAAAATCGTTATGCATTGTACGCTTTACAAAAGTAAACACTAACTGAAAACTGTTGAAACTCTCGGGAACTCACCAAATGTGTCACTGTAATCAATAAAAAAGTGTTTTCCACACTCAGGCTTATGTTTACTTAAAGTGTTGTTCACACTGCAGTTTTTCGATGCCGTCAGATTCCCTTAGAAACATTTTATTGATTTCTTGTAAACTTCCTGACGACCAACTGACATGACGGCAAACATTTTAGTAGATAATTTTCTGGGCATGCAGTCGTCATGAGAAGGAAGCAACAGAACGTTTGCACTCTCAGTACTCTGTACAGAGACCAAAACACTGTCGTGTGAACTCGTCTTAAGTTAACTGGTTTCTGTTCAGTAGAAGGACACTCCGAAAATTATTGGATTCAATAACTCTCCGCCAGAAAGAAAAAGCTATTGGTAGGCCGTGCGCAACGGCCTAATGCCAACTTGTTCAAGTATATATTTAGCATATATATATATATATATATATGTGTGTGTGAGCTCAACTCCCTATCATCCTCAGCTGCCTTCTGGAAGCAAGACTATTTCACAAAACACACGTGAGGTGAGCAACGTCACCTGGACTTCGTCCGAAGTTTCTCAAGGTACTTAAAGTACTAACTACTCGAAGAATGGTCAATCCATTGTTCAATGTCTTATTTTAAAAAGTAGTAGAATGCTGTGCAGCGTACTGAAAACAGATGAATGTGATCTTTCTTTATTTTTTCCTTTCTAATGTTTGCCAGACTGTTTCCAGAAAACATCCTACAGGAAGGAATACGTTGACACAACAGACGGTGTTGTTGGGAAACAAACCTTCATACAGCCCGTAGGTACAGCTTGATCCACCGCAAGCTCGAGTCGGATAATGTCAGCTTCGATATGCCGAGTTGCTGTTCTCTCCAGTCTATGGGCGTGTTCGATTGGACAATAACATTAAGCCTTGGAAGTTTGCGCAACTTCAAATAGAAGCTTTGGATTTGTCACTTTGAAACTTGCTGCAAGTGGTAGCGCAACGATTACTTGGAACCTGAAGAAATTTCCATATTATGAAACAAGATTGAGTTTCTGGAGGTCTGAAAGGTAACCGACGGAGGGTTATTGCCTCACACTCAATTCAACGGGTCGAAGCTAGCGCACCTGCCTGACTTCTCGAACAAGTGATGCCTCTTACGCTTAATTTTGACACCCAAACGAGCACGCCCTATAATTATAATAATGATATTTTCACTAACAGCTCAGTTGCCATTGGAACAAGAGATTAACGTATAAAACCTAATAGGCCTAAGATGGCAACAAGGTGAAAAAGTGAACTTAATCAGTCTGTGCCTATTGGCATCAGACACAATTGGAGAACAGTAAGCACAATAATTAAGCAGCCGTTAGTAGGTCAAAAAAAGCAAAACCGCTCTACATCATTAGGGTCATGTCTGTCTCTGCCCACTTATACAATAGCTTAATCAAGGACGGTCTGAGCTCCAGACTCTGATATATAGCACAGATATTCGCAAGCCAATTGTAGGACAGAATTTAAAAAATTTTCTACGCGTGTTCATCTGCAAGCCATTGCCACACTTACTGGCAAGAGCATTTAAGCATTCTACTGCGTGAGAGGTAAACACATTACTGATTCCTGTGTATCAGGGGACACCTACCAATCGCCGGAAATAATCATTGTGCACAATACGCAAATTGCTGATGACGTGTCTTTTGAAGTTACTCTAGAGAAGGTCCTGATACAGAATAATAGATAACAGTAAATTTTAAAGAGGTGTAAAGCAACTAAGAAACTGTCGTAACAGACAGTAGATTCTCTGCGTAATTAAATTACGAGGCTTAACCTGTCTGGATTTCAAGTGCAGGTACGCTGTCTTTGCTCGTTTGAATCGAATTTCAGGGTTTTAGCTTTTAATCGGTTACTCCTGGAACTTCCAAAAGTGCAGTCTTGCTCCGTAAAGCCTGAGTCACACTACATGTGGTGTATTGCTTCCCCTCACACAGTACGAACTGCCTGAATATTTGTTGCGTTCTAGGGAACAACGAAAAAAAGCACAACCCTCAAAGTTGTAATCCACTTCAAAAGCATGCACATAATTTTTACTGCCTAATGAGGTTGGCAGCCAATAGTGTGAAACAGCCTTGATAGGGAGTTTACAGCTGGCTCGACATTGTCAGGCTGCTGCTAGCTCCTGCAATACACTTCAAAGTGATAAAGCCTGCAGCCTGAGGTGCCGGCTAAGTCAAACCCTGAACTCGGACTGACGGGACTGTCTCTGCTTGATTACCTGTGACATTCTGGTGCCTAACCGGTCTTGCAATATCAACTGGGTCTCTTGGACTATCCTCTAGAAGGCGTCCTACATACGCGCATAAGTTAACTCCACACAATTTGGCCATGCATACTCAATCGACTTGCTGCTATGAATTACCTTCCGGTTTGAGATTATCTCGAGCGCGTCCGACTGCTTGAGCACAGGAGATTTGAGCTCGATATCTATTTTTGATCTTTGCGCACAAGAAAAACTCTCGTAAAACTGCGTTTAAGCCATTGCAAACCCTGGTAAAATAGGTGGCAGCCTCCGTAAGTGGATTCGTAATTTACCTACTGAGGCAGCCCGGAATATGTGAGGGAAGCGTCTCGAAACTACCCTGATCAACGATGCCATCTATAGGTTCTTCAGAGTCACGTTAACGTAAGGGCCCACAAGACTTGAGTTGTTCGGATATTCAGACAAGAGCATTGTCTGCATAAACTTAAATAGTGTCAGATGGGTTAGACTGAGCTTCGGCGTTTCAACTGTAATCGATTTTTGTCGACGTTTTGAAATTTGATCGAACAATGAACAGGTTGAAGCCAGCCCATTTGTTGTCAGATGCGCTGGACAAGTCAATCCTGTTGCACTTAAATTCAATTCCGAATCGATGACTCTGTAATCAGCTCAAATTCAAATTAATATTAAAAATAACTTTACATCCTTAACGCCCTTAATCTGGAGTTCATTCAAAGTTGTAAATCGATGCCCCTTATATGTCGGGTAAGGTTGGAGTTGACGGTTTTTTGCAGACAAACTTTAACGTACGACGCCTACCGTTGCCGCATTACTGTATTGCATTCTGATCTAAGCAACGGTTATTACAATTGCTTCGGTGTTTACTCTTTGACCGGCAGCATCTAGGAAGCTTCCTAAAGCTCGCTGCAGACGATAGTCTTTTGTCCTGTGTTTTCACTTCACCGCGTTCGAATGCGTTGCTCTGTCAGTGTAAACAACAAAAAAAGGGCACTACTTTCTAAGACGACATTCGCTAAAAATTTGAAAAGACACAAGACACTGCACTAGTGACACTTTGTGAGCCAGCGGATGTGACGGTATATATTTTATCGAAACTTTTGCTAGATGACACAGTCGTGTTTGCAAGGACAGTACGAAGCATTCGAACGCGGTGGAGTTAAAACACAGGACAAAAGGGTATCGTCTGCAGCGGACTTAAGCTACACAGCAGTGCAAAATCACTTTCTAAGAACTTACAACATTTAAGATAGTATTAGTTCAGCTTAGGACATAAGGGTCCAAATAAACTCCCAAGGCGTGAAGGAGTTAAACCAACGCACCACTCTAGCTGAGCATTTTGATAAACCCATTCGACCTAAACAACAACAGCAACGGCAGCAGCAGCAACTGACCCGGCCCCCGAAACTGCAACGCTATGGCCAGGCATTAGCTGCGGTTCTGCTGGTTCTCTTAGAGCTCTCGATGATGTCCACTCAGGTGAACATCCTCCGGATCACCTCTGCGCCCCTCCCTCCACCGCCCTTCGCTACCGTTCCAAAGGGAGCGGAGCGACGAACAGGCCCGTTCTTAGACCGCAACTATTTCGTAGACGATCCCAACCTGCAGTTGTCTGCTGCTGCATTGCAAGATGTAGACCCACCCAATCTTCAGTTGTCTGCTGCTGCATTGCAAGATGTAGACCCACCCAATCTACAGTTGTCTGCAGCTGCATTGCAAGAAGTAAACGATCCCAACGTGCAGTTACTTGTTGCTACGCTCGCAAAGACAGTAAAATCTTCACCAGCATCTTTCAGTACCGATGCGTACTAGTGTGCTTTGAAATGCATTAAATTGTTGTACCCTTGTGAACGCAAATTATCACCAGTAAAGTGTCATCTATCTTTTCAAATTTAGAGCGGAGAACTCATTAAGCTTTGCCCTTCTCTGGTGTTCAGATCCCCACTGTATGGTTTATCATAAGCAACGGCTGTTTATCAGAAGCAACGGCTGTTTATCATAAGCAACGGCTGTTTATCATAAGCAACGGCTGTTTATCATTAGCAACGGCTGTTTATCATAAGCCACGGCTGTTTATCATAAGCAACGGCTGTTTATCATAAGCAACGGCTGTTTATCATAAGCAACGGCTGTTTATCATAAGCAACGGCTGTTTATCATAAGCAACGGCTGTTTATCATAAGCAACGGATGTTTATCATAAGCAACGGATGTTTATCGTAAGCAACGGCTGTTTATCATAAGCCACGGCTGTTTATCATAAGCAACGGCTGTCATTCCTACGAAAAATATAAGATGATGTCTTTAATTTTGCCTTTCCCGCGGAAATAACATTCTATAGCTGCTTAACATGTATCAATGACCAAGCAATGTGCCAGTGACACACTGCGCAATTTCGTACGTTCAACTTACGAGCGGACATTCAGCTCGCACGTCGTTTATGTTGAGTACTTTCCAGGGGTATCTTAGGCACATACTTTCACTGTGCAATGGGGACGACGTGCGCGCTTAAAGTCCGCTCATAAGTTGAGTGTGCGATTGTACAGAGTGGCCTCGGCATCAAAATGCAGAGCGCGCTGCAGACAAGTTGGCCACACGTGCAGCAAGAGCAGCGGTCCGCGGACTATAACTGTGACCCGAGGATGCTGTGACCCAGGCACACTACGGTACCGCCATGCCCGCCCTAAAGCCCGGACATTCCGCACCTATGCGCCGTTTGTTGGACTGCCGGCCGCCGGTCCGCCCCACCGGCCGGCCAGGTCACCTCACTTTTGAACCCTGACGGAGCTCTGGGTCTTCCGAACGGCCATGGGAAGGTGCAGCTCGCCAGAGGTCGCCAAACAGTCCAGTAAAAAAAAAAAAAAAGGGGGCAGACGTTCAGCCTTTTTCGGTGTTGTCGTTGGGCCGCAAGTGGCTGTGAGGGGCCGCGAGTGCCCACCTCCACTGCTCGCGCAGGTTAGGCTGGAAAGCTCATAGATAGATTACTGCTACTGCTCCAGTGAGTATTTAACAATTACATCCACAACCTGTATAATCGAAATTGTATTTGACGGAAATTATTTTCAGATTTGCTATTATCGATATCGATAATCAACAAACGGAAGGTTATAGGGTGAAACTTTATAGAATTCATAGGAAATGCTTAACTGATCGTGACTACTGCATTATTGACTACAACGCAATAAATTCGATTTGTATTTCTGTTCTTCTATATAAATTAACCCGATGGCGGAGATGCTGGTTTTGGCCGTCCATATTTCAAGCTGCTGCTCTCATACATGGGTGGACAAACTGAAGTGTTTTCATCTCCGGTGTGAGACCGCAAAGTTGCAACCAGGTTCTTTATTACAGTTAACATTCAAACGAAGCTCCCACTGGGGTCTTGGTTGCATACTACGACGAGATGCTGATCGTGCGAGGGGGAAGGAAAAGTTCACATGATCGTAAGTAGATCCCAACTTTCTCAGGCAGCGAAATGCTACTTATATTCGTATCTCTATCTGTTTACTATCTGCGTATACACGTATTATTGGAGAAATGAATCTTGAAAAAATGTTATTTTAAAGTGATAGGTACTTGAGAAGAAAAAAATAACTAAAAACATTCTGATTTCGAGAAAAGAAAAACTGCTTGATCTTCATAATTGATTTCGTTAAGCTTTGAACTTTGTCGTACGATGGTGCAGGCCAGAACCGGATAAATATTGACCACTATTTCGAATTGTTATTTAGAGGATATTCTAAATAATCTCTCAAAACATGAATACCCTAGGTCAAACATTTTGACATATTTATGAATTGTTTAGAATATAATGTTCTTAGCACATTCTTTAACTATGTGTTGTTGTCCTGCCCCTCCTAAATAGGTAAGTTCTCTTCTTTTGTTCTACCGAACTAATTTCAGGAGGATAAGTTCTCAGCAATATCTCTTCCGCTTAACGGCAGCATGACTGCGAACACAAATAAAAAATGAAAATAAGGGGCTTCGACCACTGGAAGATGATTGAATTTTTATTGTTTATTTTTTTTTTCTATTCCATCATAGTTTCCAACAAACAAGGAAACTTTTAAAAAATGGCGAGCTCCTATTGTAAAACGGCAATGAAAAGGCACAGCTGGCACGTCAGGCAGAGGTCCAATACAGCCTCCGAGTCTACATGGGATTTTTTATCATTATTTTTCTAAGCCTCCCGGATCTTGACAACGACCTGGAGGTGCGCATGACCTCAGCCTCAGGGACAAGTCGTCTGCATAGCGCCAGGAGTAAATCTGCAAATTACGCTTTGTTAAAAGAACAGAAACTTCAAGCACGTGTCGGCAACAGGGCCAATTGATTGTGAAACTTTTGAACCAAGATTGAAATTTATTTTCTTTGAAAGTAGAATAAATTTAAAAAGTTCTTAAGATTGGAAGCGGGCCAGCCGCTTCAGCTTCAAAAGCGAAGGCAAATTTTCTGCTTTCGTCTCATGTGTTAAGCTACTTTGATTACATGGATGATACTCTGAACGAGGTCCAGGTGGCGCTATGCACGTCACCCATCTTGTGCAGAGGTGATGCTGCAGTCCGTGACCAGCGGGATGGCTAACAGCGAGTTAGCCCTACATTTCACGTAGCCGCTTATATTAGCTTTATCTGGCACTTTCAGTAAGTATGCGTCCAGTAAATTTTTAAAATTTGCAGTCTCGGTACCGGTGACCTTTCTAATGTGACGTGGCATTGACGTGGCTATACGTGGCTATGACAATTCCTAAACGTAAAATGAATCGTGTGCATCAACTCAGAACTCAGTCGTAAAACTTCAATTTGTACCATGTCAGAATGGAGGATACCAATAAAAGTCATCTATAAAGAACAGGACGACTGCATAGCGCCGGCTGAGATGAGATTATGCACTTACCGTTTTTGAAGCATGAGTCAAATGAGAGTATCTTGAAAACAAGAACCGGTCAGCGGCCAATGTTAAAGGAAACTATCTGATCGAGACCACGGATCATCGATTCCAATAAGTAATCTCGCTTCAGTGTATGTATGTGTATAGGTGCTTCATTTCACTAGTTATTTAATTCAAACGGCTCACGCGTTGTGGAGCCTTCTGATTCACATTTATCCATCAATGTTTTAGATATCAGTTGATATAGCAAATTGTACTAAACAGACCTACCCTAGGTTGTAGTCAAGCGTTACATGCATGTTCTTACCAGTTGAACCCCCTCTCGTCTATGTAGTATCAATTGGTGTTAGGCTATACCCGTGGCCATCATTGCAGGTCATGCTCGTTTAATGTAGTTGTTAAATTTGAAATCATCCGATCTAATAATGTACTCTTGATTCACGAGTGAAGACCACAAACACCTGAACCAAGAATTTCGAGCCTAAATCAAGAACTGTATCAGTCGAAAATGACTCAAAACGAGGACTTCTTGAAGTCCAGGCAGGTATGCATGCTGAGGACAATCTTTTCATATTCGTTGACCATAGCGTCACATCCTAGGCAGCGGCGGGTACCTGCTGCGCGCTCTCATTTCACAGTCTTAATATTTCCAGACCACTTTCCAAAGCTCTGGCTTAAAGACTCCCTCCAGATGACCTGGAAAATATAGTGATGGAGTGACCTCAATGTTGGGCAGGTTACCCACGCATGGTGACCCGGAGCTCTCTTCTTTTCTCCGAGGAGTTACAGGAGTGGCATCAGTGAGTATGATCTCTATGCGTGACCTGCTCCTCGTCGGTCTTGTACTACCCGTTCTTATTACAAATGTATCCAAATTTGAAATTTATTTTTGAGCCTAGATATTTACTACTCATGCCAGTGGTGAGATCTTGGCGAAAATAACTTCAAGCACGATTTACCGTACTAACAAAGTGAGATGAACCTCCCTGGACGTTCAGTAACATATTTATTAAATCTACAAACAAGCATGAGCACCGTCTGTCTGTCACGCTCTAGATGCCAGGCACAATGAACACTGCAGTTATGAGTCTGTCGAAACGCTGCAGAATCGCCCACAAACAACGCTCTACTTCATAGCCCTGAATTCGAGTAATCTGAAGCATGGAAGTGTTCAATGTCGAGAAAGTAATTTCATTTGTTACTGACGTCATCTATTGCAAGATACAACAACAATTTCTGAGCTACCAGATGTTGCATAAGCTCTATTTTTCTTCCATTTTACCCTAGAAACAGTTGCAGTATCTCTAGTTGTATATTCAAAAGTTTTTCAAGTGTTTGCATAACTTTAGGAGTTAGAATGTGCATGCAGCAATTGACTGAGTTTCCGAATGTGTTGCTGTGTAAGTTGAAATAGCACAAAAAGCTAAACAGTATTAGTCGCAATATCCTCTGAATTATAAGAGATATCCGAAACTTTAACTAAGCGTTTTGCTGAGCAAATTGATTTGACGGCTTATATGATAGTGTCTCTTTGGATAGACACACAGTTGTGTTAAGTGCTGAACAAAAATTCGGACAATTAGCTGAGGATACTCGTTCCTTTGACCATCATGCGAACCACCTTTACAGTGGCGGAAAAAATTAGTGAAAGAACCAAGTTTAACTAACGCATTTGCACTTACCAAATATACAGCGTACTTTCTGGAAGCTTTTCTTCTAGTCCCGAGAACTGACGTCTTTACTAAGAAAGAGTAAATTACTTACATCAACTCAACCAGTTTTTCTCAACCCTATCTTTTTATGATGCATCATATATGCAACGTTTCCAAATGACGCCATTTTTTATGAGAAAAGCAAGATTTAATAAAAAAAATGAAATGGTTAACAGTGAGTTATCTTTGTCTATTCTTTACTGCATGTATTTTCTACTTAAATTCTTTCGTATGGCGATCTCTGGAGAAAACGAATTTTTGAACAGCCACTTCTCTCACTTACTAGCTGACCAACATTATAATATAAGAAATAGCCGTTTGAACCTTCCTGTGATTAGGTTAGACATAGAGAGAAGGTCACTGTTTTTCAATGTATTAAAGTATTCAATGATCTGCCCGAACCACTGGTGCAGTATATGTCCCATAATGATTTTAAACGCAAATTTAGAGATTTTTGTTTAGGCCATTATAATGACGCTTGAATGTTATGCCCAATAAGCCACTAGCTTTTAAGGGCCTGTTTCCTAGTTTTGATTTGTGTTTTATTGTTGCATGTAATTTGATCTGGAAACAATAAAGGTGAAAGGTGAAACTCCCCATTAACAATAGTGGGACATTACAGGCTATTCTGTAAGCTTTATTCTGTTTTATGACAGTTGTCTGAGCACAATAAAACTTACTCGATGGTACAAAATGAAGCTGGAATCCATAACTTTGGTCACTATGGAAACAAAATGCTGGCATCTGGGATTTGATATCTAGGTACTGGTTTTATGAATATGGCAACGCACATGAAAGTTCTACCAATGACTTCGGTTAGGAATACTGATGATTAGTTGGACCGCCTAGCGAAAGAAATGTGGGATCAGGAATCGGACGATCCATGAAGGTCTGGATTTTTCAGAAAATGGTTAGATATCCACGACATACTGTAGAGCACACCTACTCTTATTTTAGCTTGTATAGGCATACTAGCTGTGTGGTCCGACGTTCCCACCGCAATCTGTTTCACTCAGCAGGCGCTAACTATAAACTGCAATCATAACACTTGCGGTGGATTACTCAGCAGAGTTTCCATTCAGTTATAATAGCGGTAGAATCCACAGCCCAGCTCTGCCGGTAGGGAGGGGAACTGCGGACAACCGTGACACATAAACTTGATCTATTCGACACCACTCCTCCCTCTAGGGCTGGTGCTCATGGCACATACCAGGGCGTGCTAAAAAGTTCTTGGCGTTCGTGGAAAGAAAATACTCGGCACTGACGCTGCTAGCGCATACCAGGGCGTGCTGAACAGTGGGTAAAATACTCGAGTGTAAAATACAAGGGAAACGATAGTTTGGATCAGCGTGATTTTGAGATAACTAATGGGTCTATGTGTGTCAAGGTTTGGCTACATTCAATAAAACTACTCTTGGTAATTTTTGGGTACCCGTGATTGTAGATAAACTATGTACGAGAAGTTAGCGCTGAAGCTTCCACCATCCACGACACTATTCAGTTCCCCTTCAAATATCGCTCTTCCAATTAAAATTGATGCTTAGTGTGTACGGCTGAAACTGTCCGATGCGGTCTGTGTACGTACGTCGATTCACCGCAACGTACGGCGCACCGCGGGTGCGGATGAACTCCAGTGTTGCGCTTTTTCGTGGGGGCGGCGTGGCGCATCTGTCGCGCGCTGCGCGCCGCCGGAAGCGATCCGTAAAAAACTCATCGGTGTACGTCAGAGAAGTTGGCCAAATGAGGGGGCAACGACTGCCTGCAGACGGCACGATGATGCTCCTAATGGTAGCTGCTCAGCTCTTGCCCTGTCAAATGTGAGCCTTCAAAGAGAGAGAAAATTAAAAGCCTGCATTGCTCTTCAATTTGCTGACGGTGGAAAAAAGAAGGAAGGAAACAAAGAAACAGAAAGGAATGAGAGGTAGAAGTGTGGAGAGAAGGGAGGAAGATAAGCAACGGTGGCGGCAAGCAGAATAATGGGAGACGAGAGGCATTATTTTGCGAAGTAAACTTAATAATTTCTTGAATTATATCAGTATGAACAATGTTCACTCGGGATATACTGTATTTCACATATTTCTTAAGTACTGTTAGCATACTCATAATATCTACCCTCCCAATATTTTTTCTCAATGCATAGGGGCATACAAGAGATGACGACGAGCATCGCGAGGCCTCTGCATGCCATCCTAACATAATAGAACGCTTCGTGCCTATAGGCCTATTAATTTCGTGCCTGCTTCTTATCGAATAAATAGGCGAAAAATGGGCCAGGTTACAGATTTTGCAATCAAAATAGGTTTCCATGGAGAGCGATGACCAGGTTGCAGAAGATGGCAACAGTGAGATCTGTATCCCTTTGTTATTTGAATGCATTTCTTGCTTGAAACAGTTCCTCGCATCGAAACAACGAAGTTATTTGCAGCTTCTTTTATCCCGGCCAAGAATCTGATTTCCATATTATCACTTTCTTCGTGCATCGGAACAAATGTTTGCTCTCAGTTCACGATGTATAAATTCAGCAGCCGATCAACAAAGCACAGACGAAGCGATGATGTTTCACTGGCAGCAGACACAATTAAATTTTTGCTTCAAGAGAAAAAGGGACTTAGATGTACTAAAGCCATGGATATTTTGGTATCTATGATACGCCGCAGGAAATTAATTTAATACAGAAATGCTTTACTACTTACTAATGTAAAAGTTTTCTGATATTCTTTTAAAGTGGGTTACGATTGTGCTGCTATTGATGGATTTGCAGAGAGAGCACTCATTTCTTATGACAATTTTAGATGGCCTTTGTTGCGTATTCTCGCATTCTCCAGATACATATTAGTAACGGAAGTATGTTGAATGAAAACGGGTCTTAAAAAATTTTCGCTGTCATTTTTGACAGCGCAGGTACTCTAGTTGCTATATAAAGTTCTAAGAACGCTGTCAATGGTGGATTTTAAATTCATATCGTAGAAGCACGAGTAGAGCCCACAATCGTTAAGGCGTTTTACTGTATCAATAACCGATGCGTTTTGGTTGCTACCAGTCACTTCGTTTAACCTGTTGAACAGCCGTATCAGTTCAGTCATTCGGCTGTGGGACCATATAATTTGGTGAGTTTGTCCCGTAGGCGATGGGTTTCCTCTGTCCTTGTTACAAAAGTTTTTGAGACAAACATAAGTGGTGCAGCCAATTAATGTCGCCTTTTTACATGGGAGAGTCTATTGGCCTGGAATTTGCTACCGGGATTTCTGTTCTGCCGCGCAGATACGCAGGCGTTTGCGTTAGATGTTAATAATGGCTTTCTTATGGACCTTTCTTAGCAACAAAAGTTTCAGGTGTCCAGGTGTTGTCTGCACCTCATTTGGGTTTGATTACTTGTCCGTGGAAGCCCCGTCGTATAGTTCTAATAATAATTTTAATAGTAATACTAATAACGCTATATATAATTTCAGACGATATTAAAAAAAAAACGATGATACACAGTAATTTAATAGCAGAATAGATATGCTTACAAATTTAAATCTTTAATTTATCTTATGGGGACGTGTGAATTTTTTCCAGCATATCATAGAGCAGTGCGATCCTTGAAGTAATTACCGAGGTAATTACTTCAAGGCGCGATCTTAATCATCTTATGTGACTACGCTCGAAGGATCTTTTTCTTTTGCAAATATTATAGGAGAAAATTTCAAGAAAACTCCAATGTATTGGGTGTACACCTACCCCTAGCAGAGGAGTTTTTGGCCGTCCTAGAAGTTGTATTACGATTTTAGCTTCTTGGGCGTCCTATAGAAGCGTGCTGAAGTATAATATGTCTCGATTGTGAGTTGGGGTGATGTGGGCAGCAGATATGTAAATAATCCACGAACGCCTGGACGCAACAACTGTTTGCAATAGACGCGTAAATTTCACTCAAATTTTGCATATAAGAGCAGTTCATAGCACACATATCATACTTTAAAAGCTCAGGTAGCACAGTTTTCTTACAGGGTGTCCCAGAGTTACTTATCCATGGAATTATTTTTCGTAATCTTAATATCCAACATAAACGGAAGATATGCCAATGAAATTTACACACATTTAGTCTTGTACTGCTAGCAGATTTGAAAATAATCTCTTTTATCAAAATCATAGACTCTAAACGACTTATTATTTATCCTCTGTAATGCTTTAGTGGTTAAATGTGTAGCTTCTCTTGCGTCATAAAGCCGGACATATGTTTCCAAATCCTATAGAAGTCTTGGTGGTGTGCAATGTAGCGTCAGCAGTTCCGTCATTCATAGTCTGGAGGGAGAATGGAGGGGGATTGGATGCGTATATAGTTGTCATAGCAGCTTTCTGTCAATGACACCATACCTCAAACAATCGGTGGTTGACTGCAGCCGTACCTGTTTCCCAGCCCAAGAGGGGATTTATCTGCAGATTATTTAGTTTGACTGTGAGGTCAAGGCGACTGTGCCGTTAATAAATGTCGTGCTACTTTATCATCCAAAGTAGAGAGTTAATGAAGAAAGCCGGGAATTTTTCAGATAAACCTGACTTACGTAAAATTTAACCGAGAGATCAGGCTTTAAGATAGACCAGAGAGTAAAGTCCTTTGGATTGATGACCGGACTCGATAGAGGCCACTCGTGTTTTGGCTCAAAGTCCACTTATATGATCTTTGCACCACTGCTTGGCGTCAGCGTTTACGTATCACAGAATCACCCCAGTTGGTTTCATACCGCGCAAATGGGTACAACTGCCTACAGCCAAATCCTCCGCCTCGCGTGCATAATAATTATATAATCTATCGTTCTGCCGGTTGGTGATTGCCTCCGTGCACATGATGATCATTTCATCTGGCCAAAAGACATACATGGTCGACGGTGTGGCATGTTCGTGCCACACACTTAAAAGTCGTTTGTAGCTTATGGCCAAAACAAAAGAGGTCATTTCGAAATATAACTGTTGTAATATATTAGTGAAATATACTGTAGCATGCGCGCCAAATTTCATTTTCCTGCCTTAGGCACATTTTGAGCAATTACACATAATTCAGGAGCTAAATGTGCATGGGACAGTCTGTATATCTGGTCGAATGATGAATCCCAACCTAAGCCATCCCCAGTCGCAGGCCTCGAGTGCAGCAGGCACTAGGCCTTACCTACAAGCAATCAAGGTTTCCTCTCATGCCACAATTTGTAAATTGGTTCAGCCTTGAAGAGCAGCTGTCTTGCAAGGTCGCTCTTAACTGCAAATGGAGGCCGTGTTGTCACAGCCCCGTTGTGATGTAAGTGACTAGCAGTAGCGGTACCATATCGTGTTGTCAACTTACAAGCTGGGAGATCACCTTCGTAGAATCAAATTAAAGGAAGATCATTTTTGTTTTACGAATGCAAATGTGTAGGTGCGTATAGTGCCTGCTTACTGTATATGTATGGACCGCTTTAGCTACGGAAACCGAACTTATGAGACAGAAACTGCTTTTGATTTTGAGAAGTATGGTATTACTTAAACTTATCATGAATCCACCCAAACTAAAAGTATCAACTAGTAGTTGTTATTGACGTTTCAAAGAATACATCCCTGAGGAAGACAATACTTTAATTTTTGTCGTTGGGGTTAACGAAGCTCCAGATTGGTCCGAGACATGAAGTACCGCAGGAGAACGAGACAAATAGCCTGCACCGAGCCCCAATTTGAGAAACTCCTGTTTTTTTCCTCATGCACTTTGGCTGCCCGGAAGCACTTGTAGGAAGGCAAAACTCAGTTTTTGAGTTGGGCGGTTCAGACAGGCAAATAAGCACACAACCGTGAACGGAAACAGTATCGTCACTCTTCGCCATATACATATGCTTGTAATCGATTTTCAGAGGGCAAAATATATATTTTTTAAATGCACTTGCGAGTAGATAATTTTGAATAACCCAATGTTTCAGTTATTATGTATAGAGAAGTCGAATATCTGATCGTCCCCAACTCTGGAGAAATAGACCAAATGAGAGACAACCCTGGGCTAATGTCGTTCTTTCGCTTTTGAATCGAGAGGGCACGGAATAGGCTGATAGAACAGCGGTTTCCAACCTTTTCTAAGCCTCGCACCCCCAACAAAAATAATAACTCAACTGATGATAGAGAATGAAGTTTCCACAAAATTTGTGAACAAATTTGAATGAACAATTTTATTTTATGCAAGATTTCTCACCCACTATATATAGAAGATCATCTCGTATCCCCAGAAGTGCGAGTTACCCACGGTTGGGAACCACTGCCCTATTATATTGCTTGTAACGGCTGCCAATTGCACAATTATGGCTCGATTGCTTTCGTGTAAACGTCAATTTCTTACGTTTCGCCTAATCTCGGTGCATGCACAGGTTTCATTTGTCTATCTCATCTTATATTCCTTTTAGAAACTGTTGTCCGCATTCCTGTTGAATGCGCCATCTCCCCCTCTATTAGCGGTTCACAACCTTATCTCAGCCTGGCACACATAGAAAACTTTTAATATGTTCTCGCATCATAGGAAAAAAAAATAACTCATCTGATGGCATATAAAGGATGAAGTTTGCACCAAATTTGAGTACAAAGTTATATACCGGTATTTAACTTTCTTTTATAGAAGTTTCGCACCCTCTAGAAGGTTATCTCGCATCCCTGAGGGGTGCGAGCACCCCCGGTAGGGAACCCCTGCTCTAGAAAATAGTAATGCGCCTCTCTTCTGCGCGCCTCCTTCGAAAACATTGCGCCCCTGCGTCCCAAAAACGGGAGTGGGATTGGGGTGTACTGGACTCTATGCCCGGCCTTCATGTCGACTTTAACCCGATTTTTGTTGGAAGTAATAATTGAAAGAAATACTACTAGATTAGATAGGCGGCAGTAGACGAACCAATTGGCCCATTCCCAAAGAGACACCGGAACATACACCCCGGCACTCTATGAACTATTGCCATTATGTTAGTAGGATATAGAGGACAGGAGAAAAGAGAGAGAGAAAAAAAGGGGGGGAGGTGAAGAGTCCCTGCCCAAGAAACGATCTTGAATGCACGCAAGCACGTAAGCACGTGCTTGCGTGCGTACTGACGAATCTATTTTGCTCAAATAAATAGTCACCATCATTAGATATCACTTATATATGTTCATCTCCATGGAAACTTTTTAATCCTCTTTCAAAAAATTCAACATATTTTGAAGAAGAAAAAAAGGAATTTAACTCCGCTCTAACCTCGTGAACATTTATGAATCTCTTTCCTCTGATGAAATGTTTCAAAGAACAGAATAAGTGAAAATCTGATGGAGCAGGGTCTAGCGAGTACATGCAGAGGATGAGGACAAGCTTCCCAACCCGAGGACTTCATATTTTGTTGAGTTTGCTTGGCAGAGACTAGAGAGGGGTCTAGCGTTACCGTGCTTCTAAATGACTCATTTGTGTTCTCTAGATCAGGACAATTTCTACGTAACGATGCATTCAGACGCTCGAGTTGCTGACGGTAAACGTTTGCAGTCGCCGTTTTCCTTCAAATTCCTTGCTCCAATATCTCAATTTGAACCTTTGTGGAATTCATACAGCATGTAGTGACGCATATAATTCCCTTTGAAACTTCTGCCTTCCATGTGCAATTTATGTGTTTAAACTGTCAACAGCAGTAGATTTAACTAAATGTAAAGTTTAAGTGATAATTTGGTGTGTGATTTGACTTTTAAAACAGCTGTCTAGACTTAATCTGATGTTTTACTTTGGTTGAAGAAAAGTAGACAGAACTTTCCGGTACCCCTAACAGTTTGACCTGTAACCGAAAGCTTCACCAACTAGAACGCCTCGTGGCGTAAGACTATCACCCTGTAACCGAAAGCTTCACCAACTAGAACGCCTCACGACGTAAGACTATCATCCGCGGTGGGGGCAAATTCAGTGCGGTCATTTTCGATGAACAAAGTTAGGGCACAGCCTCAATCACAGAGAGTAGAACTTCGATAATATCATAGGAAAAAAATTGAACGCCTCATGGCGTAAGACAATCTGCCACGGCGAAGGCAAATTCAGCGCCGTCATTTTTATGGCTAGCTTGGCCTAGTTTTGGGTATGGGTCACATCTAGGTTAACCAACCAACCTTCCTGCAAAAAATTATGAACAATGCTCAACTCCTCCTACCACTAATTGGGTGGACAGACAAAAATATGTATGTATACAGCTAGAACGCCTTGTGGCGTAAGACCATCACCCGCAGTCAATTTGATGAACAAGTTTAGGGATGCCCAGAGTATAGACCGCAACAGTACTTGACTCTTCGGTCCAAGTGGCCTCTGACGCTGGCGGCCAAAATGGAAAAAATGGGATTTTCTCAAGAGCTATTACGAACATGTCCAGACACGGTCATGCAGGCAAGCGCCCAAGTGCGTCCCCGCCGTATCCAATATACCTTTTCCGAAAATAATATGTAGGGTACCATGTAATTTTTTCCGTCAATATTAGAAAGGGGCAAAAGAGTAGCTCTTGAAAAAATCCCATTTTTCCGTTGCCGATTTTTGACCGCCAGCGTCAGACCTAAGAGTCAAGTACTGTTGCGGTCTATGCCCAGAGACTAGCTCTTCAGTAATAACATACGAAAATAGAACGCCTCGTGGCGTAAGACTATCACCCTCGGTGGGGGCAAATTGAACGAAGTAATTTTTGATGGCCAGAAAATCCTAGTTTGTCATATGGATGTTTTGTCCAACAAGGCTAGGGCAGAGTGGCACCCCTTGGGATCTCTAATAATAACAGGAAAAATAGAACGCCTCGTGACGTAAGACCATCTGCCGCTGTATATAAAGGCAAATTCGACCCGGTGGAGAAAATTCATTTCAGCCATATTTTATGGCCAGCTAGGCCTAGTTTTTTGGCATGGGTCACATCTAGGTCAACCCTCCAAAGTCCTTACAAAAAATTATGAACATTGCTCAACTCCTTCGACCACTTTTTGGGTGGGCAGACAAATATACAAATATATATACTTAAATCTTCAATGAAAACATTATCAACTCTCTTACTTCGTTCGCGTGTGATAAATATACATACTTAAATCTTCAAGGAAAACATTATCACCTCTCTTACTTCGTTCGCGGGAGATAAATATAAACTAAAGTCTGTATATGTCTTTAATAACCAATCATATGCACAACCACGTACGGTAAAAAAACAAATTTGATAAAATATTAGCCGCAAGTTAGTCTGCGCAGCAAGTGTCATTGGTAAAGTTTCAGATATCTTTTCAAATTTGGATTGAATTAAAAATTCGAAAAAAGCTATGCCCTTCTCTGTTGTTCACAGACACAGCAGCACCTTCGAACGCTGTGTAGTATGAACGTAGGGCGATAGACTAACGTATGATTTTATGAACCGGCCTTTGGGGATCCTGTAGGAGCCCAAGGAGGAACTGGTGAGTTTGTTTAACTAAACATAGTACTTCCGTCCCAGCTCAGTGGAGCAGAATTCACTGCTGGCAAAAGTCAGTAAAAATGTGAATGAGTGAATTGAGGCCGACTTTTGGAAGGTACTATGCGAACTTACGAAATACTAATTCCCATGGTAGAGTTGGCGGTGGTGGCGGTAAAACCAAATATTCCAATGGCTTCAGCGCATGGAATAACTACGTTTACGTAGTTATTCCATGCTTCATACAGCGTGTGTCTAAGGGGGAGGCTGCTGTTCAAACGATGCCCACGCACATTCAAGAGGCTAGCGAAACTGAAATTTTATAATGTTGAAAGTTAATGGACTCATAAATGCTAAATGATGATAACAGGGCACGATTAACCAAATATAAGCGGTTTTGTGCTCTGTGGAGGAAATTCTCTGCTGGCTCTCCGGCTGTCCACAGAATAGAGCCCGCACATCGGGTGACTGCGGAGCACCATCCGAACCTCGCCCAAAGAGTGTTAAAGTATCTAAGTAAGCAACTACAAAATTTGATATCAAGATATTTAGATACTTTTCCGTCTTCTTGTGCAAAGCTGAAGACATGCAGAGTTGGGAAGATGTTTAGTCAATGCAGAAATGGAAATATGTAGAGATGAAGCGGCAGAGGGGAGGCCAGCGCATTAAAGGATGACAAAAAAAGGCTCTAAATTATTGGTTAGGAAGCTGAGTGTATTGATGAGGAATGTCCTTTGTTGGTGGTGGCGGAGAGGAAGTGAATCTCAGGCCCCGATGGAGTGGGGACAGGGTGGCATAGGGAGCAGGAGGGGCAAGGAGAGATGTAGGAAAGGTGGGAGGAGTGGAGGAGGGGTGGCCGAGATGGCTGGGAGGAAAGATGTAGAAATAGGGAAGGGGATGGAAGAGAGTAGGAAAAAGATGAAAGAAGGGCTATGGGGAGGTGAGAGATGAAGGAGAAGTATGGAGAGGAAAAGAAAGCGTCAGATGTCATAGAGAAGAAACAAAGCGGAATGGGATTGGTAAGGGAAGGAGATTGTAAAAAGACAGGGGATAGAAGATGGACGTGAAGGCATAAAGGCGAGGCATTGAAAGATGGAAAAAGTGTGAAGAGCTGTGAGATTATCGTTATAGATTGAGGATGATTAGAGATAGAGGAAGTGTGAGATAGACTTTAGAGTGCATTGTAGCACACGATAACCACAACGTACAATTACTGCAAACTCGTATAGCAGAAAAACACTGGTACAGTGCACGTGGCTTCTACTTATATCTACACTAGTGGTAGTAAATACATTAACGTTCTATCGTTTGTAATTCAAAGAGCATGAATCAACTTTTTTTTTTTTGAAGTGCATCGACTAAACTCATCAGTACTAGGTAATACCAGTGAACTCGGTTGCCCAACGTTATTTTGCTATAATATGATTAAGATCATAACAGTGAGCACAAAGTTTACTACGGTTGTGCCTCAATATGGAAAGTGTGTCATTTTGACATTGAAGGTACAAGATATACTTTCACCAAATAAGTACTTTAGATCAAGAAACAACGCACATCATAGTACAAAGACATAAATTTGACCTGCCACCCTGAATGTCAAATTTTAACGATTTCCATGTATGCGAAAGACACCAGGGAGGATGGCTTGCCAGGAAGCGGCATATGTGCATACAATTTGCATAGAGCTATTATCATCTATTATATTACATGCATCACGAATACATACGTAGGTGTGTATAAAGCTATCGATTTTCCGAGGCTCCCTCCAGTTTAGGGCTAATATTTCAGTGAAAATTTTAATTATTGCATATTGAGGAGGTTTTGCACACCCGTCGGTTTTATTATGTATAAGGTTTAGCGAAAAAAAAGATAATTATTTGATACTTCTGATCAGCGGAGTTTCTTTGAAATTGTACTAATTCAGTTTAAGCCTCCCCACTAGCCACTATAGTGGTATATATTATGATCGAAAGAAGAAGAAATAAAAGACACATAGGAGGTTTAAAGAGACGCAAAACCCATGCGTGCAAGATTATAACTAGTACATAGGAACAACAAACCAGGAGGGAAGGGCAAGAACAGGAGAAAGTGTCATCAGTAGGAGAGTGAACTGCCTAACTAACGCATAACGATCGAATGACCTTATGAGAACATTTTCATTGACTGAAGAATAATAATAAAATGTGCACATTGTCTTTCCACAGGTGAAAACCCAAACATCAGGTTACACCGAACACTAAAAAATAACATTAAAACGGTTAAAACGGCTAGCGGTCGCTCGTACCTCATACAATAAGGTAAATTTTCGTTGGCGCGATTCGGAGAATCAGGCCGCTACATGTCTAATAGTCTTAAAAGACACTACATGCAAGGGTATATTCTCAGAAAAATTCATAGCTGCGCAAACTTTGAGGTGAGGTTAGTGAAAAAAACAATATGTTAACATCAGCTATCAGTCACTTCTATTATGGTTCGTTACCAGCTTATGTCTATGGCACCCTAAGGATATAAATTTGAAAAAAAAAACAACAGAATCTGTTTTCTCTAACGTAAGTTTATGTGTATATTGTTATATGAGGTTGAAAATTAAGTTCTTGCCAGTTTTTAACATTGTTGCCTAGTAAAACCGCAAGAACTTAGTTTCTACCCTAATAGTTCAAACTTTTCATGCAAAATATGCATCATGGAAGTGTTCCTATACCAGTTGCCCTTATTTTCTTCATAAGCCCAATTCACCCGTCACTCATCTCAATGCGTTCACTCATTCACTTGTCCGAACGTTTTGTAGCGTCGTTGTTAGCACAACTTTGAGTAGGCGACGCCAAAATTTTTTCTAAAAATGTTAACCCTCAAATCTGATTCATCTATAGTACAAGTATCACCAAGGAGTAAAAATAGCCTTTAAAAATAGCCTTTTTACTCCCTGAGTATCACTAGACAAGGTACGTAAATCTCTTTAAGTTTGGAAAGATATATTGTAGAACTTAAAAATGGCACACTTTTGTGTTAATTGTTTCTAGGGCGCCGTAACACAGTCGGACAAGTGTATGAGCGAACGCGTTGATATGAATGACGTGTGAACTGGACCTTATATGAAATTTTCGAAAATCGTCAGGAGTTAATTTTCTACTGGTGAGAGGGTTGAAGTTTTCAGGTGTTCTACATTGCACGATATTTATATATATATATGTTGTGCGCGTTTGGTGGATTTGCGCGATCGATCGATCGCGCTGCGCGTTTGGTGTGGATCGTTCAAATTTTAAAATGGAAAACAAAAAAAAACAGTCCTTGCCTCCCCTAACCTACCCGACATTAAACCCGAATATAGTCCAACTTACCCGAAATTACGGCCTAATACCTACAACATCCACCAAACGCGCAGCGCGATCGATCGATCGCGCAAATCCACCGAACGCGCACATCATATATATATATATATATATTGAATTAGTCACCCCTAGTGCATCCTTCGATATATTTTAGTAACAATGTTAATAATAGTAATAATAATAAGAGGTGGGGCGACTGACGTGCGATGAGGGTATTCACGAACTTTGTTAGCCAACCTAGTTAATACTACCTTGCCTTTTGTGCAAAATGTTTAGATTTAGTTTGATATTCTCCCCTTCTTCAATTCTTCTCATTTTAATTGTTGGTGTTTGCATATTCCAGATTTTATACTCGTAGCTTTTATTGACCTGATGGCGATGTCCGGGATATCGAAACGTTGTCCTTCGTGAGGTTTGATGATGAGAAGTATTTCAATTAGTATAAGGAATACACGTGTATTTTTAACCCCCTTATCGTGCAATGAACTGTAGAAAATTAGAAAGGTTAAATTATAAAAGAAATAACAATAATAGTAGTTATGATAGCAACAATAACAATTTTAATAAAAATAATAATAGCCGTGATGATTTTAGTCTAACAACATTTAATTGATAATGTTTACTGATAGATGAAGTAGCTGTTTTCATCTCTGCCATCAAAGTTGTCTGTTCGCATCTTGTATTTCTTTGACGGCCTAATTCCTTCACAATTGAAATGAAAGATGAAGAGAAAGTGCACGCGAGATAACATTCATTCAAGCACTGCTCACAGGAGAGCAGTCAATAGGGCTTTCGATCCTATCAGGGCCTCCATCACCATTGTACCGACGGCACGAGAGTCTAGTCATAATATATAAACAATTTCTTTGCCTCTAATCGCTTTTGAGAGCATCTTTATTTTAGTGCTAAAGGACCGACAACGAATGAAACTTGCGGTACTATATAATTTGCATAAATTGCACAAATTTTACTTGAGAATACCATGCAGCGAGCGAAAAGTATCCCTCTTGTTTCTCTCTATGTATTCCATCCAGCTTATGTACGTTCAGACTGGACACAGAAAATCTTTCAGTGTCGTTAGTGTCTGAAGGCTCCCCAAAGCACCTGCCGAAGCACTAATTCTCTTTGAAACGTTGTTCAGGAAATGATGACCATTGAAAAAATACTTTTATATTTTAGGTTTCAATATCGATGTCTCATAAAAAAGACTCAATGACGAGGTTCATAAATAACCTAGGCCTATCTCAGCTCGTACTCACATGCAGCAACGAAGATAACACCAAAATTTGCACTATTCTACAAGTTGCCATCAAAGATGATGCCGCCTCAGTGACAAAGGTTGAAGTCTCCCCGTCCATACAGCTGATCAGCTAACCCGCACTATATTAGCCAAAGCAAAATCATGCAATGACCAGTTGTTATCACGAGTAGGTGCCAAAAGCATTACTCACGTCGGCTGTTTTTAGAACAGCTCATGACCATATCGAAATTTAGAGAAATGTAAGACATTAATAATGTCAAACCAATAACTCCCAAATCTTCACTGAAGGATTTCTACAGGCGCTAGATGCATGGGCTCCGGTTAAGAATGTCACTATGAGACGTCCATTCACGAGATTTATTAATGATGATATTAAATGGGAAATTGACAAGAAGACTGCGCTATGGCGGCAGCTGGAAACTTTTCCACTCAGTGCTGCTCTCCAAACACGCTCTAAGCTGCTGAAAAACGGACGTTTGAAAGATGGTTCGTGATGCCAAAGGGAAAGATTTCCACTATTCACTCCAAGATGCCAAAACTGGCTCAAAAGAACCATGGAAAATATTCAAAAGCGCTGCACAAAATATGCAATAAGGAACACCCGAGCTCTTTGATAAATCTCCTCAAACAACCTCAGAGTTCAATCAATTCTTTTCTAAAATAGAAATAATGGACAATAACCCGCTGGATAAAGAATTATCTCATAACACAACATATGCCAATAATCTTACAGATTCAGTCTCGTCATCTCCAACAGATCGGACGCTGCTCACCCCTATACAAACCCAGACCACTTAGATACGTGAGTGACCCCCGTAAGATTTTATGCTCACCTAAAAACACAAAAGCCGTTGATGTGGATGGAATCAGTATTATTTGTATCAAAGAGAGCTTCCCTGTCACTGGACCATTACTTTTCCTGATTACCTCCGTCGAGAGCGTTATGTTTTTGTCGAGTTTTCTGTCTCTCTGTCACCAAGGTAACTCAAAAAGTTATAGACGGATCTTTCGAAATTCACAGGGATTGTTAGGTATGTTAGGAGGAACAAATGATTAATTTTTGGAGGAGAACCGTCCATCAGTTTCTTTGTTCGATTGCCTGCTTTTTTTCCGTAGCATAGCTCAAAAAGTTATGGGCCGATCTTTATGAAATTTATAGGAATTGTTGTGGATATTACAAGATGCAAATAACCAAATTTTTTGTATTGATGTGTGTCCGTTGGTTTGTTTGTGATTAAATGTTTGTTTTTATGTTCGTCAATAACATAACTCAAAAAGTTATGAACGGGCCTTCCTGAAATTTGTAGGAATTTTTAAACATGTTAAAAGCACAAATAACCAATTTTGGTGATGACCGGATTATTTGCCGGTATGTTTGTTTAATGTTTGTCAGAACATAAAGAACAAAACGTAAAAAGTTGAGGAAGGATTCTAACGAAAATTACAGACGCGTTATTACTGTGGACAGGCACAATTAGCCTGATTTTGGTGCTGACAGAGAAGAAATGCAAGTTTCAGGTCCAATTGGGATTTTTCGTTAACATTTCCTTGCTTGGAGGAGGTATGCGCTCTCAGAATACTCTAGTCTCGTGATGTATATAAACTTTTCGGACTGGGATCAAACTATATCGCGCTATCACACGTCTGGTAGCAAAGATCCCTACAACATCTATTCAGTCTCTTCGGCAACTATTAAAATGCGAACGTATTGTCCAGGCATGCCAAATGTCCAATGAAATATAGTTAAAGATCAAGTACAGTTTGACTTAAAAAAATAAACTGGAGCACTCTGAAAGTGCACACCTCCGCCAAACAAAGAAATTTTAATGGAAAGTTCAAAAAAGTTGGTCCTGAAACTAGGATTTACTTTTTTTATCTCCACCAAAATTTGGTGATTTGTCGCTTTTTCACAGTTATAACAGCTTCTGCAATTTTCTTGAAAATCCGTCCGTAATTGTTTGAATTATGTTCTGAAAAACAGTTTGACAAACGATAGTCAAACAACAATTAGCCAACCGATCATCACCAAAACTTGGCCATTTGTACCTTTTAACATATCAAACAATTTCTACAAATTTCATGAAGATCTGTTCATAACTTCCTGAGTTATGTTACTGACAAACATAAAAACAAACGTAGAGACCAACAAGCACGCAAACGGACAAACAGATCTGCTGTTAGTTACAACCCCAACAACTACTGCAAATTTCATAATGATCCTTCCCTGATTTCTTGAGTTATGCAACCAAGAAAAAGGGGCTAACAAACAAACGGTTGGGCGGATCCTCACCAAAAGTTAATCATCTGTTCCTCCCAAAATACTTAATAATCCTTGTAAATTTCATAAAGATCAGTCAGTAAATTTTTCAGTTACCTTTGTGACAGACAAACAAAGAAATCGACAGAGAAAGAGACAAACTCGACAAAAATATAACCTTCTTGGAGGAGGTAATAAGAGTCTTATAGGTCATGTGATCCTCAGCCTCGTTTCTGTCCCGCACCAGGAGAAATGTCCCCTGTCTTATCCATGCTGTAAAATAGTGACACAAAGGTTCTTGTTATAAAAGCCAAAGTCATCTGGTCCGCACACTCCAGCAATAGGACACTCAGATGCACTGACTGGTTTGTGATGCAGATAATTACAAGCATACTAGGGCCGAAAGGTGTGAACGGTTGCATTCGATCAAAGACTGTCCGAGCTGTAGCGCCATATAGACGGGAGGCAACCGACAACTACGCCTCCCCCCTCGACCCTAAGGCAAGTACACCCGTAGTGACTATGAGCGAGAAAATCCTGGTGTATTGCTACGGTAGGACTAGCCTTATGTAGCGAGGCACCGCAGCCTGAGTATGATAGGGTTAATGCCGTTCTACATCCAATCAGGAAAAAGGGGAATCTGTAAGAAGTAATTACAGCGTCCCGTAGCGAAGACTACATGAGCTCGCATAGGCCGGAGTGTGGGTGGTCTCTTCCGTGCGTCCGCAATGTCTTTTAGGTATTCATTGCCTGCCAGACTGCTGCAGCGCGATGTATTGTGTGGGCTGTGGATTTACGCGAGGACCCTAGTGTGTGATTAATTACTGATCATACACCGTGCCTACTCCCAAACGAATATACGGTCTCGTTCCAGTTACTGCTTATATTTACACTTAAATTAACGTCTGCTGAGGTCCAGTAATGGTTAAGAGCGGTTATGAATTTGGTGGGCTGTCCGGTGTCACTTAGAAAACAGTCGCCATTTTCTTCATAGCACTTAGACAGAGTCATTAATCTCTCTCTATGACTAAAAAAACTAAGTGCTTAATACTCCTACACTATTAATGTCATTTATGTCATAAACCTTGTGGCAGGATAGCTCATCAAAATGGTCCCCAGCTCTGATGTTATTGAGGGATCCTGGGACACAGTAACTTGGTATAAGAGCATGAAGATATACTTATAGGCATACCTATTGCTGTAACGCCATTTTGTTATTAATTGGTGATCTTATATACTACATAGCACCTGGAAGAACGTACTGCATTACAGCAACAAAGAACTCGTTCTTAGCATAGCATCAACGGCTGCTATGAGGCGTCGTGTCTCCCTGACTTGCTGCAGCTGCAGCCGCTCCTCCTGAGCCTGTCAGGGTGCAACGATCGCGACAGCCAGAGCACCGCTCGACCTTGGTTGGCTCCCCCAAATGTACAGGGCAGTTCATCGACTTCTGGACGCCTTTCCTGAGACGCTTCTTTGGCAAAATTATTTCTTAGCAGTACCATAACAAAACGCTATTTACTACCAGTGAAATTGTTTATACCATGTAAGATTCACAACCCTATCTAACTCAGTCTTTGTTTTCTATAACAAGGTTTCTTTTTCCTAGGTAATACGTATATATATTCTTAATTCTAAGAGGAAAAAGAGCCCTTCTAGCATGGTAGACCTGCATAAGCAAGATACAGTTGAAGGGGCGGTATCCAGATAAAAAAATAACGTGAAATTCTAAAAAGATGCTCGAGGGTTGCATGGAGATAATTTTGCAATGCGTATTTTACGCGAAAAGTTCTAACTATAAAAAATGTGTGCCTAAATTTACTTTCAAGAAACCAGGGATTCGAAAACGTTACACGTCATCTAAAGCATATTTTTCTCCTTTGCTGCTCTGTATCTGCGAGATCAGACGAAAAGAATTTTCTAGTGAATTGCCGCTCACCGAATCATTTTTAATATCTTCATTATCTTAATCATAAAAAAGTATGAGTAAAATCAAGAATTAAGTTAGGTGCTGATTCTCAGGTGACATCACCAAAGTCAGATAAAAATCTAGCTACAATATTCAAATAGGTTTTCTATGAAATCAAAAACAAAAGAAGCTTATGCAATATTAATGACACTTCAGTGTATGCATTTTTTATTAAATACAACAATGGAGCTTTGACAAACGTGGTGTGGCGTCTATGCCCTGCACCTCGACATCTTACGAAGATAATCAAGTAAGCATATATGTATAAGAAGGCGTTTTTTTCCCCACGTGTTCGTGAAGATCTAAGGAAATCCATGTTTGACGGCTCTAGGTATATATTCTTTATATTCTTATTTATTGCTCTGGCGTAGTTGTAGAGCCTCAAGCTCGATCATAATGTGGCGTTCTCCAAACTCACTACCGATCGTTGGAATGGCACGGAAACGCACGATCAGCGTCCTTACTATGAAGCGTTTTAGAGTGGTCTGCCCTTCTAACCTGACGGCAAAGAACGTACGTAGACTCGTTTTCACGGTTCATGCCCCTGGTTGTGATGTTGCTTCTGACCCTATAACTGTACTACACTTGCTTTATTGATTTCTGGTTAATGATTTCGGAACAGGTTTATGTAATTAATCAATTAGTTCCACTACGTCAAAGCGTTGCCGTTGTGCTTCCCGTGCTACCAAAAGTTAAAATAAATAGTTTCTTTTAGCAAGAAACTTTCGGCAACATTACCGCGCAGGGGCCATAGCAGGACGCTCTGAGATGCACCGTTCAAGGACAAAATCTTTGCGGACGAAGCACTTCACATCCGGGGAGTCTTCCATCGGCGTCGCTGATGCGTCATATGTTCTACCTACTACAAGATGTGCAATGTCATGTGTTTTATGAGTGGAGGTGGGCACTAGCGCCCCTATTTGCGGCCCGGGCACAAGAAGAATAAACGGCCGCTGGGCTGTAAGCTGGCCATCGGCGTCTCTGCTTCTGTTCGTTCGCCGCGGGGCTGCAAAGTGGCTGGAATTGCCCACCACCTCTGTCCATCAGTACCTAGCAACAAGAACAACAATAACACCTCTGTAGGATTTGCTGCGGATCCTGTACACAGCGTGTTGGGACAGCTGTTGTCATCCAGTAGTGTTAGAGCAGCTGTTTTCAACAAAGAAGCGTTAAAAAAGTTTTTTTTTTCAGTCAGTGAGTGTTAGAAACTTTGTTTCCACAGATTGAGTGCGAGAACAATTATTTTCTACCATGGGCTATCGGAACCACTGTTTCACACCAGGTAAAGTACAGTAAGTACCGTCATTTCGAAGCAGAGAGTGTTAGATGTGCTGTTTTCGGCAATGGAGTCTCAGAAAACTCAACCCTGCTGAGTAACGAAGGACTTTTCTGCAGTCTCAAGTCAAGAGTGGGTTTCAGATACATATGTGCTGGAGATAATTTTCCCATTTTTCAGGGTAAGAACTTGAGCAATGCAATTTTCATAAAGGCAAATATAGAACTTGCACGTTCAGCGCTGCAGCAAGTGAACTAGTGGCAAGCATACCAGATCATTACTTGGAACAGACCTTGAGAGATAGGTAATGGAATCTATCAAGTAACACACCGAGTTCTTGCGTTTTTCTGTTAGACAATCCACTACGAAAACCGTACAAACTACCTTCATTGCCTGATGGACTAAGAGAATGTAACAGTTGAGAGCTGCTTGAGGCTGACTCTTAAGGTATGTCCCCGTGTCAAGGAACGCCCTGCTACGCGCCCCAAGAAATCAGGCGCGGCTCCTGCAGAGGAGGTGGAGGAGTCGTGGAGACAGAGGGGGAGCCGTCGCATCGCACCGCGGCCAAAAGTAGCGTTGAGGACGCGTCGGATGTTGTGGTAGCGCTCGGGGGAGGGGGTGCTTCATCCTACTGACTTTGGGGGAGGTGGGGGATGCACGGAGGCTCCTGTAGCAGATGCAGAGACGACATGCATGTCTTCTTGCTGTCTATGGCAGGATCCAGGTTATAGTTTTGTTAGTGCTTCGCCAGTCATGTGGCTCGTTACAGCCGAGGCCGATGTCTTTACATTAGAGACTTTTAAGTGCCAAAACTCGTCAGTTTAGTTCATGTTTATACATCTCCCAACATCTGAGACAACTGGAATTTATTGCCGGGAATCGCGTGGGCCGAACAGTCTGTAAGCGTTCAAGCTAGCTGTGAATGTCTTTTTGAATTATTCTTCTTCGCAGTCCTTTGCTTTGCGCTGTTATAATGTCAGATTAAGGCCCTACCGAACACCCCGCATTTATTCAAAAGTTATTAACAGCAACTAGTATCCATATATTTACATTGGTATATTCCCGAAACAGTTGATAGTTGTCATGATTATAACGCGATCCGTGTAGCCTAATCTATTATATCCTTTCGTACAAGTTGCTGCAATTGCTAAAGTTTATAAAATTCCAAACTTCTCCAAGTTTATCAATGACAGTGGTCGAATACATGTGCTATGAGGTTAAGACTCTACGGAAGAATTTCATTCTCCTCGATTCTTTGCGCTGACTCGTGCTGGTTATCGTCTGTGTACGGGATCCCACAAAAGGCACCGCCAACGATGGGCAATATAATTCACGCTCTGTGCAGAGCTAAGTGTTTGCGTTTCAAATTCAAGTGGAGCTGGAGAAGTTGACCAATTCTAACTGGTTGACTTTAGAAGAGGACGGAGGAGTTTCGATGGTGGACGATAAACTTGACGCCGTATGAGGTAGTCTGAAGCGAGGTCCGATATGAGTGCCGGTCTTCGGTTACTACGCCGATAATCTCTACCACGTATTGTATACCTTGAAGAGTCACGTTAGCGATGTCATGGCTTCATCTACCATGACCGTTATTTCGATAACGAATTTCTACAGATTGTTTCACTTTTACAGGATTCCAAAATACAGAATATGTAAAAAACTTCGGAACTGAATCATTAAGCCAACCTGTTCCGTAACTTTAAGAAGCTCTGCTTGGAAAACGAAACTCACTTATTCCCAGAGAAAAAGAAACGTAGAACATGTACATAACACTTTGGGTTTAGGGCTTGAGGCCCGAGCGTGTGGTTCTAATAATAATGATAACGGTTCAATTCATTTCCAGACCCGTGCTTTAATTATGCTAGTCGTACTTTTTCTCCTCCTGGTGGGACCATATCATTGGTTTCATCGGAAAGTTTTTGCGAAGAAAATTTCTTTGGGGCATTGAAAAACGTTTTCAGTCATTGAAATTTTAAGCGCTAATTTGCCTTGCTGCTCTAGAAAGTAACGTTCGAGACGTACTGTAATACACGGTGTTACGTTCACGTGCATAGGACCCGTCCCAACACCCTGGCCTGACGGGCACACATCAAATGCCGCTACGGCCCGTCCCAACACCCTGGCCTGACGGGCACACATCAAATGCAGCTACGGCCCGTTCCAACACCCTGGCCTGACGGGCAACAATTTACCAGGCGGCACCCAGGCTGAGGAGGACCTTGAACTTGCAGCGCCGTGTAGGGGCAACCTCTGAGGGCACTGCCCCTAGGCGTCACTGCTGCGGCTGCTGTAGACTGTCCACCATCTTCACCTTACAGCATCTAGCCATTGTGTAGAAAAAGGTAGGTTCACAATAGGGTCAAAGCCTGTTAAGCGTCCAAATGTTTTACTATTTCCTTGTAAACAGCAACAATAAACAAACAAGCAAACAAACAAAGTCATATATTTCTCATATGGATGCTGGGTCCAACATGTTTAGAGCACAGCATCCTGAGGTGTTCATACTTAATTAAGACACACATAAGAACAACACTAAATACTTACATAGAAGAGAGGTAACATTTGTTGAGCAGTGTTCCACTTAATGCATGTTACAGAAAACAGATAAAAATTGTAGTGCCTGTCATAATGGTAAAACGTTTACATTTGAATAATCAAAGAACAAAATCACGTATGACGTTTGGGGGTCCCAATGGACTACAATATATAGCTAAGAATGATTGTGTTTCCCATGTAGTTTTAAGTACATAATTGGTAATGCATACTGTACTTCGAAATCCAATAGGTCTACTCTACTCCTCAATTTCCTTATTATTATTATTCTAGCATATCTAGAATGAAAATTATTAAACAATTGAAACTTGGATTGCGATGGCGTTTAGCGTTTTTTGTCTATCTGCGACAAAAATGGAAAAAATTTAAAACTAATATTACACATGCTAGGGTTTAAAATGCGATGTGTGGTTTCCAAGGTAAGGTTTTTCATATCCATTATGATCTGATACCCCTCAAGAAGTTTAGAAATGAAATAAAATAAAATAAAATGGACGTATTACAGTTAGAACTAGGGCACTCTCAGAAGGAAAGAGAGAAACAACAGTTACAGTAGGGGGTAAATTGTGTTAACCCGTTCGAAACTAAAGTGACAAAATGGCTAAATTTTGGACAAATATATCTATATATTTTCATCCTATATTGATAAGGAGGAAGATTTTTTTTTACCGAAAAACGATGTATTACAGTTTGAATTACGGTGCGTGCTACATGGGGTGTAAGTACAAAATATATATGTATATATATGTCATACACGGTATTTGTGATAGGAATAGAGAAATCTTGAAATAAAAATAGAATAGATTAATTATTTTTCAATGAAAATTACGCTGCTCGTTTCAAATTTAATTCATTATCTAACTGTGATTCCCCTATTTGTGATAGACGAGAATTTATTGGTGGAAAACAGCTTGTGAGGGCATTAGAAAAGTAGAGTAAGCAGAGATCACGTTAGAAGATACGAATTAACTGAGATGTTTACTATGCTTCAGAGAGTGTCTGTCACGTTTACCTTAAGAATTTTAGCAATGAAGCAGAGCCAAAATAAATCATTTTCCTACATGGATGCAGTACCCAACATAGGTATTAGGAGAGCGCAGCACCATGCGTGTCTTATTCTTAGTCTTTACCCTACCTTACATTTTCGAACGAAGTTGACTTTCTCCGAACATTTTTCAAAAATAACGGCTACCCGCACCACCTCCTGGACCTCTACTGCAAACTGTTCCTGGACAAACTGTTCAATCCCGGCAATAACAAACCCTCGGTCCGTAAATTGGACTTCTTTCACTCGCTTCCGTACGACAACGAAGCCTCCGTCAGTTCAGCAGCTGACATCCAGCCGCTCCACGTAGCTCTGTTCATTTGCATTTCAGACTTCCTCCCGATAGCATCCATTGATTTAGAAATAAAAGATTTTTTTTTATTTTTCGTAGGTTACAGGTTCCTTATATTTTTCTGATGATGGGATTATCTATCCCAAAACGTTAAAATTTTAGTAGCATATGTCGGCATAGTATTATTAGATGAGTGTTTTTATCTTTATTCTTAAAGATAACACATGGGACAGAATTTGCCCGATGCCAGATTTTGTTAAACGTTTTCATTGATGATAAAAATACGGAAAATGTAAAACTAAAACTAGACACACTAAACAGTGTAAAGTGCAACAAAATTTGCTAACATGAATGTATTTTTTCTGTATGTTTAAAGCTAACACATGGGACAGAATTTTCGAGACGCCAGATTTTGTTTGCCGTTTTCATTTTATGATAACTATAGGGAAAATTTAAAAATAAAACTAGACTTACTAAACAGTGTAAAGTACAATAAGATTTACCAAATTTTGTTCAACGTTTTCATTCTATCTCTGATTCTCTAATTACATGATTCAATTACTTTGCGCCCGAGCAGACGGTCTCTTCCATGGCCCTGCGCAAGGGAAAAGGTAGAATCCTAGTGGTATAGGTCGACCACCTCAATCAGCGGCCCATCTTCTGAAACGGAGGAGGGAAGTATTGAGAGCCTATCTAACTTAAAAAAGGAAAATATCGCCAGCAGGAACTGCGGCAAGCTACAGCATCTCCTGCGCAGAAGGCACTTGGGACCCTTGGGTCCGTGAGGCCCAAACAATATTTTGGCAGGGAAAGGGCCCCTCTAGAATCTACCCCTGGGGCTGAATAAATGAAAATAAAAAAAGCTTTACAAGACTAACCTTGGCAGCAGGACCTGCGGCAAGCTGCGACATCTCCTGTGGAGAAGGCGCTCGGAACCCTTAGGTTCGCGAGGCCAAACAATATTCCTGAGGGCTGAATAAAAAATCTAAACCAAAGAAAAAATCTATAAAAGAATTTGATATAGCTATGCGAGGCACATGTTATGAGGCGTAATATTGTTATGCCTCTTATGACAAAGATGGAATAAAATTACACATCAAAATAAATATAGTAAGTCTACAAATGCGCTGTACGTTACGCAACAGTGTGTCTTTGAATATATGACAGACTGAATAAAATCACACTTTAAAAGATGAATAAAACCACACTTCAAAAGAAGTATAGCACAGTAAAATAACTAAATTAGAGAGCAAGAGAAATATAGTACATTCACAAATGCGCTGTGTGGTACGGAACCAGTGTATCTATTAGTATTGATATTTTGTATGTGTAAAAGATAAAAAAAAAAATAAAAGAGCAAGTGTAAAGGATATTAGTCATTGGCATTTCTATTACGGGCAGAAAAGTATGCCTCTTTCACGTATAGAATTTTAGAACCATTCATCTATTATTATTATTAAAACTTCACGCTTGAGCTCCCACGGACAGGTAATACAACCCAATTGAGAGCAATTATTAGGGTTGCTCGAAGTGTGACAACACCATCTTGTGAGCTGATTATATTCAGTCACAACCTGACTTGAAGCAGGAAGAGCATTCCACAGCATAGCTCCAGAAATAGAAAGAGCTTGTTGACAAGCCTTGGTGCTGCAGTAGCGCACTTGGAGATGCCCTCGCCGAAGAGATCGTCCACTAATATCACTGTTTCGAGTAAACTGTGCAACCTCGGCGTTTCTAGGAGCGCCATGCAGCGAACGGAAAACGTATTGGACTTCATCTAGCTTTAATTTCGTGCTAATTCGCGGCCACTGGAGCTTTTCTAACAGTGGGCTGGCATGATCGCGTTTGGTGAATGTTCCATTGAGAACAACTTTTGGGCTTTATATTCTGGGCTTTTTGTACGTCTGATATCAGATATTCAGGGGCTTTAGTCCAGATCTGACTACAGTAATTGAAGTGAGAGAAAACAAGCGAGTGGGTGAGAAAGAGACGAGATTTTTGAGCTGCAAGATGCTTAATTTTATGCAGAAATATGAGCGGGCCGTTTACGGTATTGCAATGAAGTAACTAACAGAACAGTACAGAGCTTTCTGAGTTCTAAACTCGCTGCTACTGCAGAGCGATATTCGAAACCGTACTAGTCACACTTGATAGAGTAGCTAACGTGACGGCTTATATTTTAGCTATAAGGAACAAATTATGCTGATACAATTAGCACTACTCACGCGAGAACCACAGCAGTGCAGTGTGAGCCTATGTACACCTTCTTACCACTGCTTACAGTACGTGCTAGATGTTCCCTTGATTGTATTGGTTAATAGCTATCAGCTGTTTGTGAGGACTTCATATCCTTCGCGCATACCTAAAGTCTGGACAAAACCGCAGGCTCCATTCCTGTTGTATGGATCTGTGCATGTAAAGTAATGCCGGTTAAGGCGAAGTGGCGTCCAAGTTTTTTTCTATACCTGCATATATGCGGTATATATTTATACCATATGTATAAGCATGCATAAGTAAAGTAAAGGGAACGAGCTGCTCGTCCTGGTTCGTAACACAACTAGAGACGCGTAAGCTTTACTAACCCAGGAAAACTCAGTCGCAAAGATGGTCCCAACTATATGAGTTCAGGTGCTTTATGCTGAGGTCATAGTGAGCATTCTTCTGACTCTCAACTTATGCGCGGACACACAGCTCGCACGTCGTTCTGATTACCGCACAATGTATGTAGCATAGATACGGAAGTAATAACGAAGTGCGTGTTGAACGTCCTCTGATTTAAGTTGCGTGTGGCACCGGCATTTTACACGCTATGTACTTCCGCCCTACAGTGTACGCCGGATGCAGTCCTAAATGCTATAGAGAAGATCGCGGTAGCCTTATCGTCGGTCAAGCTAATCAATCAACCTATGAAGTAATCAATTAATTTGATTAAGTACTCGTAAGGGACACGGCAGATATGCGTGGAGCACATCTTATGACTAGGGTTGAATAAATAATACAGGAGTGGTTAGTATTAACATTACACTGTATTGCTGCACATTGTTTGGTCTCTGTCTGGTAACTGTCTGTATATGCGCCGTACATGTTGGATAGTTTGTAGCCAACCAAGGTTCCTGTTGAAGCATCTCGAGTTAACCGCAACGTGTGCTAACGGAAAGTTTATTGAGAACATCTGATGAAGCTATAAAAACACCGGTCAAAAAGAAGCTTGCTTTTTGGATTCTTTTAATAATATTTTAATTGATTCCACCGCATGATTCCGAAGCCGAAGACTGTGTATGTCCATCAGGTTTCAATTTTTAATAATCACATTATAAAATTGTATTGCCTACAGAACGTCCACTAGGAATAGATTACGACACGTTATACCATGCTGCTTCATACCAAAATTTAATATCGAGTATACCGTATAAACCACTTGAAGTTCTTGATAAATTTCAGTGCAGATCTAAAATTGGTAGCAGTTCTTAAGTTTAGGCAAAGCCAGAAGAAGGATATATTCTTTGTTTAAGGTTCAGTGTTATATATGACGGTTGGGAACTAAGGGCGTGTTCGTTTGAAAGGCGAAATTAAGAATTTAATGCTGGACTTATCCGATATTTCAAGCAGATGCTCTCACTTTGACCCGTTGAATTGTTTCAGGCGTTGACCCTAACTCGGGTATACACTTGAAACTTCCAGAAACGCAATCTTGCTGCTTAAAATGGAGTTTTCAGCAGGCTCAACGCCATTGGGTTGCTAGCAACACTTTCAACACAACGCACATAAGTTACAACATCAATGTTAGCTTGTATCGGGAGTTCGGACTGTCAAGCCTCGAAGGTTTTTATTTTTTCAACTTAATAGCTACAGCACTTGTAGTTGTGCGAAGGAAGCTTCCTTGAGTTACTCTTAGGCAGCAAACAAGATTGGCCTAGATGCCTTTTTTTTCGAAATTGCTTCTAGTGGCAATTTTTCTCCGGAACTTGGTTGAGCGTTTGTCACGGGGTTGCGGGTCCCGACAGTTTTCGTTAGTCGTGTTCATAAGTAACCCTTCGGAGTTGCTGGCGTCCCCTGCAAATGACCTCATCTAGTGACTGAATGGCTGCACCCCTCTGGCCTGCTCCTGACCCCCCCCCCCCTCCACCACCAATGTGTATGCCAGAGGTCTCTGTTATGTCAAAGGAAAGAGGTCACTTGATGCCGGTGTAGAATTGATTCTACATGAGATTCAGGTATAATATATGTGCATATAAGTTCGGATAGGAACCTATTTTAACTGAACTGGTTCTGGCTTAACCCCTTCTCAAGTAATCCAGTCTAAACAATGTCATTTTATTGAGTTCTGAATGAATATTAATGAATAAATAATGAAGAGTTGTCAATATATGGGGTGCGTTCGACTGGGTGCAGAAAATATCCCATTGAGGGTTGACTTAATCCAAACTTCAGGCAGGTATGCTGGCTTCGACTCATTGAATCGAGTTTCAGGCATTGGCTCTGTAATCGGTGGTCTTTGAGATTCCAGAGATTTAGTTTCATTCCCTAAATTGAAATTTTCAACGGACTCAACTTAATCGAGTTGCTTCGAACACTCGAAGCACATATTCAAAGTTGCAAAACGCAAGTTCCTCTCTGAAATTTTGGACAAGCGCTGCCTCAAATGCTTAATTTCGGGGTCCAGTCGAACGTGCCCTTATAGTCAAACAAGCGTAAGGAGTCCTAAAAACGCAATGAACGCAAAGCACCTTTGCCAAGTCTCACTTAAGCGCGTTGTATAACTTATCTCAATCGATAAAATTATATTCATATGCGAATACTAAAAGTGCATTAGCTACAATAGAATAGATTTGGCACTGGTGCGTTCAATTAAGCCCCGCCCCTAAAGGACTGCTTACGCTGGTTTCACTATAGTATCATATAAGCCTTATGTGATTTGACAGCGTGCAATCTCCTTGGCATATCAGAGATTAGTTTCCCGGTGAAACGTCACCTGGACTTCGTCCGAAGATCATTAACTAATAAGGTACTCGACACGAACTGCAAACATTTTCGATTCTCTTTGATTTCATCGATTTACATCTTGTGATGAAGCCTCTCAACCCAAATTCCTTTAACCTATTGATGACTGTAGAAACAGGATTCTTTCCTTCATGGTCGCAACGTTTTTGAAGCTCGCAAACAGTTTCAGCTCTGTTTCTAGTGCTCTGGATTCTTAGGACGCAATATCTCTGTAAGAGGTGGCCTTAGGACGGCCTAATTTTGGGCTACCTCGAACACTGCCAATTTTCTGAAGTCTCTTCACAGTGCACAGTGAGTCTTCTGCCCGTTTCTCGGTTGGATATTCCAATATCATTTAGTCCGTTGTCGTATCAACTGCTGACGAACGTTAAAAGAAAGACGAGGCTTTTGAGAAAATACGACCAAAATTATATCAAGGATAACGTTGAATTCAACGGAACAGTTATTAGCACGACCAAAGATGCATTATTATCTGAAATACGTAAAATTTACAACATTACTATGAAATTTGAAATAGTGGAGTTTTTTGTTGCTTTGTGCAGTTTTAGAGACGCCACGTTTTCAAAAAAATATCTATTCTCAAGCATCGTCGTACAAAATACTGAAAATTGACAAGACGAATCTACTATTACACAGTTTCTTATGGTGAGCAACCTAAAATTTCGCGTGATTGTGGGGTGTTTGATTGAGCGCCGAAATTAAGCCTTCGAGGCTTCACTTGATAGAAACTTCAAACAGAAGCTTTGGCTTCGTCCTTTCGAATCGTGTTGAAAGTGCCAGAAGCAACCCAATTCCGTTATGCCTGCTAACAACTCTATTTTAATGACCTAGGCTGAGTTTATGAACATCTCAAGATTAAGGGCCGAAGCACGCCAAAAGGAGTTCAGCGAGAAGGTGGCAGTTTTTGAGGAGCACGGAAGGCATTGGAGAGCGCACACCGAACAGCGGCAGTTGAGCAGGCCGCTGCCGCTGTTTGGTGTGCGCGCTTAAATGCAATCCGTGCTTCTCAAGAACTGCCAGTCAGCTTCTCGCTGAACTGCATTTGGTGTATTTCAGCACTAAGTCATCAAAGGTTAACGGCTGAACGGGAATTCTACTGGTTGAATCCAGAAGACCTGTCTAAAGTTTGAGACAAATCAAGCCTCGAAGGCATAATTTCGGTGTCCAGTCGAAGACGCAGTTAGAATCTTATGAAAATATTGTCAGAGCGAAGTTTCTTTCTGGCGCCACTTTATATATATAGTGAATTTCTAATGGGATATGTTGATCATGGATGCATAAAAACGTGTACGTATAAGCAATCTGCGTAGTCTGCATAGAGTAATTATCCATTAAATGAGTAAACAATTGAAGTTTTAATCCATGCAGGATATCCAAAGGATCAGCCGGAGCCAGGTTGCAAAATCCTGACGCGAACCCATGAAGGTAATTAATTATTATCATGCCGGCCAATATTGAATGTGAAGAAGTGTGAGCTATTATAGGCTCTATGTCTCCAATACAATGTAGAAGATAACCATAAAAATCATTAAGCTCGAAAAACTGAGCACGAACAATACAGGATCTGTGGGAAAGACGCGGGCAGCGATATGGCGCAGAACTGGTTCAGAATTGGTGTCGGCAGCTGTGAAGAAACGGGAATGCGGACCGGTGTAGTGACTGAAGGATTCCATAGACTGCGCAGAACAACAGCTAATCACAACAACTGATCAAATGCTCTAAGTACATCAAGTCTAAAATTCAATTTTAGGTTTTGCAGATTTTGAGCCGTCTTTAGGAAATGACTGTGACAAAGAAAGAAAGAAAGAAAGAAAATACATTTATTTCTCCCCGTAGGAAAGTATTCATACAACAGTTCTATTACAGTACATGTTCAGTACACCAGTGAAAAACAATAAGCAATGAGTCTTACACGCTAGGTTAAGAATTGAATGTACATTTCTACTTCACAACCTACTGTTCGTACAAGAGAGAAAAATATATATAGATATATTTCTCCCCTTAGGAATTTTTTTCATCAAATAATTCACTTAAAATACTTGTTGAGGAAACTAGATTACAACATCAAAATGAGCCTTACAGATTAGGGAGCAAATTTATAGCACTATTCTACTTCACGACCTACATTCTGTACAACGCTCTATGATAGCAATAGGTTCACAGTTCACACCCAGGTATAT
>LQNS02278178.1:4273629-4293547 GCA_001587735.2 Parhyale hawaiensis | reverse complement strand
CATAACATCGTTTGTTACACATAACCTTGTAAAGATGCAGGTTATTAATGTTTCATAGCTATTTCAGAGAGATTTTTGAATGAGAGTCGTAGCTAACTAGCCATAATGGTGCGCTCTCATAAGGGAAAAGTAGATCGTCTTTCAGATGTTAAGAAATAGATGTAATGTTAATAGCATGCATCTATGAAATGTTATGTGTCCTTAACAATGTTATATGCATATAAATATTAGGTTCTGCCAACGCAATAACCGTAAATACAGAGCCTCTACGTTCGCCATTTCCACCCCGTGATACGATCACACCCCAAGATGGAGAGTGGGGTAAAGAGTCAATATTCACCGGAAATAAACACACTTATACCAGCTACCAACAGCCCAAGTTTCGCTATTCGAGTAATCACAAATTAAAAACAAAACAGGGTGTGAGGAAAAATGAATTTTCGTAGGGTGTTTTTTCACAGTGTCTCAATCAAAAATTTTTTTACAATACTTAGAAACATGCTAGAGTTTTGATACTCAGTTGGTTATTATACAATATTATAGGCTTCCATATGGTATATAGCTCAGCTCTGTCCATGCCTTTTTACCCTGTTTTTTTTTTTTGCAGTTCGCCATATCCGCCCCGGCATTTCGCCAACCATCTCCACCCCGGAATACACTACAGTATTCTATCTACTTAACATAGTGCATTACGTACGGTAGTCTATCAATATAGTTACAGCACATATAAATTCATAGTACCGTAGATAATGGTACTCACCATTTGCAGTGTTGAGGCTGGGGTCACTGTTATTATTAATGTTAGCCATTATGAAAACTACTGTATACAGTACAGTGAGGCTAGGCTCAAATATGTAATCCCCCCCCCCAAAAAAAAACTTAGAATAACAGTAATGTATTCAATGAACATTACTGCTCATAATGCATACATACTGTACAGTACCTATGTATATAGTTAGCTACAGTACTCAATGCATTTGCGTTAGAATGACTGCAAAGCTTGCCTAGGGGCTAGAGTTGACTTACGAGTTCACCAAGTGATGTTTTCGTTAGAAGTACCTACTAAATAAGTGACTTTTCTAACCTACTTTTATTGATTAAGCATAGCACTCAATATTATTCATCACACTTTAAAAACCCCAAAAAAACATAAATTTCAATTTAAATCACTAAAATAGCACTTTTCAACTGAACACCACGATGTGCAGATGCATACTAAACGAAAATGGCGGAGCTTGCCTTCAGATTCCCGGAAGAGACGCTACGCAATAGGCGAATTTCAGTATGTGCGCAGCGTCACTTCCGGGAATTCTTCTGAAGGTCCGGAACTTCTGCCGCACTTTTCCCGGGAAATGCCAAAGTTTTCCAGTATTCCGGCTTGGTTTCAGTTTCCCCAAACGTTCCGGGAACACCACAGAAAAGTGAAAAAGTCTCGGAAACCGGGTTCCGAGAAAACGGAGTTGCTTTGTACCAGCTTTGATGTTGCTCATTTTTCTAGAAAAGTGTAATATATCCATGTTATTTTATTATCGTTCTATTGGTAGGTATAGGTCGATTGCCAGGTACCTAGCTAACTATCTGCAGCAAAAGTGGTATTGGTTCACCTTTTTTTGAACCATTGAGGTTTAGATATTTCTGTCAAAATATCTGTATCCCAAAGTTTTCATGACTTAATGCTTGTACAAATGAGCTTAATTTTTAGCTAATTAACATAAAAAGTGATTTCCATGAAGCCTTCACTGTAGCTGAACAGTTTGGCACGTATCTTGATAGGACTCCGACTATAGGCCCTATCTTCATTCATGCAAAGGAGAGTAGTAAGTGACTGTCATTTTTTATAGCTACTGGTGACAGGATGGAGCCTTACGGTATGTCTTACTATTAGTGCCACTGTGGTTGCAGTTTCTGCCGTCACTGATGTAGATTTTCTTTGTTTACAGTGATGAATCATACCTCACTTGTAGTGATATGGAAGGGCCTGCACACTGCAATGTTACGCCAGGACCAACCACTTCTGCAGGTAACTGTGCATTGTAAACTATAGCTTCATGCTTTTCTGTCACAAGCTAAAATTTGTGTCTTGTACAGGGTGTCTGAAAAAAAAATTAATGGGACTAACATGACCAAATTATGCAACCCTCATGCATTGTCACAATGTCAGTTGGAAGCAGAGAGCATGAGCTTTAAAATGACATAAAGATTAATTGTCCAGACCCTCGCATGATTGAGTACCGTAGCTAGGTACCATAACCCAGAGGTTTCGGTGCAAAAACGTTGTTGGTTCACTTTGAATGTAAAAAAAGCATTGTATTTTTTATTCCTTTATTACACCTGCAACATCCTGATTTACAAAACATGATACAAACATGGTAAAGAAGCATGTTTTATCACATAACCAATGGCTGCTAATCTCCAACATCCTCTAAATGGCAGCAACCAATTTGACATGGCCAAAGTACCGTACCTACTCAGTAGGCCTTTTTTCTTCAAAGTGAACGTGACTGGCGAGACATAGGTACCTATATCCACGATGATCTAGCAAGAGATTGTTCCCCAGATGGAGATGCACTTCCAGGGCCAGCAAAATGGACTGCTCCACTATATTCGGTGGGCACAAGATGGGCCCCATCTCACCATCTAATCGATGTCCAAAATTTTTTGAAAGAACTTTCAAATGCGCATGTGGTAGCTGTAGATCATCCTGTTGAACGCCCCTCCCGGTCACCTGACCTCACCCCCTGCAATTACTCCTTGTGGAGTTATATTAAAAACAGAGTATACACCACGCCTCCACAATACCTGAAAAATTGCAGGATCACATTCACAGAGAAGTAAATATCTTTAGGAGTAGGCCTTAATCCCAACGTCGTCAGGAAAGGAGTTGGTGACATGCACCAGCGATGTGAACTTTGTTTGGATAAAGGAGGTGACAATGTCGGATTGGTTGCTGCTTAGAGGATGTTGGAGATTAGCAGCCATTGGTAATGTGATAAAATATGTTTCTTTGCCATGTTTGCATCCTGCTTTTGTAAATCATGATGCTGAAGGTGTTATAAAGGCATAAAAATACAATGATTTTTTTTTTACATTCAAAGTGAATCAACCACGTTTTAACGCCCCTTGGGCCCTTGGGCCCATCATGCAATGGTGTGGACAATTAATGTTGCTGTCATTTTAAAGCTCGTAATCTGTGCTTCAAGCTGACATCTTGATACCTAATGGATGAGGATTGCATAGTTTGGTCATGTTAGCCCTTTTAATTTGTGTTACCTACTTTCTTTTTAGACATACGGTAGCTATACAGTGTAACTAGCTACCTACGATGTTAGGCATTAATTTCATTATTAAATTGGTTTTGTGCATTTTTCTGCAGCTGTAGCCTTTTCTGTGTTTTCATTTGATCCAGAAATACCGTAGCTATAGTGTTTCATATACCAATTTTGAGTGATTATGATATTAGTGAGACAGTGATCCCATTTGTTGCAGATTTGGTTGTGCATTAGTGCAGGTGCACCAGTGGGTACCTACCGATTGTCAGTAACTGTCGGTAGGCTACTCAGTGTATCCGCAATTTTTTGTAGTAGTGCTAGCTACCAAAAAGGGATCAAAATTGCCAATACCCCTTATACATTTAGCAAAATAATGAAAGTTTAAACTCTGTGCATGGGACTACTTTCACCAACCATTGCGCAAGGAAGAGTAGGTACCTAGCTAGCTAAAATTAGCTATTCAAGTTATACAACTTCTTTCCTTTTTTCAGCTTTATGCAAAAAAGTATTTAGGTAACTACATTGAAGATGGTAGACAGTGAATATTTTTCATTGTAAGATGATTTTTTAAATTGAGCTTGTGGCAATGCTGAATGAGCACTTGGCTACTAACCTCTATGCAGAAAATGTTTAAATAGCATCATAGACATAAAGCTATAGCTACCTAAGCAGAATCTCCGAAAATGCAAACTTCACATTCTTTAATTTTTTCTCTCATTCTGTGTACTACCTATAGCTGTGTGTGTACCTACTACTACGAACCATTAGTATATGAGCAGTTGCTGGGGAGTAGGTACCATTGTTGAATGGTTGCACGCACCATGCCGTGAATGGTCAGCCATAGGGTTAATGTACAGGATCTGCATACCTGATGGGGATTTTAATACCATTGCACCATCCGACTCACTTCTACTTTAACTCCTCCACTTTTACAAAGCAGAAATGCTCGTGGTGGAGCACTAACGTGGCGCCAACACCTACGGTGCACGAGCCATACATCCAACAAGTAGGGCTTCGTACTTTCAAATTTAGGCCTACTTTACAGTTTATGCTAGTTGCGCCACTTACCATTTTTTTAATATTTGTGCGACCTCTCCCACCGTTCATCCTTTCTTTTTGTTTAAGCGGGTTCACACGATTGCCAGAAGTTGTGCAAAACCTGTGCCATCATCCGAAATGTTCTGCGCAAATTTTGTTTAGATTAGATAGGCGGCAGTAGACGAACCAATAAGCCCATTCCCAAAGAGACACCGGAACATACGCCCCTTCCCTCTATGAGCTACTGCCATTATGTTAGTAGGATATTGAGGACAGGAGAAAAGAGAGAGAGAAAAAAAAGTGGGGGTGGGGTGAAGAGTCCATGCCCAAGAGACGATCTTGAATGCACGCAAGCACGATCAAGAGCCGCTGACATGCGGAGCTTAGAGACATCAAACTGTGAAGTTGGTCAAATCGCCTTTAACTTCGTTCAGAAAACTTTCGTTGGTTAGTGTGAAAGCTCAATAGCAAGACGAAGCTGAGTATATATAATATCTTTGGACTATTGGTCAAAATTTGTACTGTGGTTCTAATGTAGCGTTCGTAAAGTAAGGGTGGAAACGATTCCCGTATTTTTTCTGAGCTAGCGTGAATTGATTGATAGTACCTAGTTCGCTGGTTGTATGGTATATAAGTTTTAGTAAATAGCACAGCCTGGTAGTAATGAGCAGGAGCTACTGCTCACAAAGTGTGAAGTTAATTAGAACAACTCTGTCTCACTGTTTCACTTAATTTAAATGATACGGTAACTCAAATTATGCTTTACCTAACTTTTCAGGCAGAATTAGAGAATATGTGCAAGTCTCATATCCTTCTAAATATGTGTTTCTAATAGATCATCAGCAAAGGTAGCGAGTGAAAATTTGATGTGTGTTACTGAAAATTGGATGGAGTGAGATAGCAACAGCAGACATAGCTACATTTCTTGTTGTAGGTATCATACGGTTGCGCACAATAGCTAATGTGGCGTAGCATCAGTAGGTTGCTACGGTACCAATTATGAGACCATCACAAGTCCTTTGTTGCTCTAAATTGCGTGAAGTGTCAACTTTATCTGGTATATATTGAAAAAGACTCCACTTTTCAGCAGGAGCTGAATCGCTGCAATGTTAGACTTACGAGTTTAATTGATTATTTAGCTATGTGATGGAACGTTACGTATTAACAACTGAAATTAGAGAAGAGGTTGAGATGAAAGAACAATTGATATACCGTATATTTATGCATATTCTGGAAACCTAAGTTACCTGCAGTGGGGAAAGCAGCTAGCTACTAAAAGTTTCTACTTATGTTTCAACTCAAGCTCTGAACCTTACCCTAGCTAATTATGGGTGCCCCGCCCCTGACTGATTGGTTGTTGGTGGCCCCGCCCCTGGCTGATTGGTTGTTGGTGGCCCCGCCCCTGGCTGATTGGTTGTTGGTGGCCCCGCCCCTGACTGATTGGTTGTTGGTGGCCCCGCCCCTGGCTGATTGGTTATTGGTGGCCCCAGCCCTAGTTTTGCCAAATCTCAGCCCTAGTCCGTCAATAGAATCCAATTGCTTGAGTGCATTTGCTCAGAAAATCAACATGCATAGAATCAGCAAGTCAGGAGAGAAGTGGAAGAACAGAAGCGTCATTGAAAAGAGCATCAAAATAGAATTAAGTAAACTGGGCAAAAACGAAAAATATCTCAAAGGCCTAACTGAGGCTTAGGAATCTATAGGGTGCTCGTGGAAGCGCAACTCCCCTTTACATCATATGGGTGACCTGGACTCTCATTCCATAACTTACGGCCGACTCTGTGCTCCTTCAGGGTCGATAACGAATCGATTGGCTATGCGTAGTACTGCGAAAAACACAATCCTGCTGAATAGGCTTTTTGAGTTATTCCAAACACTCGGAAGTGGTAAATCCAATGATCAAGATTAGTGATGCAAGCAATTTAAAGCTAATTAGATTGGATTTAAATTCTTCCGCCTGGCACGCTCCATAGGATCCAATAGCCTCAGTGTGTCCATCCCATTCATCTCTTGAGTTTCCACATTGGTCTAACGAAGCTTCAAATACTGTAATGTGTAGGTACCGTATATTATCGCAGATCGTTGTGTACTCTCATGAACTTCATGTTGTTAGGTATCTTTTGTGTTTTGGAGATTAAAATACTCTACTTGTACGACAAAATAATCCTATTCATTCATAAACATTTCGTTTTGCTCTCCTTATTTTATTTATTTTTTAGTACCTATCGGTATCGGCAATGTATCAATGATTTGGAGGTATTGGCAAAAAAAGTGGTGTTGGTCCACCTTGAAAACTCAGGTTCACGATTTGCTTTTATTGCTGTTACAGTCAAGGTAAAGCACATGTTGTATTTAAAAGTGACAAATTGGCTTTGGTCTCTCTAAATCTAATATAATAGTGACTTGTATTTGCAGGAAGCCCTGGCGGACAAGATCAGTTCCTTCATCCACTGTTTCAAGAAAGAGAAAGGAGCTAATTTGTTTATCCAGGTCGCACTGGAGACATTTGGGAGGGAATGGGACAGAGTTAATCAGTTTATGGTGGACAAAATGATGATGGTAAGTGTCAATTTTTTGTAGATTAGATTTAGAGATCTCATCTGGTTAAGGAGACGTTTAAGTAACTTTACAGCACAAACACTACATTTCCAAGTCACAAATCCTGGGCCATTAGGCCTTTGTGTATGTTTCTTTCCTCACTCATTTTGCTTCCTCCATTTTTCCCTATTCTTATTGACAGAATTGGAGTTTATTTAGTTTTTCCTGTCCTATTGTGTGGTGCTCTTTCGTCACAGATCCTTTACGGTATTTTCTCTGGCGTCTGTTTGGCCCCGGATTATAACTTTATAATTTCTCTAAAATCGAAGTCCTCTATCATGATTAGAAGAATTTTTTGGTGTAATAGAAGATAGGTAGTCAAACCGTCCTCCATTTTCAAAACGTTTAAATTTGAAGTCCCCCCTCCACAACAAAAAGGTAGCTATTAGCTAAATACACTTTACAGCTGATGATATAGCTATATAGCTAATATACAAACCCGTACTAATTTATCACAAGGGCCATTAAAAGTCAGTTTAACTGAAAATGGATCAGTGATAAGTTGTATTGCAATAGCTAATACTACTCTGAAGTTTGTTTCTATGCTTGCTTCCACTTTATAAGTCGTGTAAACTTGGGGAAATCTGTCACGTTAATTGTAATACATATATTGTAGCCTGCAGAATCCTGGATTTTCACTTTCACTGTATTAGCCACATAGACTTCATCATTAATTCATTTTCAGTGAAATTGCATTGTAATGGCCCTTGTAATAACTTAGCACGGTTTCGCATTCTTATCATTGGCTGTATTTTTTACACTGTATTTTAATACTTTTAGTTTCGGAGGGAGTATTTTAAAAGTGTTGATAGTAGAGTTAGGTACCTAACTTCAATTGTACCAAAAAGTTCATCCAGTCATGATGCAGGACTTGAGTTAAAAAATATATATTTTTAGTTATAACCCTGGTATGGCCATTCCTGTTTCCTCGACTCCCACTGTAGGCTGTCAAAGGTAGCTTTGGCTAATGTCTCAGTCTACCCTTCAGTGCTATATATATATGCATGTAGCAGTGGGTACGGTAGAGCCCTTTGAATTCCAACTTTTCTTCTAGATTTTACGCACAAATCCAGACATCGAACTTGGGACTTAGCTACTGAGTTTGTGGCGCAGTCATTTTTGTTTGATTCCTGTAGCTTTTTTATTTCAAGCTGCTTGGAGAAGAGTTGCTCTAAATCTAGTTTTTTTCATGCAATAAATAGCAGTCGACTTCCAAGGGTACCTTCAGCTACTTTGGAAATTTGACCCGTACATACTTTGTAAATGTGCTCGAACTTTCTCTCATCTCTCTCTCTGTACCCACTCAGCTATTCCGACGTGTGTTCCGACAAGCGCTGTTCCGACTAGCAGACCAGAACTGGCAACACACAGACCTGTTTGTTAAGATGCTGGAGGACACTATCATCCGGCCGCTGGACCACCAGAATGAGTTCTCTCTCGGCCCCAAGCTGCACCTCAGCTCCATATACTTGGAAGAGCTCGCTAAAGCTAATAATGAAGCTTTAAGTCATAAAACTATTATGATTTTCTTGAAACCTTATATAAAAGTGAGTATGCAAAAATTTCAAATATGACATAGACCTACTTTATACCCTAGTGGAAGTGGGTAGTCACATTACTGACCGTATCATGATTATCCTAAGAGCAAGTATGTATTTAAGTTTGCAAACATTGCGTATGAGGCGTAGTGAGCAAGGTTGTGGAGTCAAACGGATGAGATCCAACTCCGACTTGTGATCCTCCTGTATTCCAACTCTTGGTAGCCTATTCCTAGGAATCCAACTCCGACTCCTGCATCCCTTCAGGGAGCATAGGATGGGCCATAGCGATAGGATAGTCAGGTCCGCCTATCCTGTGTTATGGGAAGCAGCGCTGCCGGGAGACCCTGAAAGTTACCCTATACCGTAGCTAAGCCTTTGGAACACCTTTCTGTTGTTCTCTCTTTGCTTCCTTCAACTTTCATACTTTTACTCATTGTTGGCTGGTTTAAACCAAATTAAAAAACCATGGTTTGAACCAACCAAAAAAAAAAACATGTTTTTTTATTCAACTTTTTTTTTATTCATAAACATAGCAAAATAACCAGTTTTACTTCTAGAAGGTATCAAAGTTTAGTCACACAACTGAAAGGATAAGTTAATGTAGCCTATTCTTTTCAGGAATCCATTTGACTGTAAGGGCAGTTAGGGTCAACTATTGCTAATGTTTATTAAAAACCCATAAATTATTGAATTTTGTGTTATTTCATTTCAGAGATGCATGTCTAATTATATTCTGGTAAGCTAGAAGCTACTAAAAATTAGAAGTAGTAGTTAAATAGTTAATATTAGATAGCTGGTGAGCTCATGAGAAGGATGTAGGCATATAACTATTTCACTTTCTTCAGTTCATTACTCTGCTCTTAATTAGCTAGTAGCTAGCAACTTCTATCGAGATGTCTTTGTATTTTGGAGTGTTGCTAAGGTTTTCAAAGGATTTTGAATTGTAATTATAAATCACAGCATTTCTGCAGTTTGCATATTAAATGTAGCCATAGCAAATACAGGTACTCTGCTAACCGCTATTTTGTAACCCCTTCATCTAAAAATCATTCTTCTACAATAGGAAGTTGAAATGGAGTGACTAAGATTATTGATGATTAGCTAGCTACATGTATCTACACAGCTGAAAACCCTTTAAATGCTGTATAAAATTCCTAGAACTTGGGAAAAACAACAAAATATTAAAAAAAAACCTGTTTTTTTTTTTTAACTAAAAAAACATGTTTTTTTAACTAAAAAAACATGGTTTTTCCCAACCGTGCTCTTACTGATGATGCTTTATTGCATTCTGCCTCTTCTTTCCGACTTGCTGTACCCATGCGTGTTGATCCTCTGCAGGAACACCATCGTGCACGGGTTCATGGTTTCTATCGACATGTTATATGTCCCTTCTTTTTCCTCTGTGAAGATCGCCTTTGTAGTGGAAATGACGGCTTAATCTAGTCAATATGTGTAGCTAACAAACACACCTATTCCTTGATGCAATTACAGTAGCATATTGCATTGCTATTTACCTCTGCTAGCTATTTATTTCTATGCCAGAATATGCACAATTGCGCATAGACTGAGCTAAGGAAGGTGTTTTTGATATCTTTCATCATTAACACAGTCTAAAACCATACGTAGCTAATAGCTATTATAGTTACATTTGAATGTTTTTAAAGTGAAAAAGATAGATATTTGTTAACTTTTGCAAAGGCATCTTGCATTGTTTGCACCGTTTGATCCCCTTAGGGGGCATAGGATGGGCCATAGAGTTAAGATAGGTAGGTTTACCTCTCTTATCTTATGGGGAGCAGTGACCACAGGGGAACCCCTAGCTTACCTTAGCCATTTGCTAGGCCTTTGTGACGTCCGCCTTCCGTGCCAACTTTCATACTCCTTATGTTGTTACTTTCTGGTCCCAACTGTATTTCCCCCAGGGTGTGGGAACACCCTCGTGCAGAGGCTCCACGTTTCTCTCTACATACTTTATGTCCCTTGGTTCTTCTTGTTCTTCTGTTACATCTCCTTTGTTTTGCCGGCGTAGCCTTAAACAATTCAATTTGATTACGATAACAGTAGTAGTGCACCCATTGATACCAGATGTGACTAATTATTTTAGAAAACATGAATTTCTAACATTACAAAAGACTGTTTACTTGGGCCAATACTAGCTGCAAATGCATACACATCGGCTAAGCAAAAAAACAAATTTACATTCGCAAGCATATCTTGCATCATCTATCTACACGATGTAAGACTAGAAATTCTGAAAAAATGAAAACAGGGCTTCATTTATTGTTAGTAGCAGACTAGCAGGTTTCAGGAGTAGTAGGCAGGTACTAAATTTCGACTTCGACTCTACGTCGTTGATAGTAAGAAGCTAAGCTGTATGTGTAAAGAGAGTATGTATATTAAAGTAAGTTTGTCAGAGTTTCCCCATGTTTCATTGTAAACGCATGAAGAGACTTCCCTCTGAAGTTGTTGGAGCAGAGACAGTCGATGCATTCAAGATCCGTGTAGGCAAACACTGGGAGCAGCGCCCTCCACAACTTGGAACTTCCTCTCCACGATCGATCAACTGCTTGCTCCTATCTTTCAAGAGGCCGCCTTGTTCTATTATCTCTCATACCCCATGTGGCCTAACGTCTCGTAACCGCGCGTATTTGTTACAGCTGATCTTACATGCACAATCTTATCCATAACTGAGGTTTTCCTTACACATCTAAATAACGGCGAAAGCTCATAGAGAGGGCCGGCACGTGAGTTACGGTACCTCTCTGAGATTGGGCCTGTTGGTCCGTCTACTGCCAGCTTCCCAAGTTAATGTAGCTATATGATCTCGTAAGTATGTCAGCCTTGCTTGATGCGCTGTAGTGTATCAGTATGACATCTATGGTTCTCGTACTAAGCACTAATATCACTTCAATGGAAAAGTTAACAGAAATATGTTTGCCATGGCAATACTATTTCCGGTGCAATAGTAAAACTTGGCTCAATGCATTCATTTGAAATATATCCACTTTATTTACAACAATGCATGTACATATATAGAATACATTTGATAGAAAGAACCAGGAGCTTTGACTACGGGTAAGGTAACTTTTGTAGCTACTAATGAATCTTTTCATTGTCCTCATGGTGCTTTTTTCAGGTAATCTCCTTGTGCCGGTGCCAGTGGTATGTGAAGGATGTGATCGCCAATGTATTCCACCACCTCATAAGACAGAGCGACCCCGGTGTTGATCAAAAGTCCTATTTGCTGGAGGGAGAGACTCTTGCCAGACCCACCGACTATGGCTTTGACTCTCGTAGTGTGTAAGTCTTCTGCTTCCTGTTCTCTGTTCAGTACCATATGTATCTATAGACAAACTTTGTCTCACCCAGACTGTGCTATCTCGCTGCTAGCGCTTTTTTTAAAAAAAGACCATAATATGTGAAAGAACCAGTTTAGCAAAACAACGGGGCCTCGTAAAATGAGAGATAACTTGGAGACGTCCAGGCTGTTCAAGTCTTTAGAGAATCAAGTCTCCAGCCAATGCTTATGTTGTGTTTGACACTGCCGAAGTCATTCTTAGAGACACTCTTCATGAGAATGACTTTAACATGATTTGGGAGCAACTGGACAGACATATTCCCCTAATATGTATGTGCACCTGAGACAGGACGTATATATCGGTCATCATTTCTTGCCCTAATTTCCCAAATTTTTCAGCGGCATCGCTGAAGAAATAACTCTGCGTTTGCTGAAGTAGTATCGGTTGCACTAATATTGTAAAAGCAGATCAGGTTACTGCATTAGTGGTGCCGTGTATACTTCAAATATACTCGCTGTATCGGCAGGCTAGGGATGCTCACTTCAACGTCACTGAATGTCGCAAGAGCGAATACTATGATTACCATCCCAAGCAAGCAATCTCATGCCGCACTGGATGTGCTTAGTCAGCAATGATGCCCGCAAAACTACTGCAGGATTACTGACCTTTGCCGGCAGTGGAAAGAGCACAGTCGTTTCGAGAGAGCTTTCCGTGAATGGCGTCAAAACTATTGACGATCTGTCCTCGACTGCAGCCATACCCTTCTCTGGGGCCAGTTGGCCTCTCTGCTGCACGAACTGGACCGTGATGGTTCCCAGTAGGAGGGTGTTGGGCACGTGCGGCCAAGATGACTTTACCGTACCTTTTACACCATGATAACTGGTATGAACATTGAACCGTCATATTTAACTACTGGATACTCTTGTGTAAGTAATAATCATAATTAATTTCTGCTCATAGCACTTGTGCCTCTCAACTTCTTCTCGTTTGTTCATTTCCAGGCCGAAGGACGGCAATGATGCTCTGCTGCGGCAGGACTCGGCTAGTGGAGAGACATCTGAGGAAGAGGGGGAAGGTGACGGTGAAGGAGAAGAACAGCAAATGGATGAAAGTGAAGATGATGGAGAAGAAATAGATGAAGAGGATGTCGAAGAGGAAGAGATGTCTGACGAAGAAGAGTTTCCTCTTGATCCTCGTGCCGGTAACGTCGACGTGCTGCTGCCACAGCTACGGGTGGACTACGGTAAGCAGTACTAACGCCAACTCCTTTTGGTTTCGTCAGAGTAATTCTCCATTTGTTAATATTGAAAAATATTGTTTTACTAGTTGCACTAATTGGGTTCGAGCATTCCTCAGGTGGTATAGAATGAACCGTAGGCATCGGTTGTCCAAACTCACTACCTACTGAAGAGCTGTAACCGCAAGAAGACCGTATAGACTACTACAGCATTTTTTCCATATTCCTTTATATTATTTTGCCTGTGTGCTCTCTGCAGCTCATTAATTTGAATGATCAGTCTTTGTACTCCTCTCTTCCCTTGTGAGGTATAAGAGTGCATGTGTAACAATACAAAGTGGATATGTAACAATACTATCTGTATATATCCGATGTATCTGTATCGGGATACTTCTTCAGTAGGGTGGGCCGTAGGGTCAAGTCCACCATCCCTTACCTTGAGTGTGGTTGTTGAACACAACAAAATATCACGTGACAAAGCTTCTGTGGTGACGTCCGCCACATCACAGGTCATCGCAACCAGTTGGCGAATGCAACTTGCTGCTCCCCTCGCCAAAAAGGTTCCATTCGTGATTGGCTGACGTCAGCCGTGCTGTTGGTCACGCGATGCGGGATTTATGTGATTTTTGTGTAGCATCGATACTGTAGCTTTAATGGCGTGTGAGCTGCTCATCCCAGCAAAAAGTTATCAGTGTGAATGCATACCTAGCGTAGCCCGGCATAAAACAACCTTACCTTAGTTGACCCATGGCCCATCCTGTGCTGTTGGCAAGTACGTTTCACTTCATTTTCGTGCTCACGCTGTTGGTTTAGAATGCAGTCGCTGCTACATTGGACTAATATTTCGTTACAGAGGAGCTGAGCTCAGCCCTGTACGAGATGGCCAACAGCAGCAGCCTATACAAGAGAAACAAAGCGAAGCTTATGGTGCTGGTGAGGCAGGTGATGGATGTGGTGGGCGGTGTGTTCCCGCTGAAGATGTTCCCCTCCAACTATGACGAAGAGCTGCCAGGTGAAGAGCTTGGCGAGGTTGACGAGGACAAGGCGGTGGAGCGAGCGCTCAAGTTCAGGAAACAAGAGTATTCTGCTGTGTACCGACCTCGCGGCGGAGAGGCTTCTGCCAAGCAGATGATGGCGGACAGAAAGCGAGCTGCCACTCTTGGCAAAAGGGTCGCGAGTCACTGGCAGCGACAAAACAACATGAACTACAGGCGCTTCAAAACAGTCTCTGCCAGGAGCGATGCCAAACGCTTCAAGAGATTCTCCAGGAACACTGAAAAGATCGCAGCCAAGTTGGAGGAGCGGAGACAGACAGCCAAGGGCAACTGCGTCCGCAGCCTGAGGATGAAAGATGAGGACACGCGCCGCAGGCTCTCGGAAAAAGCTTTGCTCAAGAAAATCGACAAGGTGACGACATCTGGCGGCTTTAAGGTTACACAGAAAGCTTAACCTGAAAAAGTGAATAAAATATTTTTTTGGTTCTTGTCTTTCAATTTCTTTAATCGCAGTGGCTAGATTAGCTTTTGCTGTAAGGTGCCTCATAGCAGTTCAAACCGTGTAATGTTACCTTTTAATCCGATCATCATATATTGCTTTGATGTATGCTGATTCTTTATTACTTCTTGTTCCAAGTACACTTTGCAGTTCCGATTAGATGTGCAACTATCTTTACTCATTGTAATTAACTCGATTAGAGGCCACAGCTGTTCGTCCCAACTATCATTTTCTCTTAGAAGTGCCAATCATCCTCGTTGTAGCTTGTCGACAACTTAGCTATAGATTCGGCAAGAGAATTGATTGTAGTTACAATTGAGGGCCATCTTGTGTTTTCGGCGCGAGGCAGGCGTGATGCCTGCGGCGCTAGTAACCCAACCCACTATAATAATAATAATAATAATTGAAGGCCCTAGAACAATAGAGGCGTAAGCGACACTCTTTAAAATGTACAAGAGAGCCACTGAAAGACAATACACTGGTGTAATAAGGTACAAAATTCTCGTCCTTGCATACGATTCTCCACCATGTCTACTCTGATTTACGTCTTTCTGCCTTCAGAGAACGACAGGTCTCAATCTGTACTATCCGATGGTGCAAAAAAAAAACTACCTTTGAAAAAATAAAAACCTGTCGCTGACGCCCCTATTGTTCTTGGGCCCTCAATTGTACTTGTAGCAGCTACCATCATTCTAAGTTGTAATGTTCATGCCAAGGATAATTAATGAACAATTGTTTGAATGCAATTTTACCTATATAGGCAACGTAATTATAGTATGTGATGATTTGTTACGTAAATTGAAGATTCTGTCAACTTAGGCTTGTGTTCTCTTCAAATACATTTTCGTAAGGAACAGCTGTAAACTCAAATCACGTGAGTACCTATTAAAAGTATTGCGTTCTGATTGAATTGTTAAATTATAATATATAAAACTTAGACGCTTGTAACTCTCTTCCGATGGCTAGCTGCTTTGTTTGCCAGCAAATTTGTTCCCATGCCGTCAAAAGTGCAAGTTCCCATGCGCGTGGGATTCTGTATGGGAACACCTTCGTTCATGGGTTTCAGTTTTTATCGACATTATATATATGTCCCTTCCTGCTTCCATTGTTAGATGTCCTTAGTTGTGGAAACTAAAGCTTAAGCTAGTACAGTACTAATAAATGTCAAAAGTGCCCTATGCCGTCGCACAAGTAGCTCTATCAAACTAGCGATGATGGAATCATAACTATTCAGTTCGCCAGATTAGCATGTGGATCTGTATGGATTCACTCCCATATGTACGTTGCAATAAGGAGCGTTTAATTTACAATGAAGGGCGCTATCGATAGGCACAGCGAAGGCGAAGTATGCGAAGCCAAAGAGGCTCAACTTGTTAGGAAGTTGAGGCACCACACGTGCGTTGGTTTTTCCCCTTTGGATCAAGTGGCGTTGCCGCCGCTAACACCTGCAGCGCTGTCCGAACGGGCAAAGCCAACGCGCCTGTCTCAAGTTTCGGACAAGTAAAGCCTATTGAGCTTAGCTGAACTCGCCATTGACGTGCCATCGATTGCGTCTTAGTTGTGTGCGAGGACATAAAGAGAGCCATTTTCATCAGGTGTACTAGTTAAGTGTTCTTGCTCATCAAAATTTACAGAGAATGTGTGTGAGCACCTTCGTGCATGTGTTCTACTTGACTATCGACATACTATATGTCCCTTCCTTTTACTTTCTTAGAAAAGCTTAGTACCGGTACTTCTTTAAGGAGGCTTGAATTATGTTATACTACTACTATTAACAGAGATTTTTGGCGGTATTCGATGTTGCTCGAACTTCGCTGGGATAATATAATTATATCGGCGCCAGTCTAGTTTGTAGCCTATTTTATATTCAGGTGCAGTGTGTGCGCCGGTAAGGTAAGGTAGGTTGAGGTGCCTTTTGTAGCAGAACGAACCGAACTATTGTAATCCAGCTAAACCTATCTTAACAAACTTAACCTTGCCCCTACTCTAAGGTATGTCACATCGTTTACCCGGACCGACATTACCGTAACTATATTTATGAAGAAATGTAGCTACGTTACGAATTATTATATAGCAGAGCTAGGATTCGGTAGATTTTTCTACCGCCGGTATTGGTATTCGGTGGATGAAAAGGGACTATTCGGTTCGGTATTTCGGTAGATTTTCAAAAAAATCTACCGAATGATTCGGTATTTTGGTTCAGTAAAAAAAAACTTATATATGTGTAGAAAAAAACACCTTTAAAAGCGGTAGCTACAATCTAGAGCCCATGGAAGACCTATTCTAAGCCTTTAACTACATCACCCATTGGCAGTTCACGCTCCACTAAGCTCGGACGCACGTGATACTGTGACAATTGAATGAGCGAAACATGGCACACTACGCCCGTTTCTTAAAGCGCAGCGTTTCTTCTCTTCATTGAAGTGCAATACAGCGTGAAAAAGCTCGACTGATCGAAAACTGGGATTTTTCTAATGTCTTCCAGGAACGGCGGTGGGTCATAGAGCGCAAAGATGATTCTGTTGTCGGCGCGGGAAATTCAAATTTACCTTAGTAGTGGTAGAACTTTTACTAGCGCTTCAGTACATAGCACACTGGTTATATCGCGCTGAACTATCCCTGTGTTTAACCACAGGCTCATGCGCCTCTAGGGCGCGGAATTTGTCTCATTTTGTATTTTGAAGTAGTTGAAGGGAGAGCTTTATTATCATTATTAATTTTACATATAGTATATACGTAATTTACAAAGAAAAGGGATAGAGCCGCCGTAGTTGACGATAGCATTTATCGTCTACTGAAGGTCATTCGATATCGGTAGAAGATTTGGTAGTTCGGTAGATGAATTTACCGCCGGTACTACCGAAATACCGAATTTCATTCGTTAGTCCCATTTCTGTTATATAGTGTTGATACGTGGATTAACCCTTTACCGGGCAAGTGACTATGTATAATTACACAATACTAGTCTTTCAGGAACGTTGTTCAGCCAATCAATCAAGAGTTGAGCACGTCATAAGTTACTGGCGAGAGTAGCAAGCATCTGCTGGGTTGTGTGTCTTGGTGTCTAGATTTTATTTACACCATTTTGTTGTTTCATTGTTACTAGACCCAAATTTTGCCAGCATTCTTCAGAGGGAGGACTGTATGCTGTACAAATATATTCAAATCAAGTATTGTGCGTACATCAATGTTGATTTGGAGCCCATTATGCTAAACGCAGTTTCATCGTAAATTTTCTGATCAATTATCATGAAAATATTCGATTGCCATGCATGTCTTTGGATGGCCGTGGTCTTGGAGAAGGAAGCTTGACCTTGGAAAAATTATATGACTAATGAAGTCTTTTATTGTTGTAGTTCTCCGTGCTCATTCAGACACTGTATTTCACAAAGTCTCTAGGCCGCTTCATACTACAGTAGAATGCCAGTCAAGTCAGTGTTCGAGTGTAGTGCTTTGCCCGTTTGAACTTTCGAAAACGCACATCAATCTGAATTTTAGTTTCATCCAAGTCTAAGAGACTAGTGACCCTTTCTGAGCGAGCTATCGTGGCAGCTTTTAGTAGACACACACAGTTGTGTTTACGAGGATACGACAGATTACTCAGTCACTGATTTCAGAGAACATATTCATTGGACTGTCTTGTGAACCCGACTCAGACCTGTCAGTGTAAAGTCAGAACTCAGAAGTAATTTTGCTGTTTTCCCTACATTTGATTTATTGGCAGGTTAAATAACTTTTCCTATGTTATACAGGCTGGGCTGTCTCACTATGAAGGTTCTTGCTCCTATTGTATTGCTAAGAGAGAAAGAGTCTTTCTAGAGATGCAGCACGGCCTGAGGAGGGTGCGATTAAAGTCCCAAGACACACACACACATAGCGGCAACTTGCTACATGAGGACGGGCGGCGCCCTCAGGGTCTCGTAGCCGCACCGGAAACCTAATACATTTTTCCCGTTCAACTCTCGCCTCCTTCAGGCAGTCCTACCTTGAGTAGCAAAGGAAGCGTCGGAGATTTAACTTACGTACATAGGGTTGCCCATGCCATGCGGTGGAGAGTTGAGTGCAATGCAAGTAGTTGTGTAGACCCAAAGAAATCTGTAGACTTGCTCTCTATGTATAGTATTTAACGGGCGTAGCAGAAGTTAGGGTTAGAAGGTTTGTGGGTGGAGTAGGAGCCCGGCACCTATATAATAGTTCCAGGAGTCTGAGTCGAAATAGAATTGCAGAGTCCTGGCTCCTGAAAGCTTCAAAAATATTTTTAAGTTTTATCAAAACTTGGAGTCCCAGCGGGTGAGAATGATGTAAGGTACTGCAAACCCTATCAAAGTGCTTCAGCTTCATTAAGTGTGCATATTTTATAGTATTTGGTCCTGGTTGAATTTCACTAATACGAGTAATAATAATAGTTATTATTAACATAATAATATTTACCACATTACACACAGTTTAACTCAGTAGCATTGACTATGGCTGCAGTTAACGGTTGCACTCGAGGACAAAGCCCTAAATGTACTGTTGATTTAGACTTGCGCAAGTTCACCAGTGACCAAGTCAAGCTGATGAAGCCTCGTCGGGATTTGTCCAGTTCCTTCGACTGCTTCAGGATCTCAGACTCGATGTTTCTGGACGAAACTGACGGACGGAGTCGCTGTTCTGCTTGTGGGCAGTCGAGGAAATATTTTTGCTACACCTGCTGTATTCCCCTTGACCGCTTCCGGAGCAGGGTCCCGTTCGTCCAGGTGAGTGTTGCGGGAAGTCTTCCACTGGGTTTAAACTACTCAATATGATGCTTTTACTGCGAATATAATTTCCGAGTTCATGTTGTAAAAATTGACATTAATGAAGGAAAAGAGGAACAGGAACATTCTCACATGAGAACAAAGCCACGAAAAAGAATGATTTAAACGAGTTTCGTTGAAATAATTACGAGTATTTTCTACTGTCAATTGTTGACGACGGGTGCCACTGGTGGTAAAAATATGATTTCGGCTACTCGTTACTTTTTGGGTATCTGACGCGAGGAGGGTGTAATATCCGCGGCGCTAGTAACCCACCTTACTACTTACTCATTGTTACTTTTTGGGTGCAATCCTGGAGATCAGCTTAGGGGGAAAATTCTACTGGTTCATTTGACTCATAAACATGTTGGTTTCCCTTCTCACCGAGTGCGACTTGATAAGTCGTAAACGAGACTTGATCAGTGCGGAAGATTTTCTTCGACATTTTGAGAGCTTTCCATGTCACCATGTCTATTGAACTTCACCAAATAGGTTTTAGCTATGCAATATATTATTTCATGGCCGTAGTGCTGAGCTTCGTATTACATAACTAGAGCACTCTGAGAGCGCATACCTCCGCCAAGTGAGCCAACGGTAGCAAAAATTCAAATTGGCTCTGAAACCATAATTTTCTTTGCATAAACTCCAAAATCTGATCATTTGT
>LQNS02278178.1:4238904-4264023 GCA_001587735.2 Parhyale hawaiensis | reverse complement strand
AGCAACCTTAATCCATCTCATTCCCTCTCCCGCTCCAACTACTCAGTTTGATATCTCTAAGCTCCGCATGTCAGCGGCTCTTGAACGTGCTTGCGTGCATTCAAGATCGTTTCTTGGGCAGGGTCTCTTCCCCCCCCCCCCCCTCTTTTTTTCTCTCTCTCTTTTCTCCTGTCCTGGCAATAGCTCATAGAGTGCCGGGGCGTATGTTCTGGTGTCTCTTTGGGAATGGGCCCATTGGTTCGTCTACTGCCGCCTATCTAATCTAATCTAAACATATCTTCACCAAAAGTTAATCATCTGTTCCTCCCAACATACCTAACAATCCCTGTAAATTTCATTCAAATCGGTTCATAACTTTTTGAGTTATCTTGGTGACAGACAGACAAACATACAAATAGACAGACAAACACGACGAAAACATAACCTCCTTGGCGGAGGTAACTAGATTAGATTAGATAGGCCTATTCCCAAAGAGACGCCGGAACTTACACCCCGGCCCTCTATGAGCTACTAGTAAAAGCAATGAAACACTCCCGCGAAAACGCGTTCCGAGCAGCGATTCATCCCCTGCAATAAATATCGTACCTTTAAAATCCCGAAGAAATACCGAGATTCTTGCGAGACCTCTCGGGCCTCTACAGGACGAGTAACGTCACATGTAGCCGGGGCGCGGCGCGATTCCGATCGGCAACAAAGTCCGAGCGACCAGCGCACGCCCTCACTGGACCAACCGGGGTGCGAGCGGTGGACGAGCCCCGTTGCCCGCGGGTCGCGGCGTGCCCTCCGGACGCCACGCGGGGTCCTCGCCATCTGCGGTGGCCCTGCGGGCGTGGAACGATGGAGACAGGAAGAAAGTTGACAACTCCCAAATACAGACGGTGATTACCGCACGTGACAGCCCCTATTCCTTACATGACATGGCCGGAAGAGGCTCGAACAGGAAACATAGCAAATGAGTACAACATCGCAATGGAATATGAGAGGTTACGAAACCAACAAAGTTAACCTGAACCGCCTGATAGAACTACGCCAACCTATATGCGTATGCTTACAAGAGACCATGCTTGGTTATACCGAGCCTCCTTCGCCCTGGAACTACACTGTTTAATATTTTTCTCCTACCCAGAATCGCGTCCCTGGAACGGGACTCGCTATCCTCGCCAAAACAGAGTCTGTGCCTGGTGGTGCCACTAAACACACCCTTACAGGCCATAGCCGTGCAAATTAATTTACGAAACACGGCCACCGCCACCTGCAATCTCTAAATCTCCCTGAACCAAAAAATCTGCATTGCGGGTATCGCTGGACTAGTACCGCAGCTGCCGCGCCCTTTCCTACTGTTGGGCGACTTCAATGCAGAACACCCAACGTGGGGTAATAATGCTAATAACACGCGAGGCTTGGTTGTCGAGCACTTGCTCAGAACTACCGATTTGTGCCTCCTTAATACAGGACCACATACCCATTTTCCCATTCACACAGGAACTACCTCCGCGATATATCTTACCTTCTGCGCGCCTGTCCTCCTTCCTGACGCCCAATGGACTGTTACTGAGGACACCCACGGGAGCGACCACTACTGGGTGCACCCGTTTCCCGGACCTCGAAAACCACGATGCAGCACCACGTTATATCCTCCGGCGAGCCAGTTGGGATACCTTCGAGGCCTTGAGCCAGATGGAGGAATTAGATGAACACCTTGGTTGGTTGGTTGATTGGTTGTTGCTTTGTGGGTTTTGGTGTTGTGAAGGTGGGGACTCCAGCTGCAGTTTGTCGGTGGGCTGGCTGTATGGGTGTGGCGCCGCTCTGGTGTTGTGTTGTGTTTACCCTTTAAGGAGTTACCTAACTTACTTGAGCTCCATTGTGGTAACTATCCCTCACCCTCCTATGCTTACATTGGTGCTCTGCTTGGCTGTGGTGATGCTTGTCTGGTGCCCCTTGCTGCGGGAGTGTGGATGGTCTTACTCCTTGTGGTGGGGTTGCTGGAGTTGCTACCTGGTGGTGCTCCATTTATGTATCGTATGTATTGTTTGTTGGTGGAGACCTGATGGCCAACTGCGCACCTCTCCGGCTCATTGGTGGTGTGTGCTTGTGCGTTCCCTTGCTGGTGCCGGCGCGCAGGGCCGTGCTTGCCTCCCGAGTCTGGCTGTCCTGCTCTGGGCCGACCTGGGCTTTGGGGGCTGCAGAGGTGAGTTACCTTCCCGTCGACCAGATGGTGGATTATTTCATGGAAACCCTGACGAGGGCTGCAGCAGGGGCCATCCCCATACCCAGAGGTGGAACCACTCCTCATAGAGTTCCTTGGTGGAAAGACGAGTGCACGCGAGTATGTGCGGAGAGAAAGAGATTGCTCCAACTTTACCAACGAATTAGATGCTTGGCCAATAATATAACATATTGCTGGGCACGAGCGCAGGCACTGTTTACCCTGCACCAGGCCCGGAAAGCCTCTTTGAAGGAATATACAACTACGCTAAATGTTGATACTCCAATGAGCAAGGTCCGGCAACGCGTTAAAAAAATGACCGGTAAACCACGCCACAGGAGAATGGCAGGTGATTGTGGAACCTGACAAGGTTGCCGACCGCTTGGCTCGACATATTAGCGAGGTCAGCAGTGGCTCGACTTATTCGCGAGCCTTTCAGGCGAGAAAGAGAAAATCAGAACAGGACCCCTTGAAACTCCATAGAAATTTATTTGTCACAAATGGGTAAAATTCACGTATGGTCAGATAAAAACTAGACAAAAGGGTGACAACAGGTCGCTATAAGTCTTGCCGCTTCTTGCTACCCCTCCCAAAGACGACGAGGAGCCATACAATCACTGCATAGGAAGTCCATAACGCCCTCACACAATGGAAAAATACAAGTCGCGGCCCCGATGGTATACACTACAAGATGCTGAAACGCATGCACCATTCAGCGGTTCGAGCACTCGTGACAATATACATGCATCAAAATTTGGACAACGCATGACTATCCGGAACAGTGGCGCCTCACCACTGTACTAGCTTTCATAAAACCAGATAAACATCCCATGGAGCCTAGTAGTTACCGACCTATTGCGTTGACCAGCTGCCCCGGAAAAATCATGGAGAAAATTGTGAACACCCGTCTCATGAAATATCTATAGAAGCCAACAAGCTCCTTTGCAACGTGCAACACGGTTGTCAACAGTCCCGTAGCACCACCAATGCCATTGTACGTCCACAAAATTACATCATAGTGCACAAGACACTTAAGGAGCTCACTATCTGTGTCTTCTTCGATCTTAAAAAGGCATACGACACAGCCTGGCGACACAGAATATTCCTGCAACTGCACAAAATAGGCATAAGAGGTAACTTGGCCTCTTACTTGCAGCAATTCTTGAGCGAGCGCCGTTCAGGGTCAGAGTGGGATAGGCCTTCTCCCCTGAAATAACGCAGGATGAAGGGGTTCCGCAGGGGAGCGCCATTAGCTGTACCCTGTTCCTGCTAGCAATAAACGACATCCTAGCAGACCTTCCCCCCAATACGTGTACGGGTCACTATATGTAAATGACGTGATGTTATACTCCTCCTCGAGACATCTGGAAGTTCTACATCGACGACTAAAGCGAACCATTGACCGCGTTTGTAACTGGGCTACCGACCATGGTTTCGCCTTTTCTTCTGCCAAGACCTCGGCCCTCCACATAAGACCAACCAGACTTGTGGAGTCACCTGAATTTCAAATGTACGGACAACGGATAAACTATTGCGAAGAGGTGAAATTCCTCGGAATGATAATAGATGGAAGACTGTCATGGAGACCCACATCGAGATGCTGAGAGCGCAATGCATGCTAGGCTCACATTTCTCGAGCACCTGACGACATTGCCGTGGGGCGCCGACCGGCAAACCCTTCTATACCTTTACCAAACTCTTGTTCGCTCCAGACTAGACTACGGCTGTGTCGTATATCAGTCAGCGAAGACTACAAAAGAGTCCTGGACGCTGTACACAATGCAGCACTAAGGCTGTGCACCGGAGTCTATTGTACATCACCCATACCAAGTCTTCTTGCTGAGAGCGGCGAACCCAGCCTGCAGCAGCGCAGGGCGCAACTTACGTACCAGTACTTAGCCCGCTTGTTAGAACAAGTCCCACAATCCCCGGCCTGGAACAGTGTGTGCCACGACCGGGCTGAGGGAGCAGACTTTCCGAACACACTTCCCTCGTCCAGTAACTATGAAGCCCTATCCTTCATAACGGAAATCGAGCCATTTAAGGTGGCCCCGGTCCTGTTCAGAGACATGCCAACCTGGCGCAAACCAGTTTCAACTTTTTGCCCCGGCACGCAGTAGGAATGATAAATTACGAACAATCAAAAAACCATCCGACAGTGGCACTCTTCAACTTGTGACGACCGCCGAATGGACGTCGTACTGTGCCGACTGCGTATTGGGCAAACGAGACTTACTCACGACTATCTGTGGATGAGGCGTCCGCAACCCGACTGCGTCGTACCTCTCACTGTCTTGCATTTAATAGCAGAGTGTCCCGCTTTCTCCAACGAGCAGAGGGACTGCTATCCGGACCTGCATTGTCGAGATGCCAACTCCATCCTCCGAGGAATGCTTTCTGAGGGAACTCGCAGCCAGCCTAATAGAAATGCCCTTAAGACTTATGTTGCCAGATGTAACCTCTGTCACAAACTGTGATGAACCCATTGCGATAAATGCTATCGTCAACTACGGCCCTGTCCGTTTCTTTGTGAATTACATATACTATATGTAAAATTTACAATGATAATATTCTCCTACTACTTTATAATATAAAATGAGACAAATTCCGAGCTCTAGCGGCTCACGAGCCTGTGGCTAAACACAGGAATAGTTTGGCGCGACATAAGCAGTGTGCCACTGAAGCGTTCGTATAAGTTTCTTCTTTTAGTACTACTACTACTACTCGTATTTCTATATTGATGCTTTTCTAGGCCATTGTCACTTGTTTCTTGAGCTAGTGTTGAACTAGAATCCTTGTAGACTCGGAGGGGTACCACCCTTCCTCCCCTTCTCTTGACACATGAATTGGGACTACGCGCAGTAAAGGACTCATACTGTTCGCTATGCAGTCTATATTCACTTTATTGTAATCAGTATGGGAAGTGGCGACCCCAGTGGGAAGTGTAGGTTACCTTAACCATTAGCTAGACCTTCGGCACGTCTGACTTTCGCGATCACTTTGTTTTCTTCCGATTTCATACATCTACTGATGTTACTTTCATCTGTTCTTCCTCTTCTTTCCCGACTTGATGTTCCCATGCGCGTTGATCTTGTGTGGAAACACTCTCGTTCATGGGTACCATGTCTATATGTCCTTTCTTCTTCTGTGCTATCGCCTTGGTGTGGAAACAAAGACCTAAACTTCTGAATATTATAATCATAGACCGCCACAGTACTTCCCTCTTAGGTCCAAGTGGCGTCTGACGCTGGCGGCCAAAATGGGATTTTCTCAAGAGCTATTATGAACATGTCCAGACACGGTCATGCAGGCAAGCGCCCAAGTGCGTCCCCACAGTATCCAAGATACCTTCTCCGCAAGAAAAATGTTGGGTACCTTGGAATTTTTTTCTTCAGTATTAGATAGGGTGAAAAGAATAGCTCTTGAGAAAATCCCATTTTTCCGTTGCCGAGTTTTGGTCGCCAGCATCAGACCTTAGAGTTAAGTACTGTTGCGGTCTATGTTATAATAATTGTTGCCATCGGCTATGAATACCAAAGTAACCAACATATTAGGGCCACTTCAGGATACCATAAGATATTCCAGAAACCGAAACGAGGCGCTGCTCCAAGCAATTAAAATTGATAGAGTAATCTGGAGAACTGCCAGATGTGAACGGGTTTCTCCACCAAGATGCATAACAGATTCTAATTTCTTGTAGGACTAGCACTATTAATAATCTCCGGCTGATGTGGACCTTGTGCGGTAGTGTCACTCTTTGTGTACTCAATCTAGGATAATATTAATGAAACTCCATCAATACGAAGAGAGATGTAGGCCATAACCGCAGCCAGTTTCCTTCGAAACAACCAGCACTGACCCATGTGCGAAATATACATTCTCCTATTATGAATACGGTATTTCCATTTTTATATAGTCCACAAACGTGCCCTAAGTCGGTATATGTAATATAAGAAGTTTTTTAACTTCCTGGTTCTCCTATGAGCTAACCGCTTCATGAAGTTTTTTATTCTTAAATTCAAATTCGCTACTTCCAAATACTTGCATGAATACAGTAGTGCATATATCAACTACGTACTGTAGAGGTGATGAACTTGAATTTAACTATTAAAATTGCTTAATATCAGAATGTATCGAAGACTACCTGTACTTGCTAGGCATGCATGTGGAGCGTGGTCATTAACTGCAGGTCCAGAAACCTAGCCAACGCGTCGGAATTTTTACCGTGGGTACCTGGTTGTCGTATACTGTAATTAGTATTTCCCAATACTTTATGAAGCCACCATTAATATGCCGATAATTGTAATTACACATACTTCATTATTTTTAGCAGCAAGAAAACTCATCACTTTCCTTTTCAGCTGTCTTTTCTTTCATGAAGTTTATTCCAAGACCCCAGTAATTCTCACTCTTGGTAAATTATTTCCAAGCTAGGTCAGCTAATAACTTCAGAGGTTGGCTTCTGCCATCGTTGACACACGTCTAGGAATCGCTAAAGATAACACTCGAGCATATCATTACACGGTTATATTATACTTTGTATGCCTACGTGTCACTATATTATCAAACTGAAATTTCATTCAGAATCATATTGACGGCTTTTCACCAGATCTGCCGAGGGTGGAACTCTCGCAGCACGAGACCCTCTTCTGGCGCTACCAGACTGGCAAGCCAGCTACCTACCTCGCTACCATAGAAGCTTTGTACTACTTCACACTGGACATCCATCAGTATATTAATCATGCCGTGACTAATAGTAAAGATCAAGAGAGCTTCTCGCAATCTGGCGGCAGCACTGCGACAAGCGTAACAGAGCGTGACATTAAAGCTCTTCAGCGTAGACCTGAGCCCTCCGATGCTGGTCACGATGGCGAAATTAATTGCGTCTACAAGGAAGGGCACATCCTTCTTCCCAGTCCCTCATTATTAGAAGCACCTCCTGAATATACTGTTGATAGCTTTCCAAACGTAGAAAATAATCATCACGAAGCACATTGTGAAAACTCCACGGGTGATGAAGAATCATCTAGTTTATCTTTATCAAACATTCATGCGACAGAAAATGACGGGAACCAAGTCAGTTCCAGTGATCCAGAGCAAAAAGTACGCCAAACTGCGAAGTCTGCTATTGACAGCACAAGAAGCAACGTTGGAGAACAAGCTGAAGAAACGTCCTTGAGCGTAGCTGATTTAGTTTTTATAGACGACTGCTGCCATCAGTACGATAATCTTCTCTTCTATTTCAAATTTATGTTCAACAAGATTCATAATCTTTACGGTGGAGATGCATTGAGAGCATACAAATGAGTAACGCAGCGAGTGTTGCAAGCTACATTCCAACGAATACGGAAATTATTATACTACCTATTAGAATAATGGTTAGATGACAAACTGTTGAAATAATTCACTCATTACTCAGCTCTTCAGGATGCTTATTGTGTGATAAGTTTTCAGACTGTGACGCAGACTTTATTTTGTGTCTATGGATGAGTGCAGTTTAGTTAGCAGTAAAACTTGAATAATTTCCGTTCATGTACGTTATCAGGTTGTCAAGACGACATAAGGGCGATTATGGAAAAAATGATAGAAAGCTCTGCAGCTCGATCATATTGCATGGCTCGTTTATTTTATTGGAATCTCTACAAAGGGAGCTACATACACATGCGACAGATAATACACATGTTCTACCTAAGTGGGCCGGTCTGTAGTTGACAACTTCAGCCCCAGCAATACTCAATGAGTCCCATCAGAACTTGAGTGACTCGGAGTTTCTCATAATACAACTAATGACTAATATTGAACTACACTAGCAAAACTGCAAGCGCGTGCAGGGAAAACAAGTGCAACGCGCCACTGTGAAGTTGGACTACGGAGAAAGGATATTTTATACGAAAATAACATAAGCGAGGATAAAAGCCATTCCTAACCGCTGGAGCGTGAAATAGTGTCACGGAATTGGATTATCGGAATGGTGTAGTCTGCAACTAAAAACGATAATAACAGCCTGCAAGACTGCTGTGAACACCTGGGCACCCAGTGTGTGAAAATGCACTGCTACTACTGTCCTTAGTATTATAGAACGCAAGCTGACACCCTAGTCAAAGCAAACTGTTGAGTGAAAAGAAAGAACATGCAAGTTTTGTATGAGCGGAAGTAATGCTACATTTTTTAAAAAAATGAGTTCCCTTTTCGAAAATAAAATTTTTCACCCGGCGCTGGCCTATGAAATTCATCTTTGTTAAAGGATTCATGCACGGACAACACTGAAGAAAACCGGCAAGCTAGTTCATTTTCCAATAAGACTGGCTGCTGTGTCCACTACGTACAGCGTGCCGCGCCCTGCCGTTTATAAATGCCTCTCTTCGTGAAGGAAGCGGAGGCCGCCACGACGCCTCAAACAAGACAGCAACAACGCCAGCTGCAATCTTTATGTAGGGTATGTTGGTGCTCTCCTTTCACGACCGTAGCAATTCCCCCGAAGTGCCAACAGCACAGTTTGAATAACAAGACATTGCGTAACTACAGTTGGCAGGAAAGAAAGAAAGAAAGAAAATACATTTATTTCTCCTCGTAGGAAGGGTTAATAAGGGCCCGACCTCTGCTACATAGGATGTACGAATCCATTTTGCACAAAAATTTGGGTTATTAAATGGTCTCTGATGTGGACAAGAGTGCAAGATGTATCGCAGGGCTTACAAAAGCCACGAGTGAGGGAACCGGACGCCAGAACGTTACACAAGCGATTTTTGTAGTACTTTTTTATTACCTCCGCCAAGGATGTTATGTTTTCGTCGTGTTTGGCTGTGTGTCTATCACCAAGATAACTCAAAAGGTTATGAACCGCTTTGGACGAAATTTACAGGGTTTGTTAGGTATGTTAGGAGGAACAGATGATTAACTTTTCATGAAGATATGGGCATCCTTTGTTTGCCTCATTTTTCTCAATGCAATAACTCAAAAAGATATGGGTGGATTTTGATGAATTAACAAGAGTTGTTAGGTATAGAACAAAGAATAGATGGACAAATTTTGGTAATGATCCGTTTGTTCGTTCGTTTGTCACTGTTCTTAATTTTATACTTGTTAGCACAATAACTCAAAAAATAGTGAAGGGATCTTTATAGGGGTTGTTAGTAATGATAAAAGACATAAATGATAAAATTTTGGTGCAGATCGGTTTGTCCGTTTGACTCGTGTTTGTCATAACGTTTGTTAACAGTGTAAATCAAAAAGTTATGAACGGATCTCCAAGAAAATTGCCCAAGCTGGTATTACTATCAAAAGGCACAAATGATTAGACTTTAGAGTTTATGCAAAGAAAATTATGGTTTTAGTGCCAATTTGAATTTTTTTTTTTTTACTACCGTGGCCTCGCTTGGCGAAGGTATGAGCTCTCACAGTTCTCTAGTTAGCCATGTTATGGTTTTCTCCAGCCTCGTGCAGTTTCTTTAAAAAAAAGGCTCAAGCTTCTCCTAACACCCTTTAAGTAACACAGAATGGATGATTATCATTGCATATACTCTTAACTGCCGCAGTTACAAACACTAGTGCTGGGCAACCAAGTAAGTTCGTTTGGTTTTTATAGCGAAATGTTAATCCCATTAGGGCGGGTGCGGATATTTATCTACCGCAATATTTTTTCGCAGCAGTAGATTATTGAAGTGTCATTCCTACAAAAAGTGTCTAAGCGTTTTATTAAAATGAGTGCTGATTTGAAATTTTTAAAAAGTGATGTAGTAGACAAATCTACGCTTCGGATCCAATGGGTTAACAGAAAAACTAAGGAACTATCCGGATTACCTGCTAGTACGCCGAAGATAATTAAGGTTTAAGGATCGCTTGCCCAACTCTCACTGCAAACAAAGAGTGATGAAGCAGTGCTGCTAAGTAGGGCACAGGCGAGCAAGCAAAGGATGGAGTTGGGAGTGCAATATTACTTGAGTGCAACACAAGGAAAGAGTCCAGTAAGCTAACTAGAGGACTACACTGCGCACTGAACTAGTTACAGGGCAACTGAACCTGTCAGTTGCACAAAGAATTAACTGCCTAGGCTATACACGATACTGACACCATACAAGCAACTAAGACAGTTACGTGGTCCACCACAGCGTTTGCTCGCACTCCCACATTTAAATATCAAAGAAAAATATATTTGCTCTTCAGTGCTATCATGTTTTCTTGCATCACAAGGACAAAATAATTATCGCTGAAAAAATATTAATAATTCCACCTGGCCGCTACTGCCACAAACAAACCATCTAAAAAAAAAAATTGGAATTACATGAACAACATACATATATGTTGTTATTCTTGAAAACTATAGATCACTGATTATGCTTCAAGAGAAATATAAACAGATAAAATTAACTTTTTGCACGACAAACCTGTTAGCGGCCTGCTCCGACATACGTCGATCTCCAGTTATGTTCCATAATGACTTTGGGTCACACTTGGTTGTTAGGGACACTTGTTAAACTCCAAATAACTAGTGAAAAGACCTAAACGAGGTTAAAAATGAACTTTAGATTTTTGGCAATAAACCCATCAGGATTCTGGTAACTGTCCATTAACAGGTTAGGTTGAGTAACAAATAAATGAGGGATATAATCATATTTGCTCCTCACTTTCATCATTTAAAAAACAAAAAATGTACATAATCGATATTCCGGATTCGAAAAAATACATACTGTATTTTGTTGCTATTTCACGGCGCTAACATTCTACTTAAATTATTAAAAAAAAAGACGTGTGTAACCCACGACCTATGAAACTAGAATATGTTAAGAATACATTGACAGGTATCAACACTCGTACCCGCAAAACTATTGCTATGCAGCTAAGATTAAAACTAAATTTTGCACTTAATGTTTGCCAGAACATACAGCTTGGCTGCAACATAATTTACCGTTCAAAAGAACTTGGGGCTCGTGCTAAATTTGAGGGGTGATTCTAAACACTGATTGATTTGAAATTGTAAGTTTTTGGTTCTATGGTGGAGAGTAGGTACCAATGGGATTAGTTCAACAATGATATCACTTTTTTTCAACAGATTCTATTATTTTGAAGCCGTTGCTTGAATGCCTCTTTGTAAAAGTGAGCCCCAACTCATTCTGAAAGGTAGCAGTAATAGTGTTCTTCACGTTTAACTGCCACTGAAGTGACTTACCTTGAACTAATCCGTGACCAGAGCAGAGACTCTGGTATTTTACCTCTTAACATGAAGCGCCCTTCATGGGAAGATAACTTATGAGGTCTCCCCGATGTGCCCCTCTCCCGAGCACAGGATGGGCAAACTTGACGCTGCGGCCCATCCTTTATACCTCTTGGGGGTCTTATGAGCTGAATTTTCAAGCAGTTTTGGTATTGCTTCTTGAATGAACTTTAAAAAAATTTAAAAAAAACTCAAAATAGACTTCAGACAATGGATTGTAGTTGAGATCAGCTCGGCTGGTCAATAGAATTTGGAGCAGATTTTTAAATTTGGGGAGTAGCACCACAAGGTAAGAACCTTGTCTGATTAATAAAAGCGCTTCTGAATTATAGTAGCCCAGTGATACCAAAGTCCAATTGTAAGACTAAATGCGAGAAGGGTTGCTCACGCATCACTGAGCATCTACCCGCCGCGAATACCATAGCAGACATGATGGTAGTAGTATTAAGGATACAACTAGCATATGACGTATTGTAACCCTTTTCAGTTAAAATAAAACAAGTTTTAAATAAAGATACAAGCATAGTCTACGTCTCATAAATTGATGTACCTATTTCATGAAAAAACCCAAAGCAAATTGTATAGGTAAAACAAGCGTCAGTAGCCGCAGCAAGCCTCATACAGTATTGTACTCGCGTTACTTTGCAGACACACACACTAGGAGTCGGAAAGGACACCAACACAAACGGTGATATGAAGAGAAACGACCAACTGCCCCGAGCATTACGCCGTGTCTTAAAATTAACAAACACCAAACATTAAAACTGATGACACATATGGGCCATCGCCTCCCGAGCACATGCACCAAAACCTTTTTGAATATAATGAAGACACACTGACTTAACAGACGTTCTGTCAAGATTGTCATACACACTCAGTACTTTATTATAAACAGTTACTTACTGTACTCCAGAAACCGACTGACCAGCAGAAAAACACACACAAACGTTTGTTCCCAAGATGGTTGAAAAAGAAAGTGATATAAGAAAAGAATAGTCGCAGTATTAGTTTCAATTAAACAACAAAATCCGACAGATATAGAAAGAAGATACATACACATATCAGTTGCCAGAAGGCATCAGAGTGCGAGAATGCAAAGTCATAGAAGATGCAGATTACTGATGCGTTATGGCCCGCATTACTTTGCCTGGAAAAGGCGTACTAAGGTGTAATTAGTAGAAAAGGAGGATAGGTAGGACTTAGGACTAAAACAGAGCAACATTCAGTACCGGTATACTCTAATCGTTTTACTAGTGGCAAAGCTGCAAACGTTGCATGCATATGTAGTTGAACCTCTGACTTACATGTAAAGAATTTAAGCTTACTTTTCTATGCTAAGCGAATTTGGCAGCCATATTCTATATTTTGGAAAGCCTATTGTGCCGATATTATGAACTGTTTCGCACAGGATAATCCTAGAGCTCACATTGATGGCATCCTCGATGATCTTTCATTAACAAAGAATTCATCATATATGAAGTCGAGAATTGTCAAGGTAGCGAATAATAAAGCGTCCGGCACCGATTAAATCCCAGCAGAAGCCTATAGATATAGCCCTCTCTCTCACCCCTCCCCCCTCCAGACTAGTAACGCACCTTGCAATTTTTTTCACCGGATGCTCTACTTTCGCTTTCCTCCCAAATTACTAGTAACTTGATGAAAGTTATAATACAAGTTGTAAAAAAAAGCGGGACAGATAAGGGCAATTATCGCACAAGAATAGTGGATACACATGTTTCAAAAGTGGTAGAATTAGTGTTTGACAAACGAACGTCACCAAACCTGATGACTGCACATATAAAAAACAATTTGGCTTCTAAGTCCAAGATGGAACGGAAAATATCTAAATTATGTCGTGAAATATGAAGCGAAAATTAAGGTTTAATTAGGACTGCAGGTTCGGAGTCCAGCACGTGTGTGAGCCAGGGGCCGGATGCACAAACGCCTTGTAATAAAGTTACGGCAACGTAAACTGAACAGTTTCTAGAAGAAGTACCGATGTCGCGGCTCAGATTTTGTCACTTTCTTATGCTGATCTTTACAAAGTTATGATCATCATGGTTTAAACCTCCAAATGATGAATCTCTAAATGATAGGCTCAGATGTTAAATCAAACAATACGAATTTAAAACTTCGGTAGTTAAGCTATATGGTTGCATTCGTGCTTGCAGCTGTACAGTTACAACGCTTGTAACTGTACAAGGGGTTTGAGAAGTACCGTAGTAGTACAAAATTTTACTAGCGCATCAGAGACAATGTCTATATCGCGCCGAACTATTTCTGTGGTTCAACACAGTATCATGCGTCATTAGGGGGCGAAGTAAGTCTCGTTTCAAATAGCAATGATTTTCGTCTGCTTTTCTGCCAGTAGTCTCAGATTCTTAGTGGTCAGTGCGCTTCTGACAGGAAAAATGCACAAGTTGTGCATCTCCAACCCCCCGGGCACGGTTGAACGCTTTCGCTTAGCTTCGCCGCCCAGGAGAAGGAGGCGAAAAACAAGAAGGTAGAAGTCTAGCGGAAATAGGTCGGCCACCTCGATCAGCAGCCCACCTCCCGAAACAAAACGGGAAGTATTTAGGGCCTACCTGACTTTACAAAACTAACCTCGTCAGCAGGAACTGCGGCAAGCTGCAACATCCTCTACAGAGAAGGCACTAGATTAAACGAACCAACAGGCCCATTCCCGAAGAGACGCCGGAAATTACGCACCGGCCCTCTATGAACTATTGCCATGATGTTAGTAGGGTATAAAAGACTGGGGAAAAGAGAGGAAAAAAAAAAGAGGAAGGACCCTTGAGGATGTGAGGCCCAAATGTATTGTGGCAGGGAACGGGCCCGCCAGAATATACCCCCGAGGGAACACACAAAGCGTTTGAGCATCCAGTCCCAGTAATCTGAGTTGGCAATTGGCTTCATTCAGGAGTCTGAGCGGAGATTGTACCTGATCCATCAGATTCTGTAATTCTTAGTTTAATCAATACACTTTAATTAAGAGACAAGACAGATCTCCATATATATGAAAAGATGTTGCAAAAAAGTGGAATGACTTAAATACAACTAGGTCGACTAGGTGATCCCGTAACAGTGTGCAAATAAAGATAGATATTTCCAGTACGGCAAAAGTTACAGGTAAAAAGGTGAAGGCAACTTGACCACACCCTCAACTGGGAAACCCACACGCACTTGTTTGTGCTGCGGATATAGGCCCACTGGCCCCGGAGGAGTAAGTGCGGCTGCAGCCGACCACGGGTCATCAAGAACTATGGCGCCAACTTGACGGAAGGTTCAAATCACCCGCGCCTCCGCATCCCCCCTCCCACACACACACATTTTCTGAGGAGGCAAGAACCCTTACGGCGCTCTGCACGCCCACAGCTAACGGGTCAGCACACCTATCTCAGCAAAGAGTTTGCGTGCTTAAGTTGGCCTCGAACCTTGAATACAAGAAGTGTGAGCTAGGAACGCTAGTGCGCTGTTACTGTTGGTTTTAAAGTTTCATTTACAACGATAGTATTAGCAATGTATGAGATTAGCAAGTGAATCTTTTTTTTGAAAGGCTAACTGAACCGAGCTGACAACATATCACCCAAGGACGCAAAAGATTCTAGCTCAAGAGAGAGTCACATGCAGCTGGCGTTTGCAAAGCCTCGCCACTATCCGTCCCAAAGCTCTGAGCTGAGGGTACACCAAAAGGCAGTGATAAAATACACCAATATACACACAATAAAAAAATTATGAAGCAGAGACAAAATCCAACCTACTTATCTACCTACATCAACGGAAGCACCTACATAATACAAAGAGCTACAATGAAATAGCATTCGCTTCGCTGCAGTAGATAGTCGTGTTAGAGGTAGCTATATGGGTGTGGCGTAGCTTTCTCATCCATTCCCAATAATTTCATGCTGTAAACGTGATTCTTCCCATTTTATTTTTATTATTTATTCAACAAAAGGTAAACATTCGGAATTGAAATTTTCTGAGAAATCTTTGATATGGTTTCAGTAGCTCAAAGTCTGGAAAATTCCTAATTTTCTTGGCTGAAGACGAAAACAAACTGAAAATTTATTCATATTCACATATTTAGGCCTAGCTTTAATGATGCAGTAATTCTTCCACACCTCCTAATTGAACAGATGCTCCTTGAAGCTTCAGTTCTTTGATCAAGTCCCACCAAGTGTTTTCACAAATGGTGATCACACAAACACACATAAATATTAATCCGAAGCCTTCATCCTCCCGCGTCTCTGTGCCACAGATTGTCCTCCACACAAAACACAGTCCTTTATTTTCAGCAATAAGGAGCACTGCTAATGGCACATGCAACCGGACTCTACAAACAACAAAATAGAAAGATGAAAGTCGCTTTGTACACAACGCAGCAGCCTCGGGCTCTCCTCCTGTCCACGCGGTTCTTATAACGAAGGCAGACGCTGCTTGATAAACTCCTGTACTGCCTTCATTTCCTGTTGAAACAAATATGCTCATTACTTTAGTAATTCCCATTTTTAGTATCATAATTAAAAATTAAAACAATGGCAGGTTATTATAATTACTTGAGTGTCCGTGCTGTCAACAATGACAGCGAGGAATTTGAGACGACCTGTCTTCCTTCACTATTTACCTTTGTCACTAATCTGCTTCTGTAGGATATGCTACAACAGCCGTCTCATCTATATTATAATAAGAGAGCTGTCTGTCAGTCCGTCTGTCCGGAGCATTATTTTCCCCTATCTAATACTGAAGAAAAAAATTCCGAAGTACCCAACTTTTTTGTTGCGGAGAGGGTATCTTGGATACGGGGAGGCACTTGGGCGCTTGCCTGCATGCCCGTGTTTGGACATGTTCATTTTCANAATTACGTCTCATCTAGACTATCAACCCTTTTGTTAAGCTGAGATGTTTTCAAATACATGTATATATTTTTATGACTTATTCAACAAAAGGGTTGCGCTTGGTGCATATCAAACCTTTTGTTGAGCCGAGATGTTTTCAAATATGTATTTCTATGACTTATTCATAAAAAGGGTTGCGTTTGGTGCACTAGTTTTTGATAAAAAATAAGTGCTCTCTCTTTCAATTCATGTAACAAGCACAATCGTCTCCCACCATGGATTACATGCAGAAAAAAATGTGACATTAGAGAGTAGCAAGCCTCAGTGAATTTAAGTGAATTACCCGCCGTGTATCCATGATACCCAACCAGCCTTCAGTACATTGAAGATTTTGTGTTGAAGTGAAATCAGCCGAGGCCGTCAAGATAGAGAATCAGCTCCGTCAAAAGAACACCAAGCTAAAAGAAATGTCAACTACAGGAAAAAATCATCGCCTCGTCCGCCCTTCGTTGATTAGCTACCTTCTGAATTTTTACGTGTTAAACTGAGAACAAGTATAGACTATTGTTCGATGTATGGAGAAAGTTATGAGATAAGACTGCATTGCCGCACTAAGAGAAGCTGGAATATCTCTATTCTTTCGACTCCAAAAAGTATTTCAAGCAAGAAGAACATTGAGGGAAAAGAATAAGGAGTCAACTTTCGCCATCTGCAACCTGGTCACCGATCTCCATGAAAACTCAACCTAATTACAAAACCTGCAACCTGGCCTATTTTTCGCCAATCTATTTCTTAAAGAGCGTGACCCGAAACATACCTACCTACATATAAATATATAAACAAACACACGACGGTGTTTTATTACATTAGACGGCCCGTGACCCGTTGGGTCGTTATCACGATTGTCTTTGCTTCCGGAAAAGACGGGTGTTGTTGAGCTGGTAATAGACCACACGCTTTCGGCCGTCCACTCCTGCCCGTACTGGTCGCCATTAACAGCTTCTTTGCATCTCTAACGAATATTCAACACGCAGTCTGTAAGCAAATGTAATTTAAATGTTACGTATTCCAGCTGTATTTTCCGTAGCAACTTTGAAATCATCAAGCCCGTTCTTGCAACCGAGGGGCTGGTTCCGCGGCCGTATCACAGATACAATCGAATTAATGAGCTAATCCATGGAAAGAATGCGGCTGTGCCCTAGTCCCTCGAATTTCTTCCCGTCTAAAAGCGAAGAAGCTGTGTCAAACAAGACAAGCAAATAGACGTGACACAGGCAAACAAGCACGGTTCACAGAGTTTTAGTATAATACTAGACGATCCGTGACCCGTTGGGTCGTCATCACGATCGTCTTTGCTTTCGCATTAAAGCAGGTGTTATTTAGCTGAGACCACCCGCTATTCGGCCGTCCTCTCCTACCCATCAAAGAATAGCCAGTACGGTTCACTATCAACAGATGCTTTGCTTCTCTAACGAATATTCAACACCAAGGTTGTAAGCAAAGTCAAATTATTATATGTTACGTATTTCAGTTGTATTGCCCATGGAACCAATGAATTGATCTTGCCCGTTCTTGAGGCCCAGCTCAACTTCCGTATCACATATACAATCGAATTAAAGAGCTAACATGGAAAGAATGCGACTGCTCCCCAATCCCTCGAATGTCTTCCCGACTAAAATCGAAGAAGCTGTGTCAAACAAGCACGACACAAGTAAATAAACAAGCAAGCACGGTTCACACAGTTTTAGTATAATATAGATTGCGTTGATTACCCAATTCAACTCATCTGTGTTATTATAGCGAATAGTTTAAGCCTCCCATCCATCTCCAAAACAAAGATCATCTACCAGAAATAGAAATAATAGACATATAGCATGTCAACAGAAACGTAGATCCCATGCACGAGGGTGTTCCCACAAAAGGAAAAACGAGAAAGAATAGAACAATGTATATCAGTAGGAGAATGAAACTGGAAGAAAGCAAAGTGGGCACGACGGATAGACGTCCCGAAGTCCAAGCTTAAGTACCTACAGATCGCCCGAGGCACTGCTCCCCATTATATAGAATAGGCAAATCTAACCCTATGGCTTAGACTATGTCCCATCTTATGCCCCCTGAGGGGTCCAATATTTTGTAAAAAAAAAAAAAAAAAAAACAGAGAAGCAAGATGAAGCGACTTGCATTAATTTATTTGCGTCATAAATGGCAAGAAATTCTACACACATGCGAGACTTTACTCGTCGCTTTCATCCAAGATCAGCAAAGATGGCTCCTGAAATACATTAGTTACTTATTAGCGTTTCTTCACTGAACTGTGACCAGGCACGTCTGAGGATTTCTTCTTTTAAATTGAGCACATTGCATACGATGATGCTGACAATCCATGTGGTAAATTTTCATTCATTCATCATGTGCTGGCACCAGTCCCAGTTTTTCATCTATTATCTCATATTTTAAACTTCTTGTTAAACATATTTTACTCTTTGGTCCAGCAGCAGACTAAACATGTTCTACTCTTCGCTCCAGTAATGGACTCATCAGAGTAGCTAGTAGTAGTATATATTCTCCTGTCTAAGCCTCCCTACCCACAGAGTACACTGTGATCTAATGAGAGGAAGAAAAAGGGACATAAAGAATGTCAAGCAAGACGCGGAACCCATGCGCGAGTTAACGCGGATGAGAATAGTAAGTCACAAAAGAAGAGCAAGAACGAAGAGAAAACATCAGTAGGTGAATGAAGGAGGAAGGAAGTAAAGACGGCACGAAAGAAAGATATTCCGCCGGCTTAGCCAAGGCTATGGTAACTTACAGGGCACTCCTGAAGGTGCTGCTCCCCACAATACTAGATGGGTAAGCATAACTTCTCTACACCCATCAACATAACGATATGGGCTAGTCAAATACAAATTCTAAAAGACTTTCTGAAAAAATGCTAAATTATTTTATAATAGTTGAATTATTTACCAATAGGTGAAGATACAGTAATATCATTCATTGTAAGTCAGGTTGTCAGGAATCTCATTGCAGTACGTAACACCGCAACTAAAGTTTCGCTGAAACAAGCCAAGTGCTATGCTAGTTTAATTTAGAGAAAATAGCAAGTAATAGTTACAGTCTTCGTGACGTCATTTACTGAGAGAATTACAACGCCCTAGCACCGGTCACACTAGGGTCGCGGAGTCGGCTAGGCAAATTCCAACTCCGACTCCGCAGTTCAGCCAGTTTCTGACTCAGACTCCTTCAACTTCAAAAATATCCGATTTCTACTGACTTCGACGCTTTTTCTTGCAAAATAGTCCCCTTTTCACCGACTCTTGGTTACAGCCAGTTTCCGACTCAGACTACAGACGTCCGACTCCGCAAGCCAGGCGGCACAGGACTTACCTACGCTTGGCTGCGGTGTACAACGCTCGCAAACCAGATCAGGTCTGACAAAATATGGGCAAATGAGCGACAGTGAGGGAGCCAATATGTTGCTCCACCCTCCCTAACCACAACTATGTAAGTATGGTTTTCAAAAGGAAAAGAAAGGAATATGTACTAAGTATGTAGACAGAAACGGGGAACCGATGCACGTCTGTGTTCCCACACAGTATATATGCGCATGGGAAGATTGAGTCGGGAAAAAAGAGGAAGAAAAAAACAAGGCACGATCAGTAAGAAGATGAAAGTGGAAGGATGAAAAGCCTGCGAAAGAGAGACGTCCCAAAGGCCTAGCTCAGGCTAAGGTAGTATATTATGAGTCTTGCTGACGGCGGTTCTCCCCATAACATAGGATGAGAGAACCTAACCCTATGGCTCATCCTGTGCCTCCTGAGAGGCGAAATCAGAACGTACAATAACGTAAAAGACCAGGCAAACCATACTCACCGAATCACAACTGGAGTGCATCATGCCAGGATAAGTTCTGAAGTCAATATTGGGAGCAAATTTCTTGATGAGACACGACGTGATCTGACCGAATTTATAAGGCACCACGGGGTCACAGTCACCGTGGCACTGGAGTATTGGAATGTCCTTGTTGCCCACAGCTCCCTGTAATGACATTTTGCGACTGCAGTGATTATCCATAACACAACAAATTAACTATCAAAATAAAGACCTTGCAGCATCAGTAAGAGTAAAAAATGAAAGATAGCAAAGTGAGCACGATGTCCCGAGAGCATAGTTATAGTTGTGGTGTCAGCAATTCCACGATGTCACATAAAGCCTATCCAAAAAGGTACCGGTATACCAATCATGGCTTCAACTAGGTCATTCGAGAAATCTCGCGAGTGTTCTCTGTCCTACACCAAAACCTTGCCGACACAAACCTCAGGAAACTCTGCTCTGAGAGGCAACCAGCAGGACAGCGCCACCACACCCGCCAAAGGCTCCTTGTGTGTGAAGGCAGAGTAGAGAGCGAGGCCACCGCCCTGACTGAACCCGCCCAGCATAATACGAGCAGCTGGTATGCCACTTTGTACCTGCGCACAGTGAAGAAAACCATCACTGACGTGGTTGGAAAGCATTCAAAAAAGGGAGAGTCAGGAGAGGGGTAAAGCACAGCCACGCACACCAGCAATAACTATTAATAGGAACTTTTACCATCACTAAAAGTATTAAAACTTAAATCATTCACTAATAATAGGTATAGCTAAGGACCTCCTGTGCAATTAGCTGATGTATCTTATCCCGAGCAGCCTTGATGCCTTGGGTGTCCTCAGGTCCATCAACCTCCAACGATGATAAATCAAACCAAGACGGCATCTTGAAGCCAGCATTGAGGGTCACAGGCATCACAGGTCTGCACAGTGAGCTCACGTTGAAAGAATTGATCCTAAATTTGTACAGGCTGACATTCGCTTGGCTACTCTTTGGATAGCCAAGACATTCTCATGCACACATGTAAATACATACCTGTTGGTACTTGAAATTTCTTGGGTAGTATCATCCTAGTTTAACCTTTCAATCAACAGCCTATCCGCAACCCAGAAGTAAAAAGAAAAAGTTAAATTAACTTGACTTGAGGAACTCAGGGAAGGTGAAAGGGTGAAATAGCTTAACCTTTTCTCTGTGACAGATCTCAAGTGTCATGTGTTCAGTACCCCAGGCTGCTGCTTCCAAAGAAATAGAGGACACACAACACCTGTCATGCAAAATAAGGTACCTAATGATGGGGATAGAAACTGAAAAAGAAGAAGAAATGCAACACATAGGTTCAGATAAATCTTTGCAATAGGTAGTACCCACGTTTGTAACTTTATATTTACTGTACTTTCTAAAAGGTAAAAAAAAATCGAATTAGACTCCGATTTAGGTTTACTTCTTTAAATTGATATTGGTACCTAGCTACATGTAGCTATAGAGTACCAAGAAGCAAAAAGGTATGGAAAGTGAAAGAACCACAGTGTTTGGTGTTATTACCACTCCCAATGACACCCTACTGCTCAGTACCACCCAACTTTGCTACACCAACCCCACAAAGGGGATAGAAGCCACTTTGGGAAACACCGAGTACCTACGAGTAGCTCTCACTACCTAACTAAAAAATTCAATAAACACAGTTGACCACGTGGGCCTCTGAGACACAGGCAATATAGAATAGCTAGGTGCTGTACGGCATATATTTTGTTGATTTCTGCATTTCCACAATTCTGGTAAACAGCACAAGTCACTAAGTTTTGTCCTAATAATACTGAAGAATTTATGATGTGAAAGTAACTTCAGGTAAGGCTAACTCTCTAGAGTTGAGTGAAGCATTTAGCCTCGCTTGATAGGTAGGTACCTACTACAAAAGGCAAATATATGGTGTTGACAGAAGGACAAAAAGCAGAGAAATGTAAACTGTTAAGCTTGAATAGAGAGCCTATGCCTAGTGGATCACCAAGTAGCTAAGACAGAAGAAATTGGAAAAGAAAAGGAAAAACGAAAACAAAACTGAGTACAGTCACAGAGGAAAGATGCACATACAGATATCGTCATGAACATATCTTGATGTGACATATTTCATAAAAATATACCAAGCTAGACAACTGGGTGCACTTTAGATTGCAGCACCATTCAGGTCTACTTACGCAGTAGGGCAGATCACTTTGACGTGCGGCAGGCTCACCTCGCCCATTGCACTAGCCCATCCATGTCTGCCAACCATACCAGAAACATTAGTTGATAAAATAATACACCTAAAAGATGGTTTCAGAGTTGGTAGGAGTCCAACATTCTTGGGGACATGGATTAAGAGTTGGACACTAGCTGGACCCAGGAGTCAGATTTGGTTCATCAACTCCACTAACCCTGCCATACAAACATCAGATAGGCCTACAGGGCAACAATCTACAGGCACTTATAAGAAACATACCTACGTAATCTCTCCAGGTTAACTTCTCTCAGACACAAAACCAGTACAGTATGCAACTCAGTTAGAAGTTTCTCTTTATTCTACACTGTTGATGGCAAGTACAACAGCTATTTTTATAACGATAACTCAAACCATCACTAGGTACTATTTAACCCCTCTGCTATAGGGTGATGGTAGTAGCTATCTGACTAGCTACACCCAGAGTGTAGCCAGTTGCACCCCCATACAAAAGGGTTTAACCAAGTGAAGCAATTGTTAACAAAGCTACCTAGCAGTAGAACAGCTAGATTTTACAGCAACGCAAATAGGTATAATTCAAGAGAGAAGATCCTGCTTTACTAAGCAGTCTTATAATAAAACTCTGAACCAGAATTACAGAAAAGATAGTCATTTTACTACAATCAATAATAAAAATATAGCTAAATGAAAACCTCAAGTAAAGAGGAGCATGGTTGGCAAGCTTCAAGAAGATGATGAGGAAGAACCCATGAAAAAAGCACAATATCAGGTTTCTTTCCTCAAGGAAAGCAACTGTATGATTTTGTGACTACTAAAGCGATGAAGTTCTTCCATAAGCTTTGCCTACAGTGCCCTGGACCAGGACACTAGCTTTTTAAAAGAAAATCGAGATGCTTGGCATAGAACTGAAAGCTTCCAATCTTCTATAGCAATTGTCAAGAGGTTGAAAGTTGTGAATGATAATGCTGAACGTGGAGTTACACTTGTGCAAGCTTACAACCGTCTCTTGACGAAGGATGAAGAACAACTGCAATTCTTATTGCAAGTTGTTCCTGAACATAGACCTGTTTACCCAGATACTCGCAAGGAAACTCTATGTCAACCTAGGCAACAATGTGCAGAGTAGGATCTGTGATACCCCTGCCTTGACCAGCTAATACCAATTTGGGGGACCTGGAGCCAACATCAAAATAATGCAATCATATCTATATGAAATTTAGAACTGTGATACAGAAAAAGCTAACTTCCAATGCACTGGACAACCTCGAAATAGCAATCAAATGGTAAACAAATTTTGTAAGAATGTTTTTGAAGCAATTGGATCCAGTTATATAGGCTGAGAGCTCAAAAAAAAAATGCTTTTGATTTTTACCACATAATAAGGGCCACCCTACTACTTATACTGTACTGGTATGTTCACATCAGTATGTAGAGGAGACAGTAGGTAGCGCTACCTACCATTATAACTAACCATTCAGGCAAATGGCGATCTCATTTTGGGGGCAAAAATGATTTCGGCCTCACACATTCATTTTTAACTTAGAACAGCAATACAAACACTGAAATTACCGCAATTAAGTGCTCTTAAGGGGGTCGTCCCGAAATTTGGAATTTTCCTTATTAGTGGTCCAATCGTACTGAAATTTTCACATATGTAAAATTAAAAAAAAAAACACTTTTTATTCAAGTAACTTTTTCCATTTAGGCATTAGTTTTATATATATTTAATATTATATATTTTTTAAAAGAATAGAACTGCCTCAGTTTTTATGCTAGAATAAAAAGAAAGACAGTTTTGGAATCCTTGAAAGATTCCCTACAACAATTACGTTTTCTTTAAATTTTTTTCTTTTTTGTTTTCTATTGATGTCAGACTTTAGATGGGTGACTGAAATCTTTTCAGTCACCCATCTAAAATCTCACGTCTAACAGCAGCAGCAAAAAAAAAAAAGGCAAATTTGGACCCCCTGTGCACTTGTTTCTTGTCCATAGCTAGTGATTCTAACTCTCCTAAGGCCGAAATAATTTTTTTGCCCCCAAAATGACCTTATTGCCATTTGCCTTGAATAGTCAAATGGTTATTCACTTTCAAATTGTTGTATGTTAATGCTACAGTATATTTACCACACAGAATAGGCTACACTAAATCACATAAATTATATGTGCATGGGTGAATACATTGGTTGAGCCTCCCTCAACACCACTAGGTACAGGATTTCAAGAGAGGAAAAGGAATGGACATGTAGGTATCATGGCAATAGTAAAGCAAAGCAAAACAAAACCCATGCACAAGTGTGTTCACATGCAAGATCATCCCTTGTGGCTCCTCAGGAGGCATAGGATGGGCCATAGGGTTAGGTTAGCTAGGTTTGCTCATCCTATGTTTTGGGGAGCAGCAAATCCAGAAGGACCTTGTAGATTACCTTAGCCATTAGCCAGGCTTTTGGAAGGCATGTCTTTAGTGCCCCTTCACTTCCTTCCAATTTTGAATTCTTACCGATATTACTTTCTTCTGTTTTTCCCTTCTTTCCCGACTTGCTGTTCCAATGCATGTTGATCCTGTGTGGGAATAATTTCATGCATGGGTTGCCTATTTCTATCAATATGCTACATGTCCCTTAATTCTTCCTCTGTAGCTAATATATATATAGCTACATATATATATATTTCGAAACGGGCTATTAGATGGCCATGAATCTTTAAAAACGGCCTGTTAGGTGGCTAATGTCTCGATAGAGGTACCAAGAATCTTGGCCATCTAACGGTTTGTCAACTTCAAATAGTGAAA